>CM069914.1:64820201-65345916 GCA_036172215.1 Camellia granthamiana
CAGTAAAGGTAGAGCGATTGACAACCTTTCTTTGAATCTTGCTTCTAAGGCCTTTGCCCTTGTGTTTCCCATCTTCTCATCAACTTTTTTTGAGCTCTTTACCACTGATTTTCAGAGGCAAAAATCATGTTTTAAAGTCCCAAAAGTGGATGGGTTAGCCTCCCCCTCCTTGTGCTTGTGTGCTACTTTTAATCCCTCAATATTTTAGCTTGTCGTTGTAGTTGTTTTTGTCTTAATTTCAGTACTTTTTTTAACTGTTTTAGGACTATTTTTATGAGTTAGCTTTATTCATGCTTTGTATAGTATGCTTGTAGTGCAATAGTCCTCATAGGCTTGGTGGTTTAGGTCTTAGCCACCAACCTATTTGAGTTGATAGCATTCATTTCTTGCTTTCCATACTTGTGTTCACTTCTAAGCATCTCTGCAACCTCTCCACTTTCTTGACTTTTTCTCATTGTTTTAAGAGTTGGTCCAAAAGGAGTCTTGTTTAAGCTTGAAGGGGTGATGTTGTGCTTAAAGGTTTAATCCCTTTAGGGGTTCATTGCCAACGGCATGATCTCCCTCTCATGCCTAAAACAACATTTGGTTTGGTACTTCTCTCCATTAGTGGACTTAAAGCTCATTGTTGGACTCAATTGACTAATAAATGGAAGGTAATTAAAATGGAGTAATAAAATTGGGGTTAAAAATGAAGCAAGATAATAAAATGATTTGGTGTTCAATCGGACGTTAATTGAACACATGGAGACTTGGCTCATTTCATACTTGTTAGTGATGAAATGATCTAAGTTTCCAAGGTCAACCACTTTCCTTGATCAATCCATAATAGGGAGGAGGTTTTGTTGGTCTTTCCTTACCATTTATTGAAATTGTATCCCTCGGTTCATAAGTCATCACGCTATGAAATTGCTTCGATTGGTAGCTTGCAAATTAAGCCTACCCCTCCTTTGACCTGTTTGCTGATAAAGAGAGATAGGGTGGACAAACATTCCCTGAGAATACTCTGGTTTGTGCTTTGTTTGTTCTCTATTACTGCAGGAAAGAGCCAACATTAGTGGCCGGCCGGCCACTACTTCTGGGTTATCAGCCACTTTTTCTAGTCAAGTAGTGTCCCTTTTCCAGCAGAGCAGAGGTTGCAGTGGAAAAATAGTACAATTGTCTAACTGTGCAACAGAGGCATTCTGGCAACAAAAAATAGGGAATTTTGCGGGTGGAAATCCGCGTGCATGCATGGGTCGACCCTCATTCCCTAGGGCTCATAATAGTTAATTAGCTAATTAATTGTGCATTGTAATTATTTAGTTAGTTTTTGTATTAAACTAAGTAGAATAGCTAGTTAATTTGTGTTGTATTTATTTAATTAGCTAAAGTAGTTAGGTAATTCGTGGTGTTGTAATAATTAGCTAGCGTAGTTAGTTTATTTCATTTGGTTTGTAATAATTAGTTAAGTAGCTTAGCTAATTTATTTATTCGGACCTTCTTGTGCGAGGGCCAAATATGTAATAATGTGTATATCTTCCAATCACACGTCTTTCTCCCTTTTATTTATCCACTTATGATGGATAGAATAGAACATCAGGTTTTTTTTAGCATTTCCTATGTTTGCATTCACTTGTCTTGCATGCATCGAGACTCGGTTCATCATTCTAACAAGTATTGTCATTTATTACTTCGTTGAATACGTGATTAAACCGCATGCTTTTAAATTGATTCACATGTCATAATTAGTAGCTGAGTCTATTAATTACATCATTACATGTGTTGCATTAATCATGTTGCATTAATTATGGGCATACATATTTTCTAACTCTTTTGTTTCTTATGGCTTGCCTTGGAGTACAAGGTGAGCATTTTTGTGCTTTAGCATATCGCATGCGTGTGATTGTTGCCCTATGTAGCATGCTTACTATTAGGCTAAGTGCTTAATCGATATACTTGCTTGAATGCCTGTGGATGAAGGCTAATTGCTTGAATTAGAATAATTTGAGTAATGTGCATATGAGATCACTTTTTCAAGTAGTACATATTCGAAACAATTTTTAAAAACAAACATTAAACATCCAATTTTTGTAAATTGGTCTATACTTGTGTGCAACACATAGTAAAGTTAGTCTAATAATCGGAACAAGAGCATATAATGTAGATAAGAATCACATCATGATTAGTAGAGGCCGATCTTTAATCGAGCAAGTGGGGTGCTTAATTCATGACCTTCCCCTCTCGTATCTAAGTTCCCGAGCCGAGACAATCTTGGTGATGACGGACATGTGGCCTTTGGCACGAGTCATGGGTTTTCTAAATTTCCTAAAAATATTTAGGTGGCGACTCTATATCCGGCAAAGCAATCCATTTTTGACATTTTGATTCAAAATCAATTTTTCAAAAGATTTGCTAGATTTGAACTCTTTCGTGTTTATCTATTTCATATTGCACTTGTGAGATCAGATTCAGAACCACGGGAGTTCGAACTATAGGGCTAGTCGTATCCGAAACGAGCATGAAAAATCGAGCTACAGGCCCTCTTATATATCTCTTCTTGACTAAGCTTAGCTTATTAGTCAAAAGTGAGCTTCATTGAGAAATTAACCAAATAAAGCCAATTAAATTATTATGAATCAAATTTTTACAAAACTTCATATTATGTCCTAAAAATCATACTAATCATAACTGTAAAGTCAATTTCAGGTTATCGCGCCTCTAAGGCCTTCAATTTTCAATCTAAAGATCGCAATTTCAACAGATTTTCTTTTAACCGACAGATAGGAATTGATAAACATGCAATTCTCACATTAAAACATGGAATTTTATATCAAACATATAAACACACATAATCACACATCTAATGAGGGATTTGAGCATATAAAAGGGTCGGGTTATTACACTCTTCCCTCCTTTAAGAAGTTTGGTCCCTCAAATTTGTTTTACCTCAAGTTGAAAATAACTCTGGATACCGTTATTTCATTTCTCTTCTCTTTCCTAAGCGACTTTCTTCCTGTAGTGTTCTTGCCATTCAACTTTCACCATTGGAATTGTCTTATTTCGTAACTGTCTCACTTGTCGCTCCAAAATCTAAATCGCTTTCTTCTCGTAGATCAAGTTGTCATCTAAAACAATTTGATGGAAATCTATAATATGGGACGGATCTTGGAGGTAACCCCGTAACATGGATATATGAAAAACGTTATGTATTTGCCCCATACTCGATGGTAGAGCAACACGATACGCCACCGGACCCACTCTTTCCAGAATCTGAAACGGACCTACATATCGAGGTGTTAACTTCCCTTTTTTGCCAAATCTTGTTTGTCATTTCATACAAAAACATAAGTACCAACCTCAAATTCCAAATCCCTTTGGCGGTGATCCGCATAACCCTTTTGCCTGCTTTGGGCGGTTTGCAATCGTTGTTAAATGGTTTTAATTTTCTCCATAGTCAGTTGTACAAGTTCCAGTCCAAACAATGATCTATCGCCGACCTCAGTCCAACACACTGGAGAGCGACATTTCCTTCCGTATAACGCTTCATATGGTGCCATTCCTATACTTGAGTGGAAACTATTGTTGTATGCAATCTCCACTACTGGTGATATGTTTCCCAACTCCCTTGGAAATCCAAGACGCATATCCGAAGCATATTCTCCAGTGTTTGTATCGTTCTCTTTGACTGGCCATCAGTTTGGGGGTGGAATGTCATACTGAATTTCAATTTTGTTCCCATAGCATCCTGTAAACTCTGCCAAAATTTGGAGACAAATTTTGGATCTCTATCGGATACAATTGAAACTGATACACCCTGTAGCTGCACAATTTCATTCATATACACAGTTGCAAGTTTATCCGCATTATATTAAGTTTTCACGGGCAAGAAATGAGCAAATTTAGTTAATCTATCAACGATAACCCATATGGAATTCATACCTCGAGGTGTTTGGGGTAAACCAACAATAAAATCCATGGTCAAATGTTCTCATTTCCACTCTGAAATTGGGAGAGGATTGAAGTAATCTTGCTGGTCTTTGGTGTTCCACTTTTACTTGATGACATTGCAAACATTTTGAGATGAACTCGGCAATTTCTTTCTTTATACTTGGCCACCAAAAATTTTGCTTCAAATCTTGGTACATTTTCGTACTATCGGTATGTAGGGAAAATTTAGACACATGAGCTTCCTTCATAATTATTCTCTTGATTTCTGTAACATTTAGGACACACAACCTGTCCTTGAACTTCACCACTGAATTTTCAAAGGTAAACCCAAGCCTTGGTCTTGTTTCCATCTCATCACAAACTTTCTTCAGATACGCATCTTTTGTTTGCCGTTGCTTGATTTCTTCAATAAGTGCCGGTTAAGCTGACATTGCTGCTAATATTGCATCTTGACCATGGAACACAATTTCCATATCCAGTCTTTTAAAATCATGTGACAACTCTTTCCGCCTTGTAAGCAAGCTTGCCAAATTCCCCATACATTTTCGGCTAAGAGCATCTGCAACTGTATTAGCTTTGCCAGGGTGGTTATGGATTTGCAGATCATAATCCTTGATAAGTTCTAACCACCGTCTTTGTCTCATATTCAACTCCTTTTGGGTAAAGAAGTACTTTAAGCTCTTATGGTCGGTATAAACCTCACATGTGGTACCATACAAATAATGCCGCCATATCTTCAAAGCAAACACCTCAGCGGCTAGCTCCAAATCGTGTGTAGGATAGTTCTTTTCATGCGACTTGAGTTGGCGAGAAGCATAGGCAATGACCCATCCATTCTGCATGAGTACACAACCCAATCCCTTGTGGGAGGCATCACTATAGATAACAAACCCCTCAGTATCGGATGGTAGGGCAAGAACTGGTACTGTAGTTAACCTTATTTTCAACTCCTGAAAGGCGACTTCCCTTTGTTCTGTCCACTCAAATGGTACACCCTTTTAGGTCAATTGGGTAAGCGGCACTGCAATCTTGGAAAAACCTTGAACAAACCTTCGATAGTATCTGGCTAAACCCAAGAAACTACGTATCTCTATCACATTTGTCGGAGTTGGCCAATTCACAATGGCTTCTATATTGTGTGGGTCAACAGAAACACCCTCCTTATTGAGTACATGTCCCAAGAACACCACTTCCTTTAACCAAAACTCACACTTCTTTAATTTCGCATATAATTTCTTCTCTCTTAAGGTTTGAAGAATTAGTCGTAAGTGATTCTCATGAGCTTCCGTACTTTTCGAATAAATAAGTATGTCATCAATAAACACAACCACAAAGTCATCCAAGTATGGTTTAAAAACACGGTTCATCAAATCCATGAAGGTTACTGGTGCATTAGTCACCCCAAACAACATAACCAGAAATTCATAATGCCCGTATCGGGTGCGAAAAGCAGTCTTCTCAATATCTTCGGCTTTTACCTTTAACTGATGATATCTAGGGCGCAAATCTATTTTCGAAAGACTTGTGCACCTTGAAGTTGATCAAATAAATCATTGATCCTAGGCAAGAGATACTTGTTCTTTACAGTTACTTTATTAAACTCCCGGTAGTCAACACATAACCGAAGTGTCTCATCCTTCTTCTTAACAAAAAGAACCGGTGCACCCTAAGGAGAAGTACTCGGACGAATAAAGCCTTTATCAAGCAGGTCTTGTAACTGTATCTTCAACTCTTTCATTTCCGCCGGTGACATTCTATAAGGAGCTTTTGAAATTGGTTGGGTTCCCGATACTAAATTAATCACAAATTCAATTTCACGGTCCACTAACTCTCCTGGCAACTCCTCTGGAAAAACATCTAGAAATTCATGGACAACTGGAATATTATCAACACACACATCCGCTGGTTGTCCATTCAAAATACTACATAAATACCCCCGGCAACCATTTTGTAATAGCTTACATGCTTTCATGGTAGAGATTAAGTACAACAGTGGAATCATCCCCATGTCCCAATATCATAAATTCAGATTGTCCTGGGGGTCGAAAGATGACTTGCTTAGACGTACACTCAATAGTCACATGGTATTTACTTAGCCAACCCATCCCAAAAATTATATCAAAATAATCTATGTCAAGCGACAACAAATTGGCATATAACTGAACATCCCCAATGATGATCTCACAAGCAGGATAAATAGATGTACACAACATAGAACCCCCCGATGTTGAAGAAACACATAACACATAATGCAACAAATCTTTTGGTCTATTCAATTTACTGGTATTGGTGGGTTTCGCAATAGTCTTCGTAGCTGGAGCTGGAGTTGAGCCGACTGAACTTGTAGTAGTTCTGTTCCCATTTTGTCGGTCTTTCTGAGGGCAATCTCTTGCTAAATGTCCCGTCTTTCCGCACTTAAAGCAAGCTCTAGTTACCCGATAACAAGTCACACGGTGCTTCTTCCATAGTCTGAACAAGTTGGTACTGATTCACGAGTAGAGACGGAAGTACTAGAGGTTCCCAAGTTCAGTTTCTTGTTCTGTGATGCCACTGGTCCCCTTGACATCATTGTCAGTACCAAAAATAAGCATGTTATCTACATATAGACATATGATTACACCTTTATTTCTAGTAAACTTAC
The DNA here is from genome assembly GCA_036172215.1 of Camellia granthamiana. Lineage (NCBI taxonomy): Eukaryota > Viridiplantae > Streptophyta > Magnoliopsida > Ericales > Theaceae > Camellia > Camellia granthamiana. The sequence continues at coordinate 64,826,770 of CM069914.1, forward strand.
TGTACACACACTTATCAGATTCATATATCCTAAAACTATTTGACACTATTACTTTGTCAAATTTCACATGCCACTGTTTTGGAGCTTGTTTCAGTCCATATAGTGACGTCACGAGTTTACACACTTTGTGCTCTTGACCTTGTACAACAAACCCTTCCGATTGTTGCATGTAGATTTCCTCATCTAACTCTCCATTTCGGAAAATGGTCTTAACATCCATTTGATGGATTTCAAGCTTATAGATTGAGGCTAAGGCAATCAACACTCGAATGGTGGCGATTCTAGCCACCAGAGCATATGTATCAAAATAATCGATACCCTCATTTTGAGTAAAACCCTTAGCAACTAATATTGCTTTGAACTTATCAATTATGCCATCAACTTTCATTTTCCTTTTGAAAATCCATTTACAACCAATAGTTTTGGATCCAGGTGGCAAATCAGCAAGAATCCAGGTATTATTACCCATGATAGAATCCATCTCATCGTTTATTGCTTCTTTCCAGAAAGCAACATCTTGAGACTTCATAGCTTCTTCAAAGGTTAATGGATCTGAATCCATATTCAAAGAAATCATTGTTTGCTTACAATACGCTTTTCTAGTTCCTTCTACAAGGTAAACAATGAAATTAGGGCCAAATGACTTCTCAGTCCTAACCCTTTTACTCCTTCTTAGCTCAACAGGATCATTAGGTTCATTAGGCTCAGTGGGTTCATGTCGTTCACTTTCCTCTGTAGACATCAAAGGAGTTGATTCATTTCCTTGATTAGAATTAAACCTTGGAATGGTTGTGAAATGATTCTCATAAAATATCGCATCATATGATTCAATGATGGTATTTGTTTCCACTGAACCATTGGGCTCTACTACCAAAAACCTATATGCTTTGCTATGTATAGCATAGCCAAGGAATATGCATTCAATTCCTTTTTCACCTAATTTCTTCCTTTTAGGTTCAGGCAATCTGACTATTACTCTACTGCCCCATATTTTCAAGTAACCAAGATTAGGTTTCTTGTTTTTCCAAAGTTCATAAAGAGTAACATTTCTTCCCTTGAGAGGAATTCTATTGAGTATATGACAGGCAGTGAGCAAGGCTTCACCCAAAAAACCAGAACTTAAACTGGAGTAAGAAAGCATAACATTAATCATTTCTGTTAATGTCATATTCTTTCTTTCAACTACTCTATTTTGTTGTGGTGTGTAGGGTGCAAACTTCTCATGACTAATACCAACATTTTCACAATATTCTGGAAAATGGTATTCACCACCTCCATCAGACCTAAGTCTCTTTATTTTGACATTACACTGATTCTTTACTTCTGTCTTAAAAATCTTGAATTTATCAAGCACCTTATCTTTTGAATGCAAAAGATAGATATGATAGTATTTAGAAAAATCATCTATGAATGTTACAAAATATTTCTTACCACCTCTAGTGGGGGTACTATGCATGTCACATACATCACTATACACAAGTTCAAGCAGAGATATGGTTTTATCTACTTTAAGAAATGGAATACGAGTAATTTTTGATTGCACACAATATTTACATTTTTCAAACATATCAATGTCGTACTTAGGAATTAAATCTAAATTAACCATATAATGCATTTTCCTAGTATTAACATGACCTAAACAAGCATGCCATAAAGAAAGAAAATCAACAATATAAGCAGAAACAGATATATTATTGATAACGTTAAGTTTGAACATTCCTTGATACATGTAGCCCTTCCTAACAAAAATCCCATCCTTAGACAAGACAAATTTGTCCGACTCAAATACTAACTTGAAACCATGCTTATTAAGTAGGCTTTCAGATACAAGGTTTTTCCTGACATTAGGTACATGATAAACATCATTAAGACTTAGGACTTTTCTAGATGTAAACTCTAGATCCACCATCCTTTTGCCTTTGATAGCAGCAGTTAAAGAGTTGCCCATGTAGAGAATTGTTCCATTACTCACTTGTTCATAAGTAGTGAAATGGCTCTTGTCATTACAAACGTGCCTTGTTGCTCCTGAGTCAATCCACCAGTCACCAGCATCTTTCGAGCATGTTCATCTCGAATACAACAGCCACGAACTTGTTCTTGGCATTTGATGCTTCTGTCTTCTTCTTGTATGACCGGCATTCATTTCTGAAGTGCCCTGGCTTGCCACAGTGCCAGCAAGTGCCTTTCGGCTTCTTAGCATTTTTCTCGGGTTGGGGTTCATGCTTATGCTTCTTTTTGTTGAACCTCTTACGATGATCCACCATGTGGATCTTGGACGTCTGAGCCAATTGGTTATCTTTACTTTCAAGTAACCTTGACTCTTCCTCAACTCGGAGGTGTTGAGCCAATTCCTCTAACGTAAGATCTTTCTTTTTGTGTTTCAGAGTTTTCTTAAAATCCTTCCAAGAAGATGGCAGTTTCTCTATTATAGATGAAACTACAATAGATTCATCCATGTTCATATTCTTTTGTCAAAATTGACTCAGAATATGTTGGATCTCATGGAATTGTTCCATAATGGGCTTTGTATCAATCATTGTAAAACGCATAAAATTACTAATAAGAAATTTCTTACTGGTGGCATCCTTGGTGAGGTACTTTGACTGTAATAAGTCCCAGAGTTGCTTTGCCGTTTCCAGATGTTGATACACATCGAATAGAGAGTCTGACAGCACATTCAGAATGTGTCCTCGGCAAATGTAGTCGTCATTCTCCTATTTGGTTCTGGCACGGGTTTGCTCCATAGTTTCGTCTTCTTGCTCCGTTGGATAGGGGGTAGTTAGCACATAGACCACTTTGAGAGTGGTAAGCAAAAAGTGCATCTTCTTTTGCCAGCGTCAGAAATTTCCTCCATCAAAACGGTCAAGCTTCATGAAATCTTGAGTCATTTTCTGAATAGACATCACCATATCCAAATATTGTCTTTAGATTGTTGGAACAAAGGATCTTGAATTCTTCAAATGGTGGTCTTTAGGTCTTCAAAATTTGGCAATGATCTTGTCTATATAGAACAGAAAATCAGACTTCAAGTCGTGTTATTAAGTCGCTTTCCTAAAGATAATATTTATACCCACCAAAAGATGTGCAGGGGGTTACAACAAATTTACCTCCAGGATACAATGAAACCTGATCTAAAGATCTAGTCTATCGGCATCTGTACTGACGACAACAGATCAGAACACTCTTGATATAATCAAGAAACCAAGACACTGATAATCAAATCTGCAGAACTTGATTATGAATAAGAAAAACAGAAATTTGATTAAGAAACTCTTGATCAAAAATTCAAAATCAAGAGGGAGAGAGAGAGAGAGAGAGAGAATTGCAGGAATGCTTTTCAGGATTTTTGATGGAATTAAATGGCTGATTTCGTAGCCTATTCATAGGCCTTGATGGATCTGATGGAATGGTCATGTCCCTTGATCATACCCGATCAGATCTGACCGTTGAATCGACGATCTATGGTGCAGATCATTCTGACATCGAATAGATGCCTTAACTAATCACACCTGATCACAATTGAGTGACATATCATCCGTACGATCATGCGCGTCTCTAATCAATGGCTATGATCAACCCGCTCCAGATCGGACACACAACCATTTGATTGGTTGGTTGACTCATCGCCAACGGACGACACGTCATTGCCATGTGGAGCTGACTGTATTCTACGTCACCCATGCCACGTCATCGCTCCAACCTGCTCGATGCAAATAGGGAAGCGCCCTCATGGCGCCTTACGAAGTGCACCATCAAACATCACACAACCCATTGCCCATGCCACGCGCGTGTGCGTGTGCGGATGGTGCAAAGCACCATCCTTGTGGTGTGGGTACGTGCACACTAACTTTCATCCCATAATTTCATATTTAAAAAAATATTTCATGTAGCACTTTATTAAGTGCTCCATATTTTGCTCTCTTTCCAATATGGGACAAAGTCCCCAAGCTTATTTCATGCTTTCCAAAGAAAACATGGAAGGTTTTTAAACACCCAAAAATTAAACTATACATTTTGAAAATTCCCCAACACACGAGTCAAACAGCACCGTCCAGTTCGATTAAGAACAGAAGGCTCCTTATTTTTATATATTGATTGATTTGTTCTTTCATTAGAGGTTTTAGTATCAAGTGTTGGAAATGGTTATAAAATTCTGGGTAAAACCAGAATTTTTTCCTAAGTTTGGTCTATTATTTAGGTGGGACCCGTTCGTCGATTTTCGCGGGTCAAAGTGGTAACGCGTTCTATGCCGCGTTGTGATTCACGTGGTATATTTGGTTGCTCAAAACCATTATCGAGTGAATGGGAAATTGAAGCCAAAGTACGCTCCATGGAAATGGAATTTTGGTGGAAAATCCTTAAAGGTTTGAATAAGGCTTGTCCCACATTGATTTGGTGGGAAGTTTTGAATGGGTTTATAAGGCATGAGTTTGGTACTTGGGGTGTGCCCCAAGGGGTACCCAAGTGTTTTAGAGAGGGAGGTTATGGGTAAAATGGGCTAGACCCATTGGACCCAAAAGTCACCACGCGCGCGCACCGCCGCCGCCATCCGTCGGGCTGGGCTTGGGCGCGGGTGCGTGGTGTGTGGTTGGGTTGGGCTTGTTCGGCCCAATACCTATCTTTTTGAGCCAAAAACATTTGAATTTAATTTTATTTTTTGGTAAAATAAAATCCAAAATTCAAATTAATCCGGAAATAAACTGGTCCGATTTTTTACTGTACACCCAAACAGGGCCCTTCCCGTTTTTGTTATCTGTTTGAATTATGAACCTAACAGATTCAAATCTGTTTAAATTCAAAACCAAACAAGTTTCATACCTGTTCAAACAGGTTTGCATCTGTTTAATTCAAAACCTACAGCCACCAATCCATCTATAAATATGACAGCCCTCATTTGGATTTTGTAACTCTAATTTCGTCATTCATAGTTATGCAAATATTCTTTTCATATTACTACATTATTTTCTTCTGTGAGAGAGTATAAACACTTAGTGTGTTCGTTAGGCAAACAATTTGTAGTGCTGCTATTATTTGTAGTAGATCATTTTATTCTGGGAGATAGACGTCCAAATTCTGAAAGCACCGTGGAGAGGACGAATCTGTCTTAAGGACACAGTGTCAAACACTGGACTTGATCAGATAATTATTCAAAGAAATTAATCAAGTAAGTTGTTTAATTTATTATTATGTTTTATTTTTTTATTTAATCAGATTTTAATTTTGTTTTTGTAACAAAATAAAATCTGTTTTTCTTTATTTATTTTTGTTTCGACTTTAATTTTTGTAATCAAACAAATTCTCTCATTTTTTTTTAGAATAAAGATTGAGACCTCCTTTCCCCCACCCTCTTTGACCCCCTTTCTTTTTTGATTGGTCACTTTTTCTTTTTCTTTTTATTTTTTTTCTTCTCCTCCAATCACCACCCGCCACGTGTGTGTGGGAGTGGTGGAGGTTGAAGTTTGAGGGGATCTAAATTACTGCTGTTTTTTTTTTTATTTCTTTTATATTCTAGTTGTTATTATATACCCAATAGAATTAATCTTTTTAAATACAGTGAGGATTGTCACCATAAAGAAACCTGTGATTTTCTAACATGCAATGGCAACATATATAGGATATTATACTTATCCGGCAAAGTTATTAAAGCCAACCTTGGAGCCAACTGAGCAATGATTTTCCACACGCATCATTTTGCTCTGATTTGGTATTTTTCCATTTGGAAGGTCACAATTTCGGAGCATTTCCCTAAATAAGCTAAAATAGTAAAAGAATTTCCAAACTAAGCCTAGTTTTGAAAGAATTCCCAAAATAAGCTAACTCGCGGTTCACAATCGCGAGTTCAACAAATTTCCTTCCGTTTCGCGTGTATGATGGTAAATCTTAAATTCGTGGTTACAAAAAGCGAGTTTGTTTAAGAACTCGCGGTTACAAAACGCGATTTTATCCAAAAAAAAATTTCTCCTGAACTCGTTGTTCTAAACCACGATTTTATAAAAAAAAAAAAATTTCTTTGGAACTCGTGGTTGTGAACCACGAGTTTGATGAAAACCCAATTTTGCAACACTCACGCACACTCCTCAACAGCCACACCACACACTCTCTCTCCCTCTCTCTCTGACACATCACTCACACACACATCACACTTACATCAAAGTAAAAATAAATAAATTTTAAGAATTAAATAAATATAAATAAATAAATAATGTTTAAAAATAAATAAATTTTAAGAATTAAACCCTAAATTCTAAAATACAAAAAAATAAATTTTATCTCTAAACACTAAAGTAGCGTTTGATAACGTTTACGTTTTCGATTTATGTTTACAAAAATTTTATAAACTGATTTTTGTTTATTTTTACAAAAACATAAATTACAAATGCGTTTGGTTTGAACAAAATATTTAAAAAAAATTAAAAACATAAACTAAAAAACATTTTTGTTCAAGCTTAAAATATTTATATTTATATTTATTATTTATGACAATGGGATCACACATATTATAATTGAAAAAAAATTAATTAAAAAAACAATTGAAAAAAATTTAATTGGAAAAAAATATTTTTTTTTTTCCAATTAAATTTTTTTAATATATTTTTCCAATTATAATATATTTAATATATTTTTCCAATTATAATATATTTTTCCAATTAATATATTTAATATATTTTTCCAATTATAATATATTTTTCCAATTAATATATTTAATATATTTTTCCAATTATAATATATTTAATTTTTTTTTCCAATTAATATATTTAATATATTTTTCCAATTTTAATATATTTAAATTTTTTTCCAATTAAACTTTTTTCAATTGTTTTTTTAATTAATTTTTTTTTAATTATAATATGTGTGATCCCATTGTCATAAATAATAAATATAAATATAAATATTTTAAGCTTGAACAAAAATGTTTTTTAGTTTATGTTTTTAATTTTTTTTTAAATATTTTGTTCAAACCAAACGCATTTGTAATTTATGTTTTTGTAAAAATAAATAAAAATCAGTTTATAAAATTTTTGTAAACATAAATCGAAAACGTAAACGTTATCAAACGCTACTTTAGTGTTTAGAGATAAAATTTATTTTTTTGTATTTTAGAGTTTAGGGTTTAATCCTTAAAATTTATGTATTTTTAAACATTATTTATTTATTTATATTTATTTAATTCTTAAAATTTATTTATTTTTACTTTGATGTAAGTGTGATGTGTGTTTGAGTGATGTGTCAGAGAGAGAGGGAGAGAGAGTGTGTGGTGTGGCTGTTGAGGAGTGTGCGTGAGTGTTGCAAAATTGGGTTTTCATTAAACTCGTGGTTCACAACCACGAGTTCCCAAGAAATTTTTTTTTTTTATAAAATCGTGGTTTTAAAACAGCGAGTTCAGGAGAAATTTTTTTTTGGATAAAATCGCGTTTTTGTAACCGCGAGTTCTTAAATAAATTCGCTTTTTGTAAACACGAATTTACGATTTACCATCATACACGCGAAACGGAAAGAAATTTGTTGAACTCGCGATTGTGAACCGCGAGTTAGCTTATTTTGAAAATTCTTTCAAAACTAGGCTTAGTTTGGGAATTCTTTTACTATTTTATCTTATTTAGGGAAATGCCCCCACAATTTCCACCCTTATGTTCTTCATTTGATTAGCATTTCTTTCAGATTTTGCTGTGTTTTTGCTCTGATTTTGCATTTTCTTCAGATTTTGGTGCGCAGTTCAGAAATAGATGTAGTGACATATATAGAATTGATTACAAAGGTGAAACTTAGTGGTTGATGGGATTAGTGAAGATGAGGCTTTGCAAGGAAGACACTTTGATTGTCAATATGCCAATGGTTACTTGGTAAGTGTAAATGGAACCCTACCTATCTAATCTTGTTTGGTTGTTGAGAAAATTGAGGGATGATAATGGGACAATAGATGAAAGTATAATATATGTATTGATTAATTTTTTTTTATTGCTATCCTCTCTCAGGTTACAATCTTTGATGAAGTAGGTTTTTAATCATAAAAATATTTGCATTTGATAATGGGAGTGTTATTTTTAAATTTAAAAAAAAAAAAAAAAAGATTCTCATAACCAATCCAAACAGAAACCAGTCTCAAAGCTGTAGACGTTTGCTTGAAGTTCTTAGTCCAACACCGTACTCGAGCTCTCTCTTCTCACTATAGCTTCAAATTTCAAAGTTCCCATGCGCATGAGTGGAATTCTCTTGAAACCCATCTCGAATCTCCCCTACCTTCGTCTCTTACAGAGATGCTCAACCATGGACGAACTCAAACAAATCCATGCCCATGTAATCACCAGTGGCCTTGCTCGTTTCACCTACACCACCAGCAAAATCTTGGCCTTCTGTGCATTATCCGAAACTCACAACAGCATGAACTACGCAGAGCCAGTTTTTAACCAAATTGTTATACCCACTATCTTTGATTTCAATTCTATGATAATGGGTTACTCCAAAAGCTCAGATCCCAAAAAGGGTCTTCAAGTTTATGCCCAAATGCGATGTCAAGGCTTTGAACCAAATGATCACACTTTCCCTGTTTTAACCAAAGCTTGTTCTTGTATATATTCACTGTATCAAGTTCATGGTCAAATAATGAAGTTTGGATATGGTTGTGATGTTTATGTGATTAGTTCTATTATACATATGTACTCAAAATTTGGAGCAACCAATTTTGCTTGTCAAGTGTTTGAAGAAAGTTCTAACAGAAATGTGGTCTGTTGGACTAGTCTTATTAGTGGGTATTGTAGTAATGGGCTTGTCAATGAGGCTCGTGAAGTGTTTGATTCGATGCCCGAAAGAAATGATATTTCTTTTAGTGCAATGGTTTCTGGGTATGTGTGGAATGAGCGTTTCAATGAGGCGATTAAGTTGTTTCGCAAGTTGAAGAGTTGTGCTAATGTGAGGCCTAATAGGTCTCTTTTGGTGGGTGTTCTTAATGCTTGTGCGGCTGTGGGTGCGTTTGAGGAAGGTAAATGGGTTCATGCTTATATAAATGAGAATTTCTCAGAGCTTGAGCTTCAGTTGGGCACTGCACTAATAGATTTTTATGCAAAATGTGGCAACATAAAAGATGCAGAAAATATCTTCAAGAAAATTCCCTACAAAGATGTGACGACTTGGAGTGCTATGATCTTGGGATTAGCCATCAATGGCAACAATGAAATGGGGCTTCAGCTTTTCGCGGAGATGGAAAGAAGGGGGCCAAAACCAAACGCCATAACTTTTGTTGCAGTTCTCACTGCTTGTAATTGCTTAACTATTGTGAACAAATCATGGAGATTATTCGGGCGTATGAGTAAAGTTTATGGTATCTCACCAGTGATTGAACACTATGGTTGTATGGTTGATCTTCTAGCCAGGGCGGGACAAATCAGAGAGGCAGAGATTATGATAAAGAGCATGCCAATGGAACCGGATGGAGCTATATGGGGGTCTTTGCTTAATGGGTGTTTGATGCATGGTAATGTTGAGTTGGGGAAGAAAGCAGGGAAGCTTTTGATCCAACTAGAGCCTCGACATAGTGGTCGGTATGTCCTTCTAGCAAATATGTATGCTGCAATGGGCAGCTGGGAGGGTGTGGTGAGGCTGAGGAAAATGATGAAAGATAAAAAAGTAGATACACTTCCTGCTTGGAGTTTCATTGAAATTGATGGAATTGTACATAGATTTGTTGTGGATGATAAGTCTCATTCTCAATCAAGCAATATCTGCAGTCTTTTGAATCATCTTATACGGATTTGATGTCATTATGTGATGGATCAGTGTAGGCAATGATTTTATGATCTTTCGCGATCCTGCAAAGCTCAACAAAACAATAATTTTGATTCTAATTGGGGTCTATTTCCAGCATACCCTACAGAAAGTTTGGTCATGGGACAATACAATAGGTATGTATTCTCAAGCATTTCATGGAAAGTACTCTCGTTGTTTGTTACCTTAACTATTTATGTATCTTGATGATATAGATTTCTTATCCACAATCAGAGAGAACACTTTTTGTTTGGTATGGAAGAAAAACTGTTTGACAAACATGACCACATCTATCCAATTGTGAATGGTTTCACTACCTAAACATAGAGAAAAGCCAAAGGGGATTGAATGAGTTTTATCTCTTGTATTTATGTCAAATGGTTGCACTGATGTCACAGAGCCATACTCAGTGGCACCATTGTTGGTGGGTCTGCCAAAAGAAATTTAAAATAGGATAAATTACACTTTTCATCCCTATAGTTTTATTTAAGTTTTATTTAGATTCTTATTATTTTGATTTACATAATTTGGTGCCCACACTAGTTTCAATTTGGTCCTTCCATCTAAATTCCCATTAAAATTTTCTCTATATACAACTCAGGAGATTGACAAACATCCTAAAATCGTTAATTTTAACCTTAAACTTGAACGAAAGAATCAAATTGAACTTAACTTAAAGTGTAGGGACTGAATTATTCAATTTGAAACAATAAAAACCAAATTGAAATTCAGATCAAACTACTAACGTTTAGCTGCACTTCTTGCAAACTCTAGGAATTTACAGTTAGAATCCAAGGTAGTTGGTAAATGGCAACCATTGCCTTACTATCTAGACTATCAAAAAGAGATGACTTTGAAGTTGAGCAATAATTTTGCTATAAAACATCAAGAATGAATAAGCTGACTTGTTTAGGGGAATTCAAAGAAGTTGATTAAATCTGTCCAAATAATCTAATAAACCAAACGAGCCATTACCAAGTCAATCATGAAACCTTTGATGGATACTTCTCTAAACTGCTTGATTCAGTAAACATGTTTTCACCTACAAGATATAGTCATGTCTTCTTTCAAGTGAAAAGGCTTTGTTGAGTTGAGTTTATCTGAACTTCGTTGATTTCTTACTGGCAATTGTATATTCATCCTTCAAATACAATAAATATTAGAGATGATACAGGTTTTACTTGTGGTTCTAAAGAAGAGGAATTGACTGATAGGCCTAAAAAACACTCTATTTTGATTGGATATCCATATTTTAATCTGTATCTTTTTGTTGATGGATTTGTGTGAGATGACCTCCAGAACTCTCTCCTTTGGTATTTCACTCAAACACATCATTCAAAATTCAAATGATGCAGCAAATAGCTGCTATGGAAGACTGAATATGAATATTCCACTGTTAAACTTTTCAGTCAGTGAGTTGAACAATTGATAAATCAAAAAGAAAATTGACCAGTATAGCTTACAAGGGTTCAATTAGGACAATTAATTTGTGATGGATGGGTCAAATTTTGCTTTCTTGGTCTGTAACTTTTTTGGATTTCTTTCTATTGTTGGTATTTACTTGGTTTAAACAAACTACAAGTTGTGTTTGAACCCAGTATATTTTTAATGCTATCTTGTTTGTCTTGTGACTTTATTGATCTAAGTATTTAAAGTTTTGGTTTTCCTTCCCCCGTTCTTATTAGGTTATTGTAAGGAAGCTCTTTAATTGCTGCTATTCTATCAGTTTAGGTATTGGGGAGGGATCTGAGGCAGTTGTGAAGAAGCAATGCACTGGGAGTGCCAAACCTGGAGTTCCAAGGTTTGTCAAGAATTAACTTTGTTTGTCATGTGCACTAAGATCAGTTATGACCATCTTGTTGTAATTAGTTCTTGCATTTATTATTGTGTATGAGGATGGTGAGCAATAGCTCTTCGTGCCTGAAATTATTGGGGACTGATAAAATTATTCACTTCCTTTGACAATACAAATGGTTAAAATTTTGTTGAGGGCAAAGCATTGCCTTTCAATTATGAGATGTTTATGGTGTACATATGAGTCTGATTACTCTTTTGCGTTAATTTGAGTTAAACCAAGTGAAGAACTACTTTCTCTGTATCAATTCATTGTTTGGGCCTTTCCTTAATAGTCATTAATGCAATCCATGATACTTGTTTAGCTTCCAGTATTTTGATTATTAACAGGGTTTTAAATTGCAGGAGGGGAATCATATTTGATTGAAACAACAAAACAGATTCAGTCACATCGATGAATTAGATTCAATCTAGGGAATAAAACAGAGAGACCGACAGAGATTTAGTGTCATGTGGTATTTTATTTTTAATTTTTTAGAAACTGTCCTACCTTTTGGGCAAGTAGTGCGAGCCATAATTAATCATCATGATCATAGTTGCTAACATCCTCATCGTCATTATCATTGTGTTATTCCTATTCTTTTTCTGTAAAATAGTAAATTAGAATGGTTAGTTGGGTGCTAGCTTAGGACAGAGTAAGGATGATAACAATGATTATTTAATGTGGAGGTGCTGATATGAACATTCCTAGTAGGGAAGTCAATAGTTTATTTCATAGTCTCCACATGTTTAGATTATGTGAAACACACAGTTGATGTAAAAGAAGGAAGAATACATAATTGGAAACCTAAGTGATCCCAATTTGCAGCAAGTTTTTAGATCTAAAATGTTCTCGCCTTTCAGTTGATGCCAGGGGGAGTGCACTAAAATTGATGGCTAAATAAGTCTCATATGCAAGGTTTTTTTTTTAGTACTTCCTTATATCCGATATTTTCTTCATCGCTCTTGGGTTCAAGTGCGTCTCTCTCAAACATTCCAATCTCCTGCTGCAATTTTTTACTTGTGATTTTTTCCCCTCATTTTCGGTGATATTTGAGAAAAGTGTGACTTTGATGTGATGTTTTGATTTTTGGTTGATTGTTCTTCAACTTGAAAGCAATTTCAATTAGTGAAAAAATATCTAAAAAATGTTTTGATTTGATTATGAATGGTAATTTTACGTTTATATTCAGTATACTTGCAGGCTTCAACTATTAAGAATTCAGAGGAAAGGAACACAAGATAGGAAAATATTATATGTTGGAGGATTTGGAATTTGGTTCACAATAAGAAGCAGGCTTTGCTCTTAATCTTTTGTGAAATTAGTTTTTTGTTTGTGATAATTTGAATAAATTTGGTATACATGTAATTAGAGACCATAATTGGAGAGTCAGTATGGTAGGTGGATCCAAAAAAAAGAAAAAAAAAGAAAAAAGAAAAGAGGTTTGTAGTTCTATATACTTGGTGGCAATGTTTTAAAATGGAGATTGGTGAGTGAGCTGGAAAAGGAATTGGATGGATGGGTCATTAGTTCAACCGTTGGGTTAAATCAGAATTGAATGTCATAAATATATTAAAATTATAAGTCATAAAATTATAAATTAAAAAAAATAAAATTTTTAAATTATCTTAAATATTCCTCCTAATATTTTTTTATTAAAAAATATAATAATATATTTTAAAATATTATTAATTTTAATTTTGAAAGAGGAAACCAAGTATTCAAAATTCTTTATATGATTTTAATTCATATAATTTGATTGAAAGAAGAGCAAAAATTTTGGAGGGATGTCAAAATTTTAATTATCCCTCCAATAAATTTGATTGAATCTCACATGAATTTTCTTGAGTTTTTTTGAAAGAATTTTTTTTTCTTCAAAACAAGAGACCTTTGAAAGAGAGTTTTTAATTAAAATTTTTTATATGTACGTATATATATATATATCTATATAATAAGAAAGAAAGAAAGAATAAAAGAAATAGTTAGAAAATATCCAAAAAAAAGTTCAAAATTTATAGTTTCACCAACCTGCCTAGTTTGCCTGACCAATCTTTGGGTCACCCAGTTCGGCGGTCCAACTTTGTGGGTTCTCTCTAAATAGGTCGGTTTTTGGCTTGGAACGGTTTAGAGGGTATATCCGAATTGAAATTTTGATCGGTTAACGGTTCAATCGGTCAAATTGGCTGATCCGGTCCAATTTTTAAAACCATGCTTGATGGATTACAAGTTATGTTTATTGTATGCAGATTTGTTGGCTAGAGATTGGTCATCAACAACTTCTCTGGTCGGGTTGATTTTCATTTGTAAATTCTAAACTAGGAATAATCTAGAAATCTTTTTATTGTTGATGCTTTTGTCTTATCCTCCATTTATGTTTGTTTAATTAATATTTACCGAGTTAATTATGTACATTCCTTCACCACCTACAATTTTATTTATTACTTAACTCTATTAGATGGATTGTTTTAGTAAATGTGTCTCAAAGAATTGAGAAACAGTTTCCATTACGATAAAGCTCAAATGCTAGAAAATCCCACATTCCAGTGTAAATGACTGGCGTATTAGTTTGTATAGTCAAGGTGGCCAATGTATTTGCTTTATTTTTGCTTATGAATGAATCACAATTCTTAAATCATGTTCAATGGTTCAATATTTGACTAATTTTGCTTGTAGCTTCAATCCATACAATAAGTTTATAGAATTCAATGACAATTTGTCGCGTTTTTGCTTCGCTCTATTATTCATAGCCAATGATAGCACAATCGACATGGCTTTATTCCTAGCTAATGACGGCACGACCCCTACATGCGAATTGCATGGGGTCCAACTAGTAATTTATTCAAAAACAAATGATAAAGTAAAATCTAGCATTCATGTGTAAACAATGTATTATTGTAAAATAATTTCTCATGCAGTAAGACCTGCTGCAGCATATATGGTCAACTACTTAATATTACTATAGATCAATGATAGAAATATAAGTTGTGTTTTTAATTTTTAAATAAAATAATGTGACTTTTTTTTTTTAATATAAAATTTTCACTAATTTTGTTTATAATTTCATTTGCAAATTTTATTTTTACCTTTGTAATTTGAATTTGATGCAAATCACTTATTTGTCATTTAGAAACAACGATTTAATATTATGTGATTTGATAATTAAAATGCACCGTCACATTTTTTGTACGAAGTATCCGAATGTGCAAATTACACACCATTGTCGAGACTGTGTAAATAAAATAAAGCTTTTTACATAAAAAAAAACTTTATAATTTTTAAACAACTATATCCTTATAATTTTTTAAAATAACAAATATGTCATTGTGTTTTTCTTTTTTCTCTTTCTTATGTAAAAATCCAAACCATCAACCCATCTGGACCAGACTTTAAATTATATCAAGGTGTTTGAGAATATGGATACTTAAGAGGTTAAAAAATCTTATTTGTAACTATTTAGAACAAAAAATTGTGAAATGAGACTTTAAGCTAAAAGCCTTAGCTTTTTAACAGCAAAATTGCCACTAAAGCATCACTTTGTATACAAATGACGGAGTAATACTATTTTTCATCACGCAACAATTTTTCACTCTGTTTTGATTTGAAATTTTACATATAAATCTCGATTTTTTAATTTTTGATTTTTGTGTTTTTAGAAGTTTTTTTTTTTTTTTTTTAATGTTTTAACCAAATTTTTATAATCATGGAGTAGATGCATCTAAAAATTTTAAAAATTACAAAGAAATCTGTAAAAACTTTTTCAAAATACAAAAAAAAAAAAAAAAAAAAAAACAAACAAACAAACAGAAGTTTAATGTATTTTCATATTTTGTATGTATTTAGGGTGTGTTTGTTTGGATAGACTGGATAAGGAGGATTGGAATCCACCGGACTGTTAGTCTTGGGATACATTGTCTCTGGACTATTGATTGGACTGGATTTGTATCCTATATTTGTTTAGTGATTAGATATTAGGAAATGACTATTTAGTTAAATAGGATATGAATCCTATATTTGTTTAGAATATTATGGAGAAGGATAAATGTTCAAATAACTATTTTACCCTTTTCAATTATTTACTAAGTAATAACAATATTAAACATATCTTTAATATTTTAATTATTTTTAACTAGATTAAATAAAAATTTATTTTATTTTGTTTTTTCACAATTAAATAAATTTAATTTTTAAAAATTAAATAAATAAAATATCAATAAAAATATATGTTATTTTTTTAATTAAAATTTTAAATAAATTTATTTTAAAAAATAATGATAATTAAATAATGAAATTAAATAAAACATCTATTAAAATTTAAATAATGAAATTAAATACAATATAAACAAATTTTTAAAATAAAATATCTGTAAAAAATCATTTAAAAATTAAATAAATAAAACATCAATAAAAATTGGATAAAATTGTTTTATTTTTAAATTGAGACATTTTAATTTTATTGAATTTTACTAAATATAATATATAATTAAATAATAGATGGTTGAAATGGTCATTTCACCACCTAATCACATATCCCCCCTTATTCCTCCATTTGTATCCTAATCCCCCCATGGGACACAATAGTCTAATGGATTTGGAACTAATAATCCGGGGTAATAATTTTGAACCAAACAACGGACTATTAGTCTGAATGGACTAGTAGTCCAATTCCACTTCTTAATCCCTCAAAATAAACACCATCTTATTTATTTTTGAATATGATAAAAATCAAGTAAGAATGTGTTTGGTCGAAAGATTTGATGATAGAAATAGAAAGGGAAGCAGAAAGAAAAAAGGAAATATAGTTGACTGATTTCGAATTTCAAACTATGTTTAGTTAAGTTAAAAAATGGAGAAAAAAAGAGCCTAGGAGCATCAGTATTAGTCTCTCTATAATGGCTTTGAAGTCATTGTAGAGAGCAAAAACTATAAAAATGTGATCCATCAGCCTCGTTACATCCGTCTATTATTTTGCCAACGCTACAGTTCTTCCTTTGATGAAGCGAGCCACTGTTCGTCACTAAAACAAGCGAATTAGCTGTTACTGGATGTCCGTTCGAAAGTCCGACTGGTCAACCGGTCAATTGCAATTTTTATTTTTTATTTTTTTTTTAAGAATTGTTGGCAAGCAACTCATCAATTTAATAAAAAAAGAAAAAAAAAAAACAAATTACAATAAGAAAATAATATTTTAATAGAATTGAGTTAGAATAGAGAGTTTGATGCAATGAGTACTAAAAAGGTGACTAACTAAAATATCAAAATAGCTTTTTAAGCTCTAATTTGACTAAAAATTTGAAAAGACTGACACGAATGCTCTAAGTGAATCTAAAAATTACAAAGTGAGATTATATTTTTTCTATCACTTTCTTTTCTCTTATATTTTTCATTATAATTAAATAAAGGGAAATTTATTAGAAAGTCCTATTTTGGATACTTGTATACCAGTTGGTCCCATGGTTATGTTTGAATGCCAAGTCCTTATTAGGTGTAATTTATGACCATGAAGTCCTTTTTTAAATATAAATGGGTATTGTTAGACGGATATACTCTGCTAGTTATTTGGAAAGGTTGTTATATTTTTGGAATACGTGATCACACAGTTCGAAGAGTTGGAATGGTATTCCTTTGACGAAGGGGTTGAAGGGGGGAATAGGGTTTTGGATGCTGTGTCGACTGAAGTGTATGTAGGGTTTTGCAGATGACATGAACATAGTCGGCCCTGGTAAGGTATGTCACACTGTCACACTCCCTTTCGTTTCAGTGCATCATGTGCGTGTACTGATTGTTCTGGCATTCGTAACAGTCGAACTCAGACATTCTGTGCATTTCAATGGTGGATTATACTTGTTCTTCAACATTTTTTAACATTTGTTAGGTTGTGTATATTGTCAGTATTCAGAAACATGGGGGGGGGGAGGGGATATCAATTGGTCGGACTGTTCATGTCACTGTGCATTACTATCCACTCCTTCCCCTACTGATTTGGCAATTGTGTCCCTTGCCGCCGTTGAACACAGGTATGTTCGAAATTTTGTATTACAAAGTCATCCCTCATCATTCCCACACATTCATACCAGTGCACAAATCAATGTCGCTGTTATCACACCGACAGTGGAACGAGAACGGAGAAACATTGGTACCTATGTTTGACGCCAACAGTGCAACAGTCCACTGATATGCTCAAAAAGAAAAACAGAGGGATCACACACCTTGGATGTGGGGAACCTTTGATGGGCTTTTGACCATACTTTCTCCAGGAGTAATCATCCGGTGGTATGTCAGCCACCTTCACACTTATTGCCGGCACTCTCACCACTCTCTTCACCTTCAATTTCCACCAAAAAAAAAAAATCAATGAAATCCATAAAATACAATAATTATAACAACAATTAACTATTTGATGATGTGAATAACGAACCCTATCTTTTCTTAGAACAGTGGCATCGCCCTGAGGACGCACTGCACATGGCGACTGCATCGTCCATCGAACTACACTTCCTCTTGGCCAGCGGCGGCCGACCTGTCGACGACGGGTTCGTAATCTGAAAAGCCGACGACATCGAATGCTGCAGGCTGTCAGTGTCTCCCGTTGGAGACGACATGAACGAATTCGGCGGCGACGCCATCGCCGCGAAATTGATCGTCTTTACTAACTCCTTCCGATCAATAGATCCGTTTTTCACTTGGTGATTGTGAGGAAGAGGAGACAATCTCTGAATCGGCTTCGGACAGTAAACTCTAGGAACCGAACCTTGCTTTTCCTCTATCGACTCTATTTCATGGGTCCTCTGTTGTTGTTGGTGAGGAGTCACAGGGCCTCTTCTGAAGCAATCGTGACCAGTTCGAGTTCAATCGAGAAACGAAATGAACTATAACGTGAACCCATTCACTCCATCTATAACGTGGGTTTCAAAATTCGGGTTGTGAAAAATCCGAAACAAAAATCCAAAACCATTTTAGTGTGCCTTATTTTGTGTGTTCACGTCACGTAAGAAACCACGTTCTACTTCTGTGAGTGTTACAAACCTATTGAATTAAAAAATGTATTAGTGTGCTTTTCCGATCAATGTGACACACAAACATCCATTCACCTTTCCTATACAAACCCACACCAATCAACCAATAATACTAGCAATGACAAAACAGTCAACAAACAAATTAAGAGACCATCCAATCATCAAGAAAACATTTAAAATCTTATGAATTACAAGTCCACAAAATAGAATTTACTGGTCAATTCCCCTTAAATAAAAAATAAAACAACATTTCTTTTTTCTTTTCATTTATTTCATCAAATCTATCCACCAAACACAACCTACGGCAAGAAGCTTTAAAACCCTATGAATTCGCTCATTTTCCCCCGCAGCTGCAACTGAAGAGCGAAGAAGAAGGTCTCCATGTCAAGTGGTGTCTATTCCAAATTTGGAGCTCTCTTCAGCAAAGCACTGTAGATCAGGTACTTCTTCTCCGTCCCTCAAATTTTCTCTTTACTTCCCCTCTTTGTTTCAATCTGGTTGAAAAGAAAATGAAAATTCAATTAGGTATTAGAAAATCTAGTTGGATCATCAAGTACCTAATATTTTTATATGATTTCATTCATGAATATACATGGATGTTCAAAAAATTCAATATTTCATCTTGTCAGTTCGATAGTTCCAAAAATTCGATTTGCATAAACTCAAGTACTTGTCACAGCATAGGGTTTAGAAAATTGATCACGCCCAGTATCTACTGATATGAAATAAAAAAGTGATTCAAAGATGCTGATTGAAACAAAACAGTAAGCAAATTCAAACACGAAAGAAACCCCTGAGGGGGTAGCCTAGTTGACAGTGGGTTTGCTTCCCACGTGCCCAACTCATGTTAGATTCTTGTCGGTCCCTGCCCTTTTGCCGGGAACATGCAATTGGGACGTGTCACTTGATCCTCGAGTTTATGATCTTGGGGTGGGCCTGAAAGACCTTGCCTGGTTCCTGGTTATGGAAAAAAGAGAAAAATTAAATTCAAACATGAGTTGAATAACATTTTTGAGAGAGAGGGGAGACTTGCCGTTGTTTAGCGCCACTGCCACCATTGATCAACTCCATTGCCCTCACCATCGCTATCGCTATTGCTCTGCCACCATCAATCCACCTTAAATTGACTACATCGGCACCATCAGAATTTCTTGGAGAGGGAGATAGAAGAGGGAAATGGGGTTTTGTTGAAGAGGGACATCGAGAGAGAGAGAGAGAGAGAATCATAATAAATTTGTTTTAGATTTTGTATTGGAAAAACCCTCGTGTAAGTTCCCTATAAGGTGATAATGGGATGAAGTGAAATATGAAATGGCCAATAAAATGAAGCCACATGTACAGTCCGTTGGTTCGGTTTAAGCAGTTCAATTTTTCTTGGATCCATTGTCGGCTAATCAATTAATTTTTTAGCCCCTTTAAAACTGCAGTTGACCCAGTAGCAGAAACTCCTAATTTGGTGACGTTTCTTACGAAGAAACGTGATTCCGCCCTCCCAAGTAAGAAACTCACTCTTGTCGAGGAAGAACTCGCTTCAAACTAAGACAGAACCTCTCAAGCATACAAATCTTAAAGAAATAAAAGAAAAACAACGGAAATTTATTGTGTTACTTTCTATTTCCATAATATTCATTTATACTTAAGTAAAGACAATTTGTAGTTGATATCAATCTCCAATAAAGATTCATATTTTAACAAATATATTGCAAGTAAGTAGAAAAATAATAATTTTTCGAATATAGATATATATATTTAATAATTTAATATGTAAAATATACACATGATCCCATTGGTGCTCCCAACCTTAGAAACTTCTATTTGCCCGTGTACTTGGTCCCTCTTCCGCTTCATTCAACCGATTTTGTGATGAAGCTGACTGTCCCGGACCAGTTTGATCGAGCTGGTCAGTAATTTGAACAGCCCTACTAAGGCCACATTAGCCGGTGACAAGGTGCAAAACCATACATCGACGGGTGGTAGAGCCCCGGAAGAATTTATAGTCAAATTGAGCCTAGCTTCAAAAACAAAACATAAATTTTGAGTGACAATAAAATCAATATTTTGATAGTACAAAGATAGATGGATAACAAAATAATTTCAATTCTCATAATCAGTTTACATTTGTACTTGATCCATATTTCATAAAACATGAGAGTAACAAGACATTACATTTCAATTTGTTAAATATGAATATTCAATTATAAAATACTGGAAGTGGTAGAAGATCACTTATGAAATTATTGATCGAAAACCAATAGATATTCTTAATTTTTTGCATCTCCATGGAGCATAATCTTGTTGTTTGATTATTTGGACAATCATCTCTCTTTGGGCTACTATTTTTTTCTTTATCTCTATCTCTATTCATATTTCAACTCTC
Organism: Camellia granthamiana; assembly: GCA_036172215.1. Classification (NCBI taxonomy): domain Eukaryota; kingdom Viridiplantae; phylum Streptophyta; class Magnoliopsida; order Ericales; family Theaceae; genus Camellia; species Camellia granthamiana. The sequence continues at coordinate 64,847,753 of CM069914.1, forward strand.
TCTCCCCCACCCTATGTATAAACCATTGTGATAGATGCCATTAAACTTTCTTTACTAGTATTTTTTTCTTCTTATTTTCCTTTTCTAATCTTCTCTCTCTCTCTCTCTCTCTCTCTCTCTCTCTCTCAAAATATTGCTAAATATCTTTACACATGTAATAGACCCAAACCATTCTTCTGTTTCTTAATTCTCTTAATTCTTCTCACAAATCCGCAAAAGTGTCCACGTTCACTTCTCCCATGTTTCTCTTTTCATATTTGATTTGTTTACTCCCTCTTTTTTCTCACTACCTAATTTAATGCCTAGCAATTCTCCCAACTTCACATGACACACCACCAATAATGATATATATACAGATATTCTCTCACAAGAACTACGTGTTTGTTTCTATGACATGCTCTACAATATTTCTTTACATTATTATTGTTATTATTTTGTCACATGGTATATATCAATAGGAGTTCCCTTGTTAGTTGTTAGTAGGGGAAAGGGGTAAGAAAAAGGGTATGAAACCCTTCTCCATAGAATTTGAACCCGCAACCTCACACGACAAAGTGGTGCTACACAACCACTAGGTAAAAGGCCCCTGGTTAATATTTCTTTACATTAGTATGATCATTGGTTAATATTCCTTTACATTAATTCATACATTAATATGATCATTTGTTAATATTCCTTTACATTAATTCATACATTAATATGATCATTTGAGAGGGAGATTAACGATCTGAGATTGGGCCGTGGAATTAGCCGGACAGATTGGGCCGGACGAGGTTGGGCCGAGGTATTTGGCTCCAATATTGGGCCGTGGTCTTGCTCGGTAATGACAAAGGCCTTGTGGAACCGAGCTACCTGATTTCGTTGGCACGGAGGCCGGTCAGGTTAGGGTTCAGTGAAACAAGGGTTCCACAGTTCGGTTGTAATACACGCGCCCTCAGCCGGGCATGACCAAGGTGATCAATCTCCATCTCGGCTTCGCCGGAATGCAGTCGAGCACGGTTGGAAATGAGCCCGGTTGGAGGAGCACTACGACATCAAGTGCACTTGGGCTTGAAGTGCAGTATGGCCATTGATAGCCGAAATAATGTTGCCCAGCTGCCGAGCTCCCAGTGGAGTGGGCTGGCAGTTAGGTTAGGTGATGCTCAGCATGACTTGTGCTGATAGATGGGATAGCAGAGCCACGTGTTGAGAGATCACTGGGAGTAGATATGGGGCGTAGAGGGTATTTAAGCATGTCTGCGCCCCCTATACGCGACAGACGAACATTTGGTGAGACATGCACTAAACACTCAACACTCTCTCCTCTTTCTCTCTCTATCCCAAGGTGTGTGCTAACTTGATCGTCGGAGGGGTTTTCCGGCCACACACCGCCGGGTAGCTCACCGCCGTTGTGCTCGCAGGTAATCGGACTGAAACGGAGCTTGGAAGAAAGGAGTACGGACTCGCCTGAATATTTGCTCCCCGTACAATTGGCGCCGTCTGTGGGAACATTTATAGACAAAACCTTGTCTTCCAGGCTCATCTGATCGCCGTTCATGGCGAACAACGACGAGTTTCCGTTGTCCGCCATCGACGGAGTTACCCCGGAGTCAGGCAGACAGAGAGAAGGACACTCCACCATCCCTCCAATGGCGGACTTGGAGACATTCCCAGGGGGGCAGTTGGGAGACGCGCGGGAGGAGCTATGGTCACTCGTGGAGTCCAGACGGTCACTGGCGGCGGAGAGAGTCGCACGCGAGACGCCTGGAACACAAGCTCAGAGACCAAGATGCCGTCATCCGGCGAATGGCGGTGGAGATGGAGGAGCTGAAGCGGCATGTCAAAGGGAAGGGTGTAGCTGGAGTGGGAGACCACAGTGAGCGCACCCAACCCCGCCGTTCAGGCAGTCAGAGTCAGCGACACACTCCGTCCATTTCTATTACCAGAAGTTACAAGGTTGGTGATTTCGATGTGCACGCAGAGAAGTCCAGCGCGCAAGATAGCACTTACCAGCCCTCACGTCCGGCGACGACGTCGAGGTATTCCTATTCCGCTCGTTCAGAGGATTTGCGGGCAGTCTTGAAGGAACGGGCTCGCCGGCGGGAGGCTCAGAGGGTGCCGGCGTTCCAGCGGTTATCCTATGGGGTTCATGCCAGCGAGGAGGTCGGAATGCCTCCACCCCGCCTAGCAGCGCCACTCCTTCTAGATACAGACTTAGCAAGGCTGAGCGCCACCCCTTTCTCCCTGGAGATAGAAACAACACCGCTTCCGGCAAGCTTTCACCAGCCTAAATTCACGCTCTACGATGGAAAAACCGATCCCTACATGCATGTAAGCCACTTCCGACAGGTCATGGGCGGACATAGGCGGAATGACGCACTTATGTGCCTTATCTTCCCGTCAAGTTTAGGCGAACTGGGCTTGAAATGGTTCGAAAGGTTGCCGGAGGGGAGCATAGAAAGGTGGCATCAATTGGCCGAAGCCTTTGTGACGCGCTTCAAAACCAACACAAAAACACCAAAGGAAGTTGACCACCTACTGAGTGTCAAGATGGAACCGAGTGACACATTGAAGGCATACAACGCCAGATATTGGGAGACCTTCAACGAGATCTTGGATTGCCCGGTCAACCTTGCAATCACACAATACAAGCGTGGTCTTCCGGTCGGACATAGACTGCGGGGCTCGCTTACCATGCACCAGCCAACATCCATGGGCCAGCTAATGCAGCGCATCAATGAGCACATCCGAGTAGAGGATGATGCGTCAGCTTCTACCGCGAAGGCGACTCCGGTAGCAACAGACAAAAGGTCAGCTGGTAAAGTGCACGCAGTTGGACAAGGGTCCAGCCGATCAAATGACCGCGCTGAGGAATCGGACCGTGGCTCAAATCGCAAAAACCGGGGTAGGGGACGTCGGGATGACCGGGATGACTACCCTCGGGATGATGTAGCCGACGCGAACAGAAGATTGAAGGCCAGGACGGGCATTACCACGGTCTTCAAAATTCCGATCTATCGCATACTTAGTGAAATCCGTGACGAGGAGTACGTCTGATTTCCTGCTAAGTTGGGCGACGGTCAGAAGGGCTTCAATCCGCGGTACCGCTGTACGTTTCACCGGGAGCGCGGGCCACCGGACAGAGGATTGTTTGCCTTTGAGGCAACACTTGGAAGAGTTAGTTGCAGCCGGACACCTGGACCTTTATATCGATGGAGGTGTTAAGGCGAATCAAGCTCCGGTTGATCCGCGGGGACCGGATGACCGTGATGCACCCCCGCAGGGGAGTTGTTAATGTCATTCACGGCATAGTGGAACCAGCGCGGGTGTGCGAGCTCCGGGGTATGATAAAGAAGGCAGAACACATGAGGGAAGTCTTGTCGGTTCAGCTTGCAATCAAGAGGGGGAAGACCGAAGAAAGAGATGTGCTCAGTTTCTCCTCAAGGGATCTAAAGCGCATTCAGACACCGCATAACGACGCCTTAGTAGTGACGCTCCGCGTCAAGGAATTTGAGGTCAAACGGATCTTGATCGATCAGGGAAGCTCGGTCGAGATCATGTACTACGATGCATTCAAGTAGCTCAAGCTCCGTGATACAGACTTGGCTTCGGCAACTTCGCCCCTGGTCGGTTTCAACTCACAACTGGAGTGGCCTTTGGGAAAGATTATCCTGCCGGTCAAAGCGGGATCCGTAGTCAAGCAAGTGGAGTTTTGGGTGCTGCAAGTACCATCTACTTATAACCTGATCCTTGGAAGGGGATGGCTTTAACGCGATGCAAGCCGTGGCGTCGACCTACCATCAGGTAATGAGATCCCCTCGGCCATGGGGGCAATCGAAGAAATTTGGGGAGATCAAGTCATGTCAAAGCAGTGCTTCGTGGCGGTCAACGGGAGCCGGGCTACCAAAGGCTTTGTTCAAATGATAGAAGGACCGGAAGACTAGGGAGTTCTTGAGGATGTGGGCACCAGGGCGGAGGACAAAGCCGTTGAGGAATTAGTGGAAGTGCAAATTGATACAGAGCATCCGGACAAGTTCTTCCTGCTCGGTTCCAGCCTTACTGCCCGAGAAAGAACCGATATGGTTGAGTTTTTGATGGCCAACATTGAGGTCTTCGCATGGTCGCCTTACGACATGCCCGGCCTTGATCCAAGTTTTATCTGCCATCACCTCAATGTCTTTCCCGGTGCAAAGCCAGTCATTCAGCGAACAAGGAGGTCAGCGCTGCATCACGCCGAGGTAGTTGCGGAGGAAGTGAAAAACTTGCTCGAAGCACGAGCAATTCAGGAAGTGCACTACTCTCAGTGGATTTCCAACATCGTAGTGGTGCCCAAGAAGAATGGGAAGTGGCGAGTTTGTGTCGATTACAAGACAGTCAACCGAGCTTGTCCGAAAGACAGCTTCCCTTTGCCCAGAATTGACCAGCTTGTGGATTTGACGGCTGGGCATAACAGGCTTAGTTTCTTAGACGCCTACCGCGGCTACCATCAGATTGCCATGCATGGGCCCGACCGAGAGATCACCTCCTTCACGACACCAAGGGGACTCTTCTGCTATCGAGTCATGCCTTTTGGTTTGAAAAACGCCGGGGCAACTTTTCAAAGGATGGTGACCAAGATGTTCGCTCCTCTGCTAGGCCGGACAATGGAGGCTTACATTGATGATATGGTGGTTAAGAGCCGGCATCAAGCAGACCATTTGTCCAACTTGGCCGAGATGTTCGCCATTCTCAAAAAACACAAGCTGCACCTGAATGCTTCTAAGTGTGTCTTCGGCGTGGGTTCCGGAAAATTTTTGGGTTTCTTAGTCACGAACTGAGGTATCGAAGCAGACCCCACACAGATCAAAGTCGTGCAAGACTTGAAACAGCCTAGCTCGGCTAAGACGTGCAGCATCTGGCCGGAATGGCCGCCGTGCTTAATCGATTTATAAGCCGGTCATCAGATCGCTGTCGCCCTTTCTTTCAGGCATTGAAATCAAAGTTCTCGTGGGATGAAGAGTGTGACCGGGCTTTGGCCGCGCTCAAGGAGTATTTGTCTTCGGCGCCACTATTGGTAACGCCAAAGCCCGGCGAGGACCTCTACCTATACCTGGCCGTTTCACAGCATGCAGTCAGTGCGGTGCTTGTTCGAGCTGAGGGAATCAAGCACCTCCCAATCTTCTACGTCAGTAAAACCTTGCTTCCGGCCGAGTCGAGATACTTGCCGTTGGAAAAGCTTGCGTTGGCATTGATGATGGCTTCAAGGAAGTTGGCGCACTATTTCCACGCCCATACCATCATCGTTCTGACCGAGTTCCCCCTTAAGGCTTTGTTCGAACGGCGGACTTTTCTGGTCGAATTCTCAAGTGGGCGGTCAAATTGGGTCAATTTGATGTAAAGTTCCAGCCGCGCACTGCTATAAAAGCCCAGACCTTGGCCGATTTCGTTGCCGAATTCTCACCTGGAACTCATCCGGCGTGCCCGGTCGACATTGCCGCGGCAGATGAGGAGGTAAATGCAAGCCTGGCCGAAATACAACTTGGTGGAGTTTGCGACGCGGAATTTGCGCGCCCCGCCAACGCACCCTCAGTTTGTACCACTCCACCGACCGGTGATGCGATAACGGAGTCGGGTCTCACCGACCAACCCACTCTGTCCGGTGCCGCATCACCACGGGGTGAAGAAATGGAACCACTCAGCACCGAGCCTGCGGCCGGCATAATACCGCAACCTGGTGATTCGCCTACGGACTTGGGTATTGTAGATCAACTTACCAAGTCCGGTGCCGAATCACCAAGAGAGGCAGAAGTGGAACCAATCAGCACAGATCGTGCAACCGGACAGCCGAGTGACCGTGATCCCATCACCCTTCGAGGCTCGCAGGACCCTTTAGAATGTTGGAAGCTCTTTGTGGGGGAGATGTGGAAACTTTTCGTTGATGGAGCGTCGAACCGTCACGGTGCCGGGCTACGTATCGTTCTTATCTCGCCGGATGGCCTGACTATTGAGCATTCTATCACCCTTGGCTTCCCCGCGTCCAACAATGAGGCCGAGTACGAGGCGCTTCTGGCCGGACTCAAGAGCGTGCTTCAGATGCGGGCATTCGAGCTGATGGTTTACAGTGATTCCCAGCTTGTGGTTAACCAAGTCTCTGGGATTTATGAAGCAAAGGATGACAGAATGACAAAGTACCAAGCTCTGGTCAGGGAGCACATAAAGCGATTTCAGGCGATCAGAGTCTAACAGATTGGCCGTGAAGAAAATAGCCGAGCAGATGAGCTGGCTGGCCTTGCTTCTATGGTTGATAGTACATCTCCTAACCCTCTTTTGATTGAATTCCTTCCGAGGCCCAGCATTGAGCAAGCCGGGCGGACGGATGTATTCTGCGCTGCGCTAGGTCCTTCCTGGATGGACCCTATAATCCAGTTCCTCAAACAACGAACGTTGCCAGCCGACAAGAAGGAAGCACACAAAGTCCCGGTGAAGTCAGAGCGGTTTTGGCTCTTTCCATCCGGCGCTTTATACAAGAAGTCTTTCACTGGTCCCTACCTAAAATGTGTGCACCCGAGCAGCGTAGAGGCCTTCTTGTACGAAATTCACGAAGGCATCTGTGGCATTCACATAGGGGGCAGGTCCCTGGCTTACTGAGCTATTTCGCAAGGCTATTGGTGGCTGTGCATGCAAGCCGACGCACAGAAGTACGTTCGCAAATGTGAGAAGTGCCAGAAATTCGCTCACCAGATCCACTAGCCGGCCAGGGAACTCCTTCCCCTCACCAGCCCTTGGCCCTTTGCAATGTGGGGGCTGGATATAGTGAGGCCGCTCCCAACAGCACCAAGCAACTGGAAGTTCTTCATCGCGGCTACAGACTACTTCACCAAATGGATTGAAGCAGAGCCTTTGGCAACAATCAAGGAGAAAGACGTGAAGCGGTTTGTCTGGCAGAACGTGGTCACACGGTTTGGTGTCCCCAAAATTTTGATCTCTGATAACGGTACACAGTTCGACGGTTGTTTGTTCAGAGGTTTTTGTGAAGATTTGAAGATTGAATTCTACAACTCCACTCCGGCTTACTCGCAGTCCAATGGTCAAGCCGAGGCGTCAAACAAGACCATACTTGATGGGTTGAAAAAACGGCTGGAAAAGGCGAAGGGAAAGTGGGCTGAGGAACTCCCCAACGTCCTTTGGGCATACCGAACAACCCCTCGGCGGTCTACCGGGGAAACTCCATTTGCTTTGGCTTATGGCATGGAGGCGGTCATCTCTTTGGAAGTTGGCATGCCCACACTCAGAAGCGAGAGTTTTGAGCCCGAATTGAATGCCGAGGCCATTGCCCTAGAACTGGATCTAGTGGAAGAGCGTCGGGAGAAGGCTCTCATCCACGTGGCCGCCTATCAACAAGAACTTTCAAGGAAATATAACAAAATAGTGCACCCTAGACCGTTCAAAGTAGGTGATTGGGTCTTGAGGAAGGTCATGGGCAATACCCTGGTACCAAGAGAAGGCAAACTAGGGACAAATTGGGAAGGACCCTACAAGATCACCGGTCTGGCGGGCAAGGGGGCATACCACTTGGAGGACTTAGATGGAAGAGGAATACCCCGGCCATGGAATGCGGCCAACCTCAAACTGTATTATTTCTAGCTTTTGCTTTCTTTTTGCGCAAAGGAATTTTTTGCCTTACACTTCAGGATGTAATTCTTTTTGTCAATATATAGAAGTGTTTCTTCTTTGCTTTAGCATTTAGATTGTTATTTTGATGAAAAAACCGAGATGATTTACTCCGGTCGAAAGAGTTGATGTCTTGTTCAGCTCAGGTACTCCCAACCGAGATGTGTACTCCGGTTGGCAGGGTTGATGTTTTGTTCAACTCACAGAATTCAACCGAGATGATTTACTCCGGTCGAAAGAGTTGATGTCTTGTTCAGCTCAGGTACTCTCAACCGAGATGTGTACTCCGGTTGGCAGGGTTGATATTTTGTTCAACTCACAGAATTCAACCGAGATGTTTATTCCGGTTTGGCAGAGTTGATGTTTTGTTCAACTCATAGAATTCGACCGAGATGTGTACTCCGGTTGGCAGGGTTGATGTTTTGTTCAACTTACAGAATTCAACCGAGATGATTTACTCCGGTCGAAAGAGTTGATGTCTTGTTCAGCTCAGGTACTCTCAACTGAGATGTTTACTCCGGTTGGCGAGTTGATGTTTTGTTCAACTCACAGAATTCAACCGAGATGTTTATTCCGGTTGGCGGAGTTGATGTTTTGTTCAACTCACAGCATTCAACCGAGATGATTTACTCCGGTTGATAAAGTTGATGTTTTGTTCACTTATGAAATTTAAGCCGAGATGTCTTTTCTGGTTGTATGAATTACTTAAAGTGGTTTGTCCTGCCGAGGTGTTTTGTTCGGCTGAAGTTATTAGACAAGTATACCGTTTAAACACTTGATGAAATTGGCAATTTTCATTGATAGAAAGTAAATACAAAAGACGGGGAACTTAGCCCGGTTACATTTGCAGACAAACAAAAAAAAAAAAAAAAAAGGGGGGGGGGGGAGAACACAAGACTAAGCTAAGGGGGAGAGGTCTGGGAATTCCTCATCAGCTTCCAAGTTGACCGTTGCTGTCTGGTCCTGGACGCCGGTCCCAGTTTGGTCGGGCTGCTCCTGTTCGGTTTGGTCCTCTCCCTCAGCATCTGTCTCGGCCTCTTCTTTGAGACCTTCCTCGGCCTCAGCCTGCAACACGCTGAAGACGTCGTTGGCATACGGCACGAGATAGGTCGGTAGGAAGGCAGGTGGCGGAGTGGCAAACACGTCGGTGTCTGGACCTTGACCGAGATGTTCGCAGGCAGCCTTCCAGCCGGCTTTGAAGTAAATGTCCTGAGTCGCGAAGACTTGCTTCTTATAGTTATCCTCGGCTTCGTTGAAGCCGGCGTTGTTAGCATCTTGGCAGTCTTTCTTCCGGGATTTCTTGAGCTCATCAAGTTCGGCCTGAAGCTCGTCCCTCTTCTTCTTGGCCTCGCCAAGCTGACCGAGCAACCTGTTGTTGTCAGCATTGGCGATTTCAAGCGAGGACTTTGCTCAGCCGAGCTCGGTTTGGAGGCTTTGGACTTGGCTGACGGTGTCGCTCGCCTTTTGCCGAAGTCTGTGGATGCGCTCCATGACCAAGTGCTGCTTCTGGATGGCCTGCAAAAAGAGAATTCGATCAGAGAAGAAACCGTGCAAACACTTGTGAAAATTTAAGTAGAAGATTGAGATTCTTACCCTGGTCATGGACTTCACGGCTGATTTCACCAGTCGGGTGTTAGGAACGTGGTCGCTGCCAACCACGTCGCTCGGCAGCAGCAGAGCCTTTGAGAGGTCGAAGGCAAGCAAGTGCTCCTTGTCGCCTTTGACCGAAGCATTTGCCGGGATCTCTTTGCCCCGGTGCTTCAGCTGCGGCCGCCATGCTGGAATGGGGTCGACCGTGTCAGCAGGTTGCTCGGTTGTTAGCTCGGCAACTAGCTCGACAGATGGATCTGCGCGAGGTCGTTTGCCAGCCCAGCGGGTTTCCTGTCTGGTTTGCCCAGCGGCTGGAGATGCCAAAGCAACCACGGGGCTGCTGGATTGGCCGGCAGCTGGGGAACGTGTGGCGATGCTCGGTATCTCGACTGAGGTGGCTGTGAGCAAATTTTTGATGCGGCTTCTTTTTTGCCATCTCCTCGGCTTCTGTCAACCGAATTAGTGGGACGTCAGGCAAAGTTGGGTCTGGAGGAGGTGATGGAGCACGGAGAAAGTCTGTTACTTTACTCCGGCGTGGAGCTGAATATCTGTAAGTGGGGATGTAGCCGAGCAACTCGTTACAATCCTGGTGGTTGTAGCGGAGCACGGTCCTGATGGCTTCAACGTTGGGGAACTGGTAGTTGGCTTGCAGGGCTTGAATTGCTGCAAAAGAAACAAGAAAAATGGTTAAGTACAGAATAATGAAGGAAGCCAATTGACCGAGCAAGGTAGCACGGCTTACATGTGGAACCGAAGTTCTTGCTTATGAACCAGCCCGGTACCTCAGCTGTTTCATAATTGCCTGACACCCAGAAGAAATCATCATCGTGCAAGTCCTTGTCTGGTGTGCCGGTCACTATTTTTTCTTTGCCCGGCCTTATCTTAAGGTAATAAGCGAGGCCATCGTCGGTGTGCCCAAGTGTGTATTGCCGCAGTATCTCGGCTAAACCTAAGTTTGTGCCTAGCCTGTTGTTTAGCTCATGCACGCCGTTTATTATGCGGTAGGTGTTGGTTGACACTTGTGTGGGTGCTAGCCCGGTGCGGCGCAGGAACTCGGTGATCAGTGGGTTGAGCGGGAAGCGGAGGCCTCCTTCGACGATAGACAGCACGGTAAAGGGACACTGTTCTCTGCCCCAAGGCGTTGTCTCAATTTTTGCAAGTTCAAGGTGGACGTCGCCGGGATACCGTACTCTTCCCTGAAAGCGGCCAGAGCAGCCGGAGTATCGACCAGGAAGCGGAATTTCCCCATTTATGACCGGCCAAAGTTAGCTCGGTTGAGGGGTTTGGCACTGTGGTAATGGTGGCAGCTCAGTCCTTAAGAGCCTTGGTAATGGTCAATGGTCCCCTTGGACTTTGCAGGAAAAGGATGGCAAGGGTAAGAGGGAGCGCGGTCGCGCTAAATGAGCTCAACTTTAGCCCGGTCATGGATTGTGCCAAACCACCACGGTCAGAAAGGCTAACCAAGGAGCTCGGTCACCCAAACGGACCAGTTGTTAGCCCGGTCGAGCGGCCAAGTCCTTTGGTTATCCCGGTTTTTACTAAGGTTGTAGCAAACAGTTTATGTGCTTGGTCAGATTGAATTTTTAAATCAAACGAAGATCTGGAGCCCGGTTAGCCCCAGATCTTCAGTGTTCTTCAAGAAAGATGAAGAACAGTTTGAAGAACAACGAAGAAACTAAGGGGCATTGAAGGTTTTGGGTGGGGAAGGCCCTAAAACCTACGGATTTGGTGCCATAGAGGAAGAAATATCAAATGAAAATAGTAATAACAAGGGTTGGAGGACTTACCAATGAAAGGCAGGGCCTGCTTCTTCGAACACAAACGCAGAGGATGGCTGGGACGAGGTCTGGTGGAGGATGCTTGAGCTCTGAAACGTCGAAAGCTTGAGAGGCAATAGGGACGAAATGAGGGAAAAGGGGCATGTTTGTATAGGCAGAAAAACAGCCCAAATTCAAATTCTGTAAGACGGCTGGGTTGGCTGCTCGAGGACCAATGGAAGCTTGCCACGCGTCCCCATTGACGGCTGCGTCAGAATTGAAGAGACAGAAAGGTCAGATGAGGCGTCGACCGGGCAAGTCAAGAGACAGGTCAGATGAGGCGTCGACCGGGCAAGTCAAGAGACAGGAATGTCAGACCGAGCAAGTTTGAAGACAGGCATGTCAACTGGCCCGGTTGCCGATTAGTAAATTGAGGACCGGGGAGCTACTACCCCCGGTCAGAGTAGGTAATCCCAGTCACGCTTCAGCGGACGGAATTAAGGGGCAATTGAGAGGGAGATTAACGATATGAGATTGGGCCGTGGAATTAGCCGGACAGATTGGGCCGGACGAGGTTGGGCCGAGGTATTTGGCTCCGATATTGGGCCGTGGTCTTGCTCGGTAATGACAAAGGCCTTGTGGAATCGAGCTACCTGATTTCGTTGGCATGGAGGCCGGTCAGGTTAGGGTTCAGTCAAACAAGGGTTCCACAGTTCGGTTGTAATACACGCGCCCTCAGCCGGGCATGACCAAGGTGATCAATCTCCATCTCGGCTTCGCCGGAATGCAGTCGAGCACGGTTGGAAATGAGCCCGGTTGGAGGAGCACTATGACATCAAGTGCACTTGGGCTTGAAGTGCAGTATGGCCATTGATAGCCGAAATAATGTTGCCCGGCTGCCGAGCTCCCAGTGGAGTGGGCTGGCAGTTAGGTTAGGTGATGCTCAGCATGACTTGTGCTGACAGATGGGATAGCAGAGCAACGTGTCGAGAGATCACTGGGAGTAGATATGGGGCGCAGAGGGTATTTAAGCATGTCTGCGCCCCCCATACGCCTACGAACATTTGGTGAGACATGCACTAAACACTCAACACTCTCTCCTCTTTCTCTCTCTATCCCAAGGTGTGTGCTAACTTGATCGTCGGAGGGATTTTCCGGCCACACACCGCCGGGTAGCTCACCGCCGTTGTGCTCGCAGGTGATCGGACTGAAACGGAGCTTGGAAGAAAGGAGTACGGGCTCGCCTGAATATTTGCTCCCCATACATCATTGATCCACAACTTTAATTTAACATAACCATTATAAGTTACACTGCTTAATTGAGATTTTACTCTACCATTAATACCACTATTTTATTCCATAACGATACATTATTAGTCCACCATAATTGCACAACAAATTACACTTTGGGGTGGGGTATTACAAGAAGAGCTAGGAAATCGAGAGAAACAATAACCTTCCATTTGGTTGCTGAGAAATCTATTGAAATCAAAATAAAAATTGGAAATCCGAGATTTGTATTTGGTAATAGAAAAATGGGATACTCAACTCAATAAGGTTGAGTTTTTTAATTTTTTTTTATATGCTTCTCATACTAGGTAACAAGAATTTTAAAAACTCAAGATTTTTTTTTCTTGTTTGTGTTTCTCAGCAACCAAACAGAACCTATGGATATATTGTGGTCATCTCTCTGTTACACACACAGACACATCTATTGCAAATTATATATCAATCCCTCAGTTAGTTTTGAGAAGATTGAATGGACTCTTTTTGTAATACTTAATTTTCCTTCAATTTATTAGTGAGAGTTATAATGTGAAAAATTAAAGGAAACAATGATGCAATTGGAACTGTAGGATCAAATTGGTTTAATATGCAACCTATATGGACCGCATGTGTAATTTACCCAATAAGAAAGGCTTTTAAGAAAAATTATACAAGAAGTACTAGAAGAGAAAAATTAATTTTGCGAAGTGAGAATAAAATAGAGAGAACATAGAGGAGAGAGAGAAAGAGAGTCATTTCTGTATTCAGAGTTATTATGTGATTGATAGAAAAAAGAAGGGCCTTTAAAAAAATTATTTTTGAAGGGGTCTTAAATGATTTAGGGTGGGCAGCATTATAATTTCTCAGGGTTAAACAAAAACCACTTTGTATAGGTACTATTGTAATTATAAAATATTGAGGTGGGTTATGTCCCACTCCTGGTGCCTTCATGAATCCACCATTGACTATTTGAATGATTTTTTGACACACTTTATCTATTCAGGCATTGCAGATTCATGGCTTCTAGCTTGAACAACCAGCCAAGTTTGAAGAAGGAAGTGAATGAGAATGGAGAAGATAGGATCAGCAGGTTACCAGGCTCAGTTCTTGTCCACATTCTCTCTTTCCTTCCAACAAAATATGCAGTTCGGACCAGCATTCTATCATCAAGGTGGAAACACATATGGGCTTCTGTCCCCATTTTGGAATTCAATGGTCCAATACTGTTACCTTCGTATATTCCGCTCCGTAAGCACAATGACAATGGCAGCTTCATGAATTTCATTGACAGAGTACTTCTTTTGCATGATTTGTCAAGTATTCAACGATTCTCTCTAGGATGTAATCCAGAAATTGATACATCTCGTTTGAACACATGGATAGGTGTTGCTATAAAGCGTAGTGCCCATGAAATTGATATCAACGTTTGCGAAGGCTTGGATCTTAAGTTGCCTAGAAACCTCTTTACTTGCAATACACTTGTAGTCTTGAAGCTCGGATCTCAACTTCATTTTGATGTTCCTACCTCAATTTCTTTCCCTTGTCTCAGGATCTTTCATGTTTCACTTATTTCTCCTAGTAATGACTTGACCCAAAAGCTCTTTTCTTCCTGCCCCATGCTCGAAGAATTATCCATTATAGCGGTCATGGGTCCTGGAAAAACAGTATATAACATTTCTTCGTCAGCTCTGAAGACTTTATACTTGTCTTTATGTGTAAAGGAATATGGAGACTCTGAGGTTGTGGTTATTGTCGATGCACCAATTCTTGACTACCTTTGCATTGAAGATGATTGCTTTGTTCAATATTGTCTGAACAGCTTATCTTCATTAGTTAAAGCAAGTGTTTGTGTTGATGCCTCCCATCCACATGCTCTTGGAGCCATGCCACATCTGAACCGAGCATTTGTGCTTTTGGAAGCAATCTCTAATGTTAAGCATCTACATCTAAAGTCTAGCACAATGGCAGTGAGTTCATTCTTCCTTTTGATCATTTACTTTAAGAAGTGAAGATGTAGATTGTCATATGTTATCATTTTTTGAACTTCATCAAGAATAATTTCAGATTTGTATATTTGACTATTTTTATCATCTCCGACGAAGGTTCTCGGCATTGCTAATGACAAAAATTGGCCTGTGTTTCCTAATTTGACCCATTTGGAATTTGATGATGTTGGCTGCAAGAGTCTGCCCGACTTACTCAATGGTGTGCCTAATTTGTGCACTATGGTATTTACGAAGGTGAGTTAAAAATAATAAATAAATAAAATTGCAATTCCAAACAGGTGATTTGCAAGTTTTTACCTTTTCTTTTTCTTGGTTTTTAGGTACCACTTCTTGATAGTTTTGAACCTTTGGAGCAATTCTACTGGCTTGAACCACAAGGGGTGCCCAGTTGTTTGAGGTCTACCCTCAAAGAAATTAAAGTCTCTGGCATTGATGGGTTGCAAGATGAGCTCAATCTGATAAAGTATTTCTTGGAAAATGCAAGTGTCTTAGAAAAGATGACAATTGGATACGGAATGTTAAGCATAAAGGAAGAGGCTGAGTTTCTTAGGCACCTTGTCAGGTTACCAAGGTGTTCAAAATCTTGTCAAATTGAACTTGTTTGAGGTATCGTTCATCAAGTTTTCAGTTGGCACTTCTTCTGGAGGTATGTGTACTAATTATGAAAATAAGAAAAATATTATTTAGACTACCATTTGTACACTTACATTGTGAAAGTGCAAATTCAATATTGCAGTGAGTTTATTAGCTTTCAATTAGAGCAAAAAATTGATAGAAAATTCATTCAAATAGAATCATCATTCAACATTGTAAGGGAATGTTCATTCCAATGGGATGCTAAGTAATGATTATTCCATTCCATTCTACCTTCATTTTAGTGAACCAAACACTGTCTTAGAGTGTACGGAGTCATCAAACGAGTGGTCTGAATTTTCTTTTTTTATTTTAGATACTTACTAAATGTTTCTTTTATGATCCGACCGTTGTTACTAAATGGAGTTGTTATGATGGATAAATATTCTATTCTTGAGCTGCTATTGAAACTAATAATTTCAATTGATCAAATGCTTTTGTACTTTGTGATATTAGTTAAAAAGTCCCTATTAACAATTGAGATTTGGATTAAAGGAATGGACTATGTAGCTTGAACCACGGCATCCTTCTTCGTCATGTTATTTTTTCAATTTTCTTTGTGCAAGAGGTTGTTACTCAACCGCAACACCACAATACCATAAATTCTCAGATTCATAGAGACACCATTTGAAATACTGATGTATTCCCTACAAGGCAACAAATGAAATGGCTTCTGTTAGGTCTGCATTCTAGGCTTTATAACCTTGCAAGAGAAAAAATCAAGAATTTTGAATAGAGATTGTCCATGAAATAGCTGAATTGGGTGTTTCAAGTCTTCAAGTTTGTAAATCAGTCAGTTATCTCATCAGTTATGTTCGAACTCCCATATTTCCGATTCTAATTGAAATTTTTTTTTGAAAATATTTCTTTGAGGAAATGTTTACTTCGTGATTCCTATTAACATTTCTTTTATTTTATTTTTTTTAGGCAGCTTGTCTTGGATTTGCGGTTTTGGTTCGCGGGCTTGATGGATTTGTTTATTTTACTGATTAGGTCTTGCAAGTTCATGATTTTCTGTTGCAAGGATAATATGATCTTATTGGGTCCATTTTAATCTTTTTGATATGTGCTTTAGTGATCTTTGTTCTGCTTAGTGGTCCGTTTTTTTTTGTCAAACTGATCTTGAGGGATGGTACCAACTATACTGCTTTGCTGTATTTTTATGATTAATTGTATATTAAAGTTTTAGTTTCAGATGATGGTAAATATGTCATTTTGTATTTAGTTTTTATTAACAAAAATTCAGAGATGTATGGCCGATCTGTATGTTTAACACATACTGGAAGTGGTGGCACACGCAATATGTGTGAATAGGATCAATTTTTTTTCCCCCCTCTCGATTTTTGGGCATAAATGCTCATGTAACTGATATAGGAGGGTAGACATAAACACCAACTCAATTCTTCCCTTTAGATAGATAGATGGATATAGAAGATAGAAAGATAGATATAGAAGCATAGAAGATGGAAAGATAGATAGATATAGATACGTAGATAAGATAGATGGATAACAATATAATTAAAAGAAATTCTTGTGATTTGTTATACCCAAATTAAAAGATAAAATTCTTGTGATTTGTTGTACCCAATTAAAAGATAATCTTATGATTTAGACAATTTAAAATATAAATTTTAGAAATTAAATAAGTGAAATTGAAAATTTAGGAATAAAATAAAAAAAATTTGATAATAGCTTAGCAAAAATGCTAGACACCTCAAAAGTTCTATCAAATGTCTCACATGCATGTGGGATGCACATGGAATCCATATTGTGTGGGTCTCACACCTATGTGAGACATTTGGTAGAACTTTTAGTAGAATTTTTAGAATTTCTAACATTACTCATAGCTCAGAGGATAAAAATTTAAATTGATGACAACTCTATGCGTATCTTTAAAGTGCGTTAAACCAACAAGTGTACTGGCAACATCAATGACTTGTTCGGTGAGATCTGTCTTTATCTATTATTAATTTTTTTTTTATAATGATCGGATGTTTAGGTCAATTTACGTATCTTGATTAATTTTGGAATTCACATAAAACGTTCCCTTTACGTAGATTGGGCAAATATCTGAGACTTGGAAGAAATATATCCGTAAGTCCTGAGTTACATCTACCAAGCTAAACCTTTGGGGATTAGAGATTTGTCTTTATTTAATGATTTTATTATTAGTTCTTATGAGATTACGTGATATGAGATTCTTTTGTTTTGTTTTGTTTAGGTTCATCTCTCATAAAATTGATTTTTTTTTTATTAATAATTTTGACATAATTATATTAAATTCTTTTAAGTTATTTTTTTAACAATAATTTATTAATTATAAAAATAAAAAAATTATGTTGTCATCTTTTCACATTAAAATTTATATAATTTTTTTATTTATTCTTATATTTTCACACTATTTATATTAAATCGAATCCGTTTAGGTTTAATTAAAGAAAAAAAAAATTGGAATCTTTAAACTTCAAGAAACTCTTAATGTAATTTAACAGTGGTTATTTATTAGGGTTAGTTACACTTTTTAATGTAATTCGATTTGAATTTTATTTTTTTAAATTGAATAATTTAATTTTTACACTTTAAATTCAGTTTTATTTGATCCGTCTGTCCAAATATCCGTTAATTTTTTTTCAGTGTGTTGTGACTAACAATTATTCTAAAGTCATTAATTTTAACTTCCTACTTGAACAGAAAAATTAAATTAAAATTAGACTTAAATTATAAAATTTAAATTATTAAATTTCAAATAATACGGACAAAAAAAAGTGAAATTTAAATTGAGCTATATATATAATGGGGGAGAAGTGAGAAGGCTATAACCTGAAATCCCGAAGTTTCATCATTTTCTATCGCAGCAGCTGAAGCAATGAAGAAGCGGTACTTCTTCTTCCCCCAAATTTTCTCTTTAATTCGCCACTTTGTTTGAATCTTGGTGAATTGAATAGAAAATTGGAAGTACTTTGAAAAACAGTCACTCAGATAAAAAAATTTGTGATCATTTTTGCGTACTTTCTTTTCTCACATGAGAGTGATGAAATTGAGTGAAACAGTCTTGGTTTGTGAGAAACCATATTGAAATCAAAAGAAAAACTCGAAATCCGAAAGTTGCATCTCCAATCCTTGATCTTGTTCTTGCATCAAATTTGATGAAAATATACTAAAAAATTATCTCTAATTCTTTCATCAAATGTTCATCAAATTAAGAGTCTTTTTTTAATTTTAATTTCTTTTTATCGAATTGGGAACTCATCTTTTTATTGAATTTAAATTTGATGAAAAGGAAAATTTGGGATAAGAGTATGGTTATCAAAATTTCGATTCGGATTGTAGAATTATATGATTCTACAACTTTAGTTGGGCCAAACGGTTTGAATCACACTACAAGTATCTTAAAATGATTACAAGCCTATTCATGAAATTGTATAGAATACGATCCCGATTTCACTACGATCCCAATCCTATACATATTTTTTGTTATTATTTATTTCTTATGTATATGTATGTATGTGTGTATATCTATAAAAAAAAATAAAAATAAATAACTATAAACTCTTTTTTCAAGTGTCTTTTCTAATTTATGTTAACATAAAAAATGCATTATATCAAATTTATCATTTTTCTTTAATCTTTTGAAAATTATGCAATATATAGTATCATTATCGATGATTTTTTATTTTATTTTACATAGTAGAATTTTACTATCTTCGATTCGATTTTACGATTTGATCCATGAGTCCCTTCCAATGATTCAACGCAGTATCCAGATTTTAACAACCTTGGATAAGAGGAGAATTCTTAAAAAAGATTTTGATAAAAATTGGATGAAAGGATTGTAATAGTTCATATCAAATCAATTTTTTTACTCGAATTTATAATCAAATTAGATGAAAAAATTATTGAAGGATTGGAAATGGTCTTAGGGTCAATTTTATTTATATATTTATGTACCCTTTTTTTATACTAGATAACAACAATCCTATTTTATTTTCTTGTTTGAGTTTTCTCAACATCCAAATAGAACCTGTGGAAATACTATGGACCATCTCCAATCTTTCATTGATTTAAATTTGATGCAAATTTACTCAAAAATCATATCCAATCTTTTTATCAAATGTTCATCGAATCAATGGAGAGTCATTTTTTTCATCAAATTGAGAATTCATCAAATCCTTCATCATATTTAAATTTGATGAAAATTTAAAAGGATGAAGCATTGGAGAGTAAAATTTGGTATAAAAAGAGGAACGTTTGAAATGATTTTTATGAAAATTTGATAAAAGTATTGGAGTAGTTCATGTCAAATCAAACTCATGAAAATTTTGGAGAAAGGTTTGAGAGGGTCTCAACGGACTTTACAATTGCTTTCTCTGTAAACTTCTATTGCATCTTTTTGCTACACATAGACACACCTATGAGAGCATTCCAAACCTTCACCTTCACCTCCCCCCCCCCCCCCCCCCCCTTCCCCCCCAAAAAAAATTCAAATTTGTTTTAAAATTTAGACCAAAAGCTTTGATATAGCTCACTTCAATGTTCAAAATAATCAAATTTTTTTTTGGGTCAAATATTTTAAAAAATATCTAACTTATTCTGAAATCCTTCTTTAACCAATTTACACGAGAGAAAAAAAACAAAACAAAAAAACTTCAGTTTTTTCTTTTAACAATTTAATCAAACTTAAAAGTGAAAATGGGTTGATGTAAATTTGGTTAAAATTTGGATTATTGGATCTCATTTTCACCAAAATTGTCATCAAATTTAAAGTTGATGAAGGGTTTGGTGAAGAATTGGAGATGCTTTAGAATGAATTTTTGATACACTTGATCTATTCAGGCACTGCAGATTCATGGCTTCGAGCTCGAACCATCAACCAAGTTTAAAGAAGATAACAAATGCAGGGAATGGAGAAGATAGGATCAGCAGCTTACTAGATTCAGTTCTTGTCTCTCTTTCCTTCCAACAAAATATGCAGTTGCGACCAGCACTCTGTCACCAAGATGGACATGCATATGGACTTCTGTCCCCAATCTGGAATTCGATGAGAAGACACTATTAGTTGAGCATGTTAGGGAAAATATGTGATTCTCCAAAAGTAAATCAATCAATGGGAATAAAAACTAATGCGGAAAAATTAAATCAGAAGCAACACAAGAATTTTTACGTGGTTCCCTCAATGTGAGGTACGTCCACGGGATCGAAATTTGATTCCACTATCAACCAAATAAGTTCCAAACGATTACAAACGAGACACTAATGGTCTCACAAAACTACCCTTAGGTGAATTCCAAATAATCACAAATAAACAAGAGGAAGACCTCACCAAATAGATGAACAAAAATCTTCAGAACCAGAGTTGTAGAAGATCCAAAATAACGAACCAAATCAATACCGAAAACGAAGCAAAGAACCACCCAAATTAATTCCACTGTTCACCCACCCAAATAATTGATTTCACCAAAGTGGAGTATGTGTAGCAGCCATTCTCTTCACCTCGGGATGAGCAAAAACAAACCCTAAAATATTGTGAATCTAGGGTTTATTATCGAACCTTAGTTGTTTCCAAATTGGATTGGGTCTCCACAAATTAAATATAATATATAAAAATATATTATAATTAATACTAAACCAAATTAAACTCTTTTTCCAAAATCAATTGGGTCCCACACTCCAATAAGGAGGTATACCCAACGATTCTCCCCCTACCGACTTAGGTGGAGAAATCAACCATACCTGCCAAAGTTCGACACTTTAAATGTTTGTCCCTCGACAAAGTCTTAGTCAACATATCTGAAATATTATCATTTGTGTGAACCTTTTCGAGTTGTAACAATTTCGAATCTAACACATCACGAATCCAATGGTATCTCACATCAATGTGTTTCAATCTCGAATGAAAAGTAGAATTTTTACTCAAGTTAATAGCACTTTGACTATCACAATAAAGCACATACTTTTCTTGCTTTAAACCCAACTCTTACAAAAATTTCTTCAACCATAACTCTTCTTTGCAAGCTTCTGTAATGGCAATAAATTCAGCTTCGGTAGTTGAGAGAGCAACACATTTTTGTAATTTAGATTGCCATGCCACAGCTCCCCCTGCAAAAGTCATCAAATACCCCGAAGTAGATTTCCTAGAATCAACATCACCGGCCATGTCAAAATCTGTGAACCCATCAAGCATCGGCTTACCATCCCCAAAGCACAAACACACCTTCGAAGTCCCTCGAAGATACCTTAGAATCCATTTTACTGCTGCCCAATGTTCTTTACCCGGATTAGAGAGAAAACGACTCACCACACCAACGGCGTGAGCAATATTCGGCCTTGTACAAACCATGGCGTACATCAAAGAACCAACTGCTGAAGTATAAGGAACTTTCAGCATCTCTTCCTTGTCTTTCTCACTTGTAGAACATTGATTCGAACTAAGCTTGAAGTGACCCGCAAGTGGACAACCAACCAGCTTTGCTTTATTCATGTTGAACCTTTCAAGAACTTTCTCAATGTAGCTTTCTTGAGACAACCAAATCAGCCCCTCTTTGCGATCACGAACAATTTTCATACCAAGTATTTGCTTTGCTGGTCCCAAATCTTTCATAGCAAAAGACTTGCTCAACTCCAATTTCAACCTGTTTATTGTGGTAGAATCTTGACCCACAATTAACATGTCATCAACATAAAGAAAAAGAATAATAAATTTATCATCCGGGAAATTTTTCACAAACACACAATGGTCCGAAGTGATTTTAGAAAAACCATTATTCATCATGAAAGAGTCAAACCATTATTCATACCAAGTATTTTCTTTGCCGGTCCCAAATCTTTCATAGCAAAAGACTTGCTCAACTCCAATTTCAACCTGTTTATTGTGGTAGAATCTTGACCCACAATTAACATGTCATCAACATAAAGCAAAAGAATAATAAATTTACCATCCGAGAAATTTTTCACAAACATACAATGGTCCGAAGTGGTTTTAGAAAAACAATTATTCATCATGAAAGAGTCAAATTTTTTTTACTATTGCCGCGGGGCTTGCTTGAGACCATACAAACTTTTCTTCAATTTGCAAACAAATTTCTCTTTTCCTTTTTCCACAAAACCTTCCGGTTGCTCCATATAAATTTCTTCTTCAAGATCACCATGAAGAAATGCTGTCTTCACATCAAATTGTTCAACTTCAAGGTTCATACTTGCAGCCATGCCAAGTACAACCCGAATAGAAGACATCTTCACAACCGGCGAGAAAATCTCATCAAAGTCAATACCTTTCTTTTGCCCAAAGCCTTTCACAACAAGACGTGCTTTGTACCTCAGATTCTTGCCATCATTCTTCAATTTGAAAACCCACTTATTTTTTAGAATTTTCCTCCCTTTAGGCAACTTCACTAAATCATAAGTTTAGTTTTCAAGCAAGAAATTCATCTCCTCGTCCATGGCCTTTTTCCAATCACCTTTCTTTGCATGCTCAATTGCTTCTTAGTAGTTCTCGGGCTCCCCTTGATCGGAAATCAACACAAATTCATTGGGAGGATACTTTCTTGAAGGTTGTCGGTCTCTTGTAGATTTCCTCAACTCAAGTTGTGGTGGCGGTTCTTGAGTTGGATGCTCTTCCTCAATTTCTGGTTTAACTTCATTAGGATTAGCATCATCCTCTACATCTTCAATAGGTGGCTGCACATCTCCTCCATTTTCATCATCCACCGAAGATGAAGGAGATGGATCCATGTCAATGAGATCACTAGTTTTTGGCTCCGGTCGATCACCTTTGCCAAAGTCTTCAATTGTTTGGTCTTCAAGAAACACAACATCACGGCTTCGAATGATTTTCTTGTCGACCGGATCCCACAATCTATACCCGAATTCATCGCGCCCATAGCTAAGAAAAATACATTGTCTTGACTTATTATCAAGTTTGGACCTCTCATCCTTTGGAATGTGAACAAAAGCTCGGCAACCAAACACTTTTAAGTGCTCATAAGACACATCTTTGCCTGTCCAAACTCTTTTTGGAACATCACCATTTTAAGGATAGGAAGGAGACAAATTGATCACGTCAACCGCTGTCTTCAATGCCTCACCCCAAAAGGATCTTGGCAATTTAGCTTGTGAAAGCAAACACCTTGTTCTTTCCACAATGGTGTGATTCATCCTCTCGGCGACTCCATTTTGTTGAGGAGTCTTCTTAACTGTCTTTTGATGCCGAATACCTTGGCTGCAACAATACTCATCAAATGGCCCAATGTATTCACCACCATTGTCTGATCGGATGCACTTCAATTTCTGCCCTGTTTCTCTTTCAACCATGGCCTAAAAATGCTTAAATACTTCTAGATCTTGATCTTTAGTTTTTAGTAGAAAAGCCCAAACTTTCCTTGAATAATCATCAATGAAAGTAACAAAATAAAGTGCACCACCATGTGTTCTAACTTTTAAAGGACCACAAACATCCGAATGAATCAATTCCAAAACATTTTCTTTTCTAGAAGCAACATTTTTATGAAAAGAAACTCTATGTTGTTTACCTGCCAAACAATGAACACAAGTTTTAAGATGTGTACCTTTCAAATCAGGTAGAAGCTCTCTCTTGAACAATACTTGCATCCCTTTTTCACTCATATGGCCAAGCCGCTTGTGCCACAATTCGGTAGAAGTATCATCTTGAAGTGCATTGACAACACCTTTACAAATTTTTCCTTGCATCGAATAAAGTGTATGAGTCTTCTTGCACTTAGCCACCACCAAAGAACCCTTTGTGAGCTTCCATATTCCATCACCAAATTTGTTATTGAAGCCTTCATCATCTAGCTTCCCAGTAGAGATCAAATTGAGGCGAATGTCGGGAACATGCCTCACATCTTTAAGCAACAACTTGCAGCCCAAATTTGTTTCCAAGCAAACATCACCCATGCCAATAATCTTGGACAAACCTTCATTACCCATTCGAACAAAACCATAATCTCCTTCAGTGTAGGTAGTGAAGAAATCAACTCGAGAAGTCACATGAAAAGAAGCACCGGAATCAATCACCCAATTGCTCTCTTGGCCCACAAAATTGATACAATCATCTTCACAAACGACCATGAGATCATCGGTAGTAACTGCCGTTGTGTCTTCTTGCTTCTTATCCACACTTTTGTCACACCTTTTTTCCTTGTTCTTGAGCTTTCGGCATTCCCGCTTCATGTGCCCTTTCTCATGGCAATAATAACACTCAATGTCTTTCTTTGAAAAAGAACCATCTTTTGATTTGTCACGGCTTTGATCACGACCATGAGAAGTCTTACTTCTCCCCCTTGTTTTGCTTCGGTCTCTCACAACAAATGCTTCTGAATGAGAGGAACCTGCTGATTTTCTTCTAGTTTCTTCATTCAACAAGCTACTAGTGACTTGGCCCATTGTGACAACTCCATCAGGTGCCGAATTACTAACTGTCACAACCAAAGTTTCCCAACTTTCGGGCAAAGAACTAAGTAGCATCAAAGCCTGCAACTCATCATCAAAAACAATTTTCATAGAAGCAAGTTGGTTAACAATACTCTTTATTTCATTCAGATGTTCCGGAATAGGGCTGCCCTCTTTATATTTTAAATTAACCAACTTACGAAACAGAAAGGCTTTATTTGTGGCTGATTTTCTATCATAAAGACTCTCTAATTTTTTTCATAAATCATATGCCGAAGTTGCAGTAGCAACATGATGAAACACACTGTCATCAATCCATTGACGGATAACACCAACGGTTTTTCGATTAAGCCTCTTCCACTCATCACCTTTCATACCTTCGGGTTTGCCACTTTCACCCTCAATGGGTCCATACAAATCTTTACAAAATAATAGGTCCTCCATTTTAGTTTTCCAAGTTACCCAATTGCTTCCATTGAAGCTAGACATACGACCCACATTCCCCTCCATTGATTTACACAAATAAATAAACCAAAATAAACCGTAAGCTCTGATACCAGTTGTTAGGGAAAATATGTGATTCCCCACAAGTAAATCAATCAATAGGAATAAAAACTAATGTGGAAAAATTAAATCAGAAGCAACACAAGAATTTTTACGTGGTTCCACGGGATCGAAATCCGATTCCACTATCAACCAAATAAGTTCCAAATGATTACAAACGAGACACTAATGGTCTCACAAAACCACCATTAGGTGAATTCCAAATAATCACAAATAAACAAGAGGAAAGACCTCACCAAATAGATGAACAAAAATCTTCAGAACCAGAGTTGTAGAAGATCCAAAATAACAAACCAAATCAACACCGAAAACGAAGCAAAGAACCACTCAAATTAATTCCACTGTTCACCCACCCAAATAATTGATTTCACCAAAGTGGAGTATGTGTAGCAGCCGTTCTCTCCACCTCGGGATGAGCAAAAGCAAACCCTAAAATATTGTGAATCTAGGGTTTATTATCAAACCTTAGTTGTTTCCAAATTGGATTGGGTCTCCACAAATTAAATATAATATATAAAAATATATTATAGTTAATACTAAACCAAATTAAACTCTTTTTTCAAAACCAATTGGGTCCCACACTCCAATAAGGAGGTATACCCAACAGAGCATCCTTGGTCTGGCATGCATAAGCCTAAAGATCATCATCGCCATGTCAGCTTCATGAATTTCATTGAAAGAGTACTTCTCTTACATGATTTGTCAAGTATTCAACGATTCTATCTAAGTTGTGATCCAGATATTGATAAATCTCGTTTGAATGCATGGATAAGTGTTGCTGTAAAGCGTGATGTCCGTGAAATTGATATCAATGTTTGCGGGTCAATAATTCTTAGGTTGCCTAGCAGCCTCTTTATTTGCGAAACGCTTGTAGTCTTAAAGCTAGGATCTCAAGTTCATTTTGATGTTCCTGCCTCAATCTCTTTCCTTGTCTCAAGATCTTTCATGTTTCACTTATTTATCCAAGCAATGACCTGACCCAGAAGCTCTTTTCTTCCTGCCCTGTGCTCGAAGAATTATCCATTTCAGCACTAGTGGGTTTTGGGAAAACAATATATGACATTTCTTTACCAGCTCTGAAGACTTTATACATATCTTTATCTTTACTTACGAGGCAATACCGAAACTCTGAGACTGTGGTCATGGTCGATGCACCAATTCTTGAATGCCTTCATGTTGAAGATAATTGCTTGGTTCTTTATTGTTTGAAGAGCCTATCCTCATTAGTTAAAGCAAGTGCTTGTGTTGAAGCCCCCTATCCATATGCTTTTTCAGCCATTACACAGGTTAACCGATTATTTGGGCCTTTGAAAGCATTTTCTAATGTTAAGCATCTACATCTAAAGGCTAGCACTATGGCAGTAAGTTTACTCTTCCTTTTGATCATTTACTTATAAGAAGTCGAGATAAGATGTAGATTATCATACATATGCTATCACTTTAGAACTTTATCCAACATCATTTCGGTTTTATATATTTGACTAGTTTTATCTTTTATCATCTCTGATGAAGGCTCTCGGCTTTGCTAGTGACAAAAATTGGCCCGTGTTTCCTAATTTGACCCAATTGGAATTGGGTGTTTGCCACAATTTTTGCTGCAAGAGTTTGCTTGACTTGCTCAATGGTGCACCTAATCTATGCACTATGGCATTTGCGAAGGTGAGTTAAAGAATAATTCCAAGCCAGTGATTTGCAAATTCTTACCTTATTGTTTTTTGGTTTGTAGGTACCACTTCATGATGGTTTTGCATATTCAGAGCAATTCAATTGGTTTGAACCACAAGGGGTGCCAAGTTGTTTGAGGTCTTGCCTTAAAGAAATTAAAATCTCTGGCATTGATGTGTCCCAAGATGAACTTAATTTGATACAGTATCTATTGAAAAATACGGAGGTCTTGACAAAGATGACAATTAGGAATGTAATTTCAAGCATGGAAGAAGAGAATGAGTTTCTTAAGGAACTTGTCATGGCTCCTAGATGTTCAAATACCTGTCAAATTGAACTTGTTTGAGAATTCGTTGATCAAGGTTTCAGGTGGCATTTCTTTTGGAGGTATGTGCACTTATTTTGTTGAAAGTGATTGAGTTGGTTGACCCACATTTGGACCATGGAGATAGTTGTTAGATTTTGGTTCCAAAACCTATGCTTTGAATTCCAGTTCACTACTTAGACTACATTCGAAATGCTGCAGAGAGTGATCTTCATATATATATATATATAAAGATAAATATATGTTTTCCTGTACTTCCTTTGAAGTTGTTACTATCTTACACTATAGAAAGATGTGAACATGTGACATGTGACATGTGACTTCGTTTAATCGTTAACTTACATGGCTTTAGTGATATATTATATATATATATATTTATGCTTTATAGTTTTCTCCTCTTCTCTTTGCAGGTCTTGTGTTGGCATCATGTATATTACTTTTCATCTTGGATGGGTGGTGTTCAAGTTTTGATTGAAGGATAAGAAGATTGGGAAGCTACATATATGGTGGAGTGGAGCTACAACATTTCAAGTGCTTGGTGATGATTGTAACTATAGTTGGTTGTAATTTATAGCTTCCTTGTTTGTCTTTATGTTTGCAATGGTTTTTCCTATGTAATTTGAATCTGAGAACTCTTATTTGTGTTTGTTATTCCCTTTGAATGAAGTTATTATTTTGCCTCAAAAAATTAAAAAAAAAAAAAAAAAACTATACATAAGATGCCACATCAATTCATTTATCCAATTATACAAAATAAATATTTTTTTCTTTTTAAAAGTAGTAAAAATAACATTTTCTATGATAAACTCGATGGCTGAAGAGCTCAGAAGAAGAAGCATGAAGATGAGCTCTTCGTATCTTTTACTCTTTTAAATATTCCTCCGGGGAGAGGTAAGTGATATGGTATATAATAAATTTATAAGTAATGAGAGTTTCAAAAAACATGTAAGACAATAAATAAATTAGTGAAAATGAATGTTAAGTGTAAAATTGTAAAGTATCAGACTTATTTATCTTGTTTGGTTTTAGAAAATTGAGTTTATTTTTAAGAAAATTGATTTTTTTTTTGGTTTTTCGTATTTTTTTGCTTTTGGTAAAATTTTTTATTATTTTAAAATTTTTTATTTTTATTTTTATGTTTTAGATGCACTTAACCTAGGTATATTTGAAAGTATAATATTTATAAAAAAATTTTTTAAAAATTCATCGAATATAAAAAATAAAAAAATTTAGTACATTTTTGTATTACTGTGTATATATTGAATTTTTTAAATAATTTTTCACAAATATTTTATTCTTTTTTAGGTTCATTTGTGCATCTAAAAAGTAAAAAATATTACTTAAGATATTAAAAAAATTGATTAAAAAAAAAAATACAAAAAAGAAAAACTTAATTTTTAAAAAATAATCAAAATCAAGCAAGGTGAATCTATGTTTAAAGAAATTAAGTTATATATATATATTTAATAATTTTAATCTGGTTGGGATGGGTGCAATGGTTGGAGAAAGAAAAATCGTTCCCTCCTCCCCTCGTTTGCTCATGGGTGGTGGGAAAGATTTGTGTGGCGGGGAAGGTTTGTGTGGCATGAGGCTTGAAATGCAAGGATACAGTGGGTGGGGGGGGGGGGGAAATTGTCAAGAAGTGTTGATGAGTGTAAGTTGTTTTAATTAGAAGACAAATCTTAGAAGGCTTTTGCAAAAAGTTTCTACCTTTGTATTAATTAATCCACCAAACGTCAGTTTATTACGAGGGACACAGCTAGTTAAATTGGTAGGTCTGTTTGAATGCATCTAACAATTTTGTTAGAGATGTCTTGCCACATATCTAAAAACTATTCAGCAAGTCTGGATTGTCCCGAGACATACTTCAAACCAAACCATTAATGTGACTAAAAACTTTATGTGTGCATCAATGTTGATCCATCTTTATTAACTAGTTAAAAAGATAAAAGATAATTCGTTTGGTGTGTTTGGTGATTCTTCATTTGTTGAGAGTACTAGGTAAACAATATTACATAGATTTCTGGGACTACATAGTTATCAGTAGTTATTACTTTTGGAACAATAAAAGATCTTTCTTACAGCTGAAATAAAAGCACAAATACAGAAGTTTCAGACCATAATAATACAATCTGAAATTCATATGAGCCTTCTTGATAAGTCAACCAACCCAACCAAATTTTACAAAGGTATATGGTCAACTACACTAGCCTAGCTGATACAACTATATATTAGCTGCAAAAATCGTCAAATAGTATCCAAATGAACCATATGGATGTGAAACTTCTCCAAAATTCCCAATTATGGGGAATATCATCAATTTGCAGCCTTCTCAGCTGGTATATGCAACACATGGTTAATATATCCAGTGATAAATTACATTGATAGTCTATATGTTTTGGCCCTTATATTATTTTGATCCTTATAATTTTAATTAACTCGATTTTGATTATGAATTTATGCTTTTGTCTTAGTTTAGTCTAATTGATAACAACCGTGTGACGATCTTGACATGTATATTATTTTATTGAGAGAATTTGCCTAATTATGTGTTTAAATTTTGCGCATATATGTTTGCTTATGGAATTTTGTTAGAATATCTACTTAGAATCAGAAATTGAAAGCCTTAGCAAATTTAAAAACCAAAATTGTTAAGTTCAATAGGCTAATTAGAATATTTAGAACCATATGGGAAGTTTAATTAAAATTTGATTCAGATTAAATTAATTAGATTAATTAAGTAGAATTGAGTAGGATTAATTAGATTTAAGATTGTTTAATTAGATTTAATCATACTTAATTAGCTTAACCTAATCTACCCTATATATATGTGTTATAAGCTTATTTGAGTTCATTTTCTCACATCCTTGGCTGGGATCTTAGAGAGGTAGTGTCACGACCCCATTCCGCCCCTAGTAGAATGGTGCCGTGATGGCCAGTAATCCGAGGTTACCAAAGGCCAGCTTGCAAGGTCACACACAATCAGAGTATACATATGGGGCTTACATGTGCGGAAGCAATAAATTTAAATCTAATTAGTCCATAAGAGCTGTGCATAGATTAAATGAAATGACATACATCTTAACATGGTCTTACAACTTGAATACAAATAAAATAAGTACATAATACATCTTGATCAAAAGGCTTCTCAAGCTGACATATACAAAAGAAATAAACTACCAAGCCAAGAAGCATAATCTTCAAGATGCTACTAAATATGAATCCAAAACATCTTGCAAATAATCATCTAGGCGTCACCGCCTTCTTGCTCGTCACCTACATATATATAAGGAGAGGGTGAGCTTGGATATTCAGTGAATGATATTAGTAATAAATGTTTGAATGAATGATATCCAAGATCTTTATTAAAATGATACATAGCATAACTTGTACAAACATGGGATAAATCAAGTTCATATATCAAGTCTTTCAAATCTTCAAGGGATGCTTACTAGCATCTACATAATACAAGGGATGACATTCCGGACAAACCCACGTGGTAAACCGTCAGTGGCAAGACAAAGGAGATATCTCAAACAAGGGTGCTAGTTGCATTATAGTCCCCTAGCACTAAGGACTTTCCAAGACAAACGCGCTAGTTGCATTATAGTCCCCTAGCACTAAGGACTTTCCAAGAATGCCATCAAAATGAACATAATACTTGATACAAAAATTAGGGATAATCATTCATGATTGAACAAACTCTTTTCCAAAACGAAACAAGCAAAGCTTTTATCAAACGTTAGAACATAGCTTTATTAAAAATACCACTCACATAGCTCTTCGGGTGTGGGGATTACAAGCAAGGATCCAAGGCCTACAAGTACATAATAAATCCCATTGAATGCATTTCAAGAAGACAAGAAGAGATGCTCAAAGATGGATATGAAATGCATTCCTAAAACAAGCTTTGCATGAGTGTAAATGATCTCGGCATTTCTTTCAAAACTAAGTCAAGACAAAGCAAAACATGTGCTGGGAGTTAAAACACTATTTCTCATCTCGGGAAAACATGCTGGGCACCAACCAGGTCTAGGCCAAGGTCCCACACCTCTTAGCCGAGGTATGGTCCCGACGACCACATTCAGGGAAATGGAGTTTGGAAATTCTGGGTTTCTTTTTGAAGAACATGAAGGACATAAATGCTAAAATCATAACTTCTTTATTCAAAATCTGAGTTTTCATGATATGAGTTCAAAAACATGGACTTGGGTACCCATAGTTGAAGTTCTTCTTGAAATAAACGCAAAACACGGAACTTGTTATAAACTCTCGAATCAAAACAAAGCTTTTCTTCAAGAACATATGAACATCATTTTCTCTTTCTAAAACCAACTTCAAATCAATGCATGGCTCATGAATCATGCTAGATCATGCAATGTGATTAGATGAACATAAAGAACAACAAGAGTAGATCAAGAATCTAACCTCAAAACACGGGTCTAACGGTTCAAGGTGTGAAGATCAAGCTTGGAATCTAGCTCTCTCCCTCTAAGAACTTCTTCCCTTTTCCGAGAGCTTCTCTCTCTACTTAGGACAAAGATATGACAAATGATATGTTTTCTCTCTCTGCCGGCTGACTTAACCCTCTGTTGGGATACGTGGCAACGATTGGTTGGCTCTCCTAAAAAAGGTGACAGAAAGACAAGACAAGAGTATGACAAAGTGTATACAACAAGCAAGGTGGCTGTAGTGACCCTCACTCCCGCCTCAACCCTGTACATGAGCAATTGCATGAACTTGTTTTGCTAAGCTTGCATTAGTGGACCTTGACTTGTTTAACCTAGAATAAGATTCTTGTTTTGCTTTGCACTTATGAGAAATTGTCCGTTAGTCTTGTTCCCTCTTGGTGAGTCTAGCCGAGGTCGCCTTAAGCTGAGGTAACACCCTTAAACCTCTTGCACCTAGGATCACTTTGGGACCATTTCAGTTGACCTCCATCGTCACCTCGGCATATTGGCCGAGGTGTGATTTGTCTAGGTCGGAACGCCATCCTTGTACCCAGTGGTCTTGTCCCTGGACAGGTACGACCTAGACCGAGGTGTGGCACATCTAGGCCGAGGTGTGGCACAGCTAGGCCAAGGGTTGTCCTCCCTAGCCGAGATCACTGATACCTTGTCGTCGGAGCCGATGATTTCACCCGATGTCATCACCTTGCCAGTAAGCCATACCGTCTTACTTGTAGAACACCCTTTGTCATGGTCATGTCTTGTCTGTCAGCCACCTACTAGAGAAAACTCAACCAGCCTTTGCCACGTGTCCCAGCTGAGGGTTGAGTCTGAAATAAATCAAGAGAACCCATTGTTTTGTACCATATCCTTGCTGTTAGAGAGAGAAGCTCTAAGAAGAAGAAGGAGTTTTAGTGTGAGCAAGAGAGGACTTCCGAGCTTGATTCCCAGAGATCTAACCGTTAGATTTGCATCTTGAGGTTAGATTCTTGATCTGCTCTTGTGATTCTTCATATCCATCTAGCTGCATTGCACGATCTAGCATGATTCATGAGCCATGCATTGGTTTTAAAGATTGGTTTTAGAAAGAGAAACGGTGTTCTTGAGTTCTTGAAGAAAAGTCTTGCTCTGATCCAAAAACTTGCACCAAGTTCCGTGTTTTGTGTTTGTTTTCATGAAATCTTGAAGTATGGGTACCCAGGTCCATGTTTTGAACTCATTTCATGAAAACCCAGATTTTGTGATAACAAGTTTGATCTTTGCATATATCTTCTTCATGTTCTTATTCTTTAAGAGGGGAACCCAGATTTTCCCAAACTTTTTTCCCTTGAGTGTGGTCGTCGGGAACACACCTCGGCCGAGGGGTGTGTGACCTCGGCCTAGGCCTGGTTGGTACCCAGCTTGTTTTCCGAAGTAAGAAGCAGTGTCTTGTTTTGGTTTGTCGTAGTTTTAATGAATGCCGAGGTCCTTGCATTTCATAACCATCTTTGAGTATCTTTTCTCGCCTTCTTGAAATGTATTCAATGGGAATTATTATGTGCTTGTAGGCCTTGGATCCTTGCTTGAAACCTCCATACCCGAAGAGCTAAGTGAGTGGTATTTTTAATAAAGTTGTGTTATAAAGTTTGATAAAAGCCTTGTTTCATTTGTTTGGAAAAGTATTTGATCATGAATGATTATTCCTAGTTTCGTATTAAAAGCCATACTTGCTTGATGACATTCTTGGTGAAAGTCCTTAGTGTCGGGGACTATAATGTAACGATACCCTTGTCTTGAAAGTCCTTAGTGTCGGGGACTATAATGCAACGATACCCTTGTCTTGAAAGTCCTTAGTGTCGGGGACTATAATGCAACGATACCCTTGTCTTGAAAGTCCTTAGTGTCAGGGACTATAATGCAACGATACCCTTGTTTTGCCACTGACGGTTCTCCGCGTGGGTTTTGCTCGGAATGTCATTTCTTTATATGGTATAGATGCTAGTGAGCATCCCTTGATTTTGTATGAGATATGCTATGTATTAATTGAAAAGAGATCTTGAATATCATTCATGAAAACCTTTATTTTTAATATCATTCACTGAGTATCCAAGCTCACCCTCTCTATGTATATATGTAGGTGATGAGCTAGAAGGCGGTGACGCCTGGGCGTATCTGCCGATGTGTTTTTGGACTCATGTTTTGCCGATGTGTTTTTGGACTCATGTCTTGCGTCATCTTGAAGATCATGCTTCTCGGCTTTACTTTTTATTTCTTTTGTATACGTCGGCTTGAGAAGCCTTTTGGTCAAGATGTAAAAATGTATTTTTTTTTAATTGAATCCAAGTTGTAAGACTATGCTTGATGTATGGCATTTCATTTAATCTATGCACAGCTCTCATGGACTAGTTAGGTTTTAATTTATTGCCTCCGTACATGCTAGCCCTATACGTAATACTCTGATTGTGTTGAATTTTGCAAGTCGGCCTTCGGTAATCTCGGGTTACTGGCCATCATGGCACCATTCTACTAGGGGCGGAATGGGGTCGTGACAGTGGCATGGGTACTTAGACAAGGCAATGATCTCGGATAAGGACATAGGCTTCGGCAAGAAGGTTTCAATGATCTTGGCTAGAAAGGATAACACTTGGCCTAGCTGTGCCACACCTCGGCCTAGATGTGCCACACCTCGGTCTAGGTCATACCAATCTAGGAACAAGATCACTAGGTGTAGGGATCAAAGATCTAGGATGTTTAGATGATAACATCTCGGCCTAGATGATACACATCTCGGCCAATATGCCAGGGTGAAGGTGGAGGCCAACCAAAGTGGTTCCAAGACTGTCCTAGGTGTAAGAGGCTCAAGGGTGTGACCTAGGCTTAAGATGACCTCGGCTTAACACTCACTAAGCAAGGAACAAAGCATGTAAGCAACACGTAGACAAAACAAATCAAGGTCTGAAAAATGCAAGTTTAATCAAGACAAGGTTCATGCAAATGCAAGCTTAACAAAACAGAAATCATGTAAATGCACATGAGCATGACTAAGACAAAGTGAGGGTTGTTACAGGTAGAGAGCTTCAATTTAGAGGGAGAAGAGTTCAATTTGTGAAGATTAGGATGAGAATTGGAGGATTGAGTTAAAAATCTTCAAATTCAAGTTTTAGGTAAGAACTACAACCTTAATCTTTGTAGATAATACATCTAAGAGTTGGAATTCATGAAGTATATAGGATCATTTGCATGTAACTGAAAAGAAAATGATGGAATCAACTTGAATTTAGTAAGAATGTATTAAATATGGACATGGATGCAAATTTCATCATTTTTAAGCTTGATTTTCCACAAAATCTTTACATGCATGGTGTTTATACTTGTTATCTTTAAGGGTTCTTCATGGTTGATTACTCATCACTTCATATGTAGACCTTTTGAAAAGGAAAGAGTTGAATTCTCCTCATGCATGGCAAAGTTGTAAAGTTTTGGATTTTGTTTTGAAGATAGAAAGAGATTTTGGGTCTATGATTTGAAAGTGATCATGTATTCAAGAGTTATAAAGTGTTTGTACGTGTCTCTACCAACCATACAAGTTTTGAACTTGGAAACCCATGTTTTGAGACTTGAATTATGTTCTAGAAATTTTAGAATTCATCCACTTTTGTCATGACCCAAACCCGCCCCTATGAGTTAAGGACATAACCAGCCAGTAATCAAGGGATTACCTACGGCCTCAAACCATTCCAGACAAAACTCAACAGAGTGAAGGGGCCAAACAGAAGCAATTTCAAACTTTTGTCCATAGAGCTATGCTTATATGGCACGTCATAACAATCCACACATATACATGTTAATAACTCACATAAAAAATATGTACTAACACAAAGCTCTGTACATATAGGATCATTCAAGTCTAGGTTAGCCAATCATACTATATACAATTATAAACCAAAGTCCTCGAAAACATGACAAAATAAAACAGGGTAGCAAAAGGGCGAAGACGAGTCTCGTGCGTGAGACGGAAGGGCTGACTCTTCAAAACCTTGGTTGTTGCATACCAACTTCACTGAGGCTGGGTTTGGACCTCTCTTGGCTCACCTACAAACACACGAATGAGCATGAGCGAAAGCCCAGTGAATAATATCAAATAAAGTAGATACATTAGAACAACGTACATCAGACGACCTTGGGCCCAATTCATATCGCTATCTAGTATGGACATATAGATCATGTGACTGCGGTTCCAAACACATCGAACGGCCTCGGGCCCAATCTATTCATGTCAAACTGGCCTTTGGCCCACTCATACTTTCAATCATGTCAAACTAGCCTTTGGCCCATTCATACTTTCAATCATGTCAAACTGGCCTTTTGCCCATTCAGACTTTCGTATCAGACTGGCCTTTGGCCCATTCATTCATTCGTATCAGACTAGCCTTTGGCCTATTCATTCATTTATGTCAAACTGGCCTTTGGCCCATTCATTCATTCGTATCAGATTGGCCTTTGGCCCATTCATTTGTATAAAACATTTGTCCACAATTCAATTCAACAGACTTATAGGAAGATGAGCAATTGGACAAATGGCATATTTCAGATATCTTTGTTAAGATATTACTTACAGTGATCGGCTGGTTGACTTGCCCTGGAGTTTAACCCTACACAGTACATAACACATATGGTTCATAAACGATTCAATTCGTCTATAATTCACACATTCCTCTTTAGGCTTCTTTCTTATTCCTTTAATCCATTCATAATGCTCAATGCATGCCTAAGAGTACTTAGAAGTGAAAGAGAACGGAAAACGAAACACAGAACGTATTTTCAAAATTTTACAAACAGGGGTCCCCCACTCGAGCGTGGGATTTCCCGCTCGAGCGGACCCAATAGGTTTGCAAAAGTTCTGGTTACATAATTTTTACGCTCGAGCGTGGACTCAGACGCTCGAGCTGAAGGTCACTCTACATAGCTCCCCGCTCGAGCGTGAACTTTCCCGCTCGATCGGACACCCATGTCTGCAAAACTTTTGGGAGCCCGTATTTCCCGCTCAAGCAGACATGCCAAATTCTGGAAATTCCAGAACTGTTCTTGAGCTTCAAACTTGTATTCAAATCAACATATCTTGCATATTATGGCTCAAACTTCACATATACATGTACTAACATCATCCCATACCAAATTCATTACATTATGAAGCTTAATTTCATGAATTAATTACATGCATGACTCAAATTGACCCAAACTCATCACCAACATACTAAATTCAAACATTCAAGACTCACACCTCCATGATTTGTACTTGCATGTGGGATAGACACAATACCCTCAATTTAGTTGGTGAACAGATGATCAAATACATGGACTTTAATCAAAATTCAACATGGATCACACACATTGTGCTCAAACATGGAAATTCATAGCAATTTCCTACATGCATGTGTTCTATGACTTCCAATTCTTCAAGAGCAACTCATTTTCATCATGATCAATTCATTTTATGTTCTTTATCATCATTCAATTTTGAATTTACAAAGTTACAAGCTAATATTCATAAATTCACTCACCTAGGAGCTTCAAACACCCAAGCTCTTGCCAATTCTTGAGTTTAATCTTCAAGATTTTCAAGCCTTGAGCCAAAATTACACAATTCTTCTCTTGCTTTCTCTCTAGCCAACCCTCTCTCTCTTTCCTTAGGATAGTTCCAGCCAAAATGTATGAGGAGAGAGAGGTTGAGTGCTTAGTGCCCCATTATATACAATTTCCCTTAATTACAATTATCAACATTACATATTTGAGCACTAAGCCATTAATTTAATCTAATTAATTTGATCCAAATCAATTTTCAATTAAATTTCACTGCAGGCTCTAAAAATTATACTGATCACAATGGCGTAGTCAATTTCGGTTTCTATGGCCGATAAGGCCTTCAATTTAATTTCCAAAGCAGAAAGTCAAACAAATTTTCCTACGGTGAACAGATAGAAATTCAAAACCACATATATTCACATAAATGACACACAAAATCATATCAGACACATAATCACATTCATAATAAGGACCAATTAGCATAATTCGGAACAGGGTTATCACAGCCTTCCCCCCTTTAGGAAGTTTGGTCCTCCAAACTTATTTTACCTTCGTCGGGAAACAAATGTAGGTAGCGTAGTCGCATTTCATCCTTTTTTTCCCACGTGGCATCCGTCCTATAGTGCCCTTTCCATTCCACTTTCACTATTGGGATGGACCTGCTTCTCAATTGTTTCACTTGCCGGTCAACGATTCGTTCCGGCCACTCGGTGTACTCCATATTTTTATCAGGAGCTACCCGGTGATAATCAATCACATGAAACGGGTCTCAAAGATAACCCCTCAACATCGACACGTGAAACACATTGTGGATTTGCTCAAACCCCGGTGGCAAAGCAACTCTATAGGCAACTGGACCAAGTCTTTCTAGAATTTGAAACGACCCAATGTAACGGGGCGACAACTTACCCTTCTTTCCAAACCTAACTTGGCCTTTCATTGGGGACACACGAATAAACACATGGTCACTGGCCTCGTACTTGAGAGGCCTTCTTCGAACGTCTGCATAATTCTTTTGTCGATCCTGCACTGTCTTCAGCCTTTGTAGAATAATTTTGATCTTCTCAGAAGTGTCTTGCACAATTTCGGGCCCAAACAAAGCTCTATCCCCGACTTCTGTCCAACAAATAGGTGATCTACACCTTCTACCATAAAAAGCCTCGCATGGTGCCATGCCAATGCTGGAGTGGAAGCTGTTATTGTATGCAAATTCTGCAAGTGGCAAATAGTCTTCCCAACTCCCCTGAAAATCTAAGGCATACATTCTCAGCATATCTTCCAAAGTCTGTATAGTTCGTTCTGACTGCCCATCTGTTTGTTGGTGGAATGCAGTACT
Source organism: Camellia granthamiana (assembly GCA_036172215.1). NCBI lineage: Eukaryota > Viridiplantae > Streptophyta > Magnoliopsida > Ericales > Theaceae > Camellia > Camellia granthamiana. Next base: position 64,885,939 of record CM069914.1, read on the forward strand.
AAACCTCAATTCTGTCCCCATAGCTTCCTGTAAACTCTTCCACAATCTAGATACAAATTTCGGATCTCTATCCGACACAATGGATACCGGAACTCCGTGTAAACGGACAATCTCATCAACATATATTGTAGCCAATCTATAAGCATTAAATGTAGTTCTAACTGGTAGAAAATGTGCAGATTTAGTCAGTCTATCAACTACAACCCAAATAGAATCCATACCTCAAGGTGTCCGAGGTAGGCCAACAACAAAATCCATAGTCACGTGTTCCCACTTCCATTCAGGAATAGGGAGAGGTTGAAGTAGACTGCCTGGTTTCTGATGTTCAGCTTTAACTTGCTGACACTGAAGACACCTGGACACATATTCTGCAATCTCTCTCTTCATTTTAGGCCACCAATAGTTTTGTTTCAGATCCCGATACATTTTATTGTTACCCGGATGCATAGCAAACACTGATTTGTGGGCTTCATCTAAAACCCTTTTCTTTAGTTCCAGAATATCTGGGATACACATTCGGTTTCGAAATCTCAACACTTCATTTTCAATGCTAAACTCTGCTTTCGGACTTGTCTCAAATTCATCAATCACCTTCTTGAGGAATTCATTATCTTTCTGTTTTTGTTTAATTTCATCAATGATTGCCGGTTTGGCTGAAATAGCAGCTATCAATCCGCCCTGTTCGCACAATACCACTTCAATTTCAGACTTCTCAAAATCTTGCAAGATTTCTTTCTGTTCAGTAAGCAAACAAGCCATACTCCCCATTGATTTTCTGCTTAAGGCATCAGCAACTGTATTAGCTTTCCCGGGGTGATACTGAATTTCAAGATCATAGTCCTTTATCAGTTTAAGCCATCTCCTCTGTTGCATGTTCAACTCCTTCTGTGTAAAGAAGTATTTCAGACTTTTGTGATCCGTGTAGACTTCACACTTTGCCCCATACAAATAATGCCGCCAGATTTTCAAAGCAAAAACAACTGCGGCCAACTCTAAATCATGTGTTGGGTAGTTTTTCTCGTGTGGTCTCAACTGTCGGGAGGCGTAAGCAATAACCTTTCCATTCTGCATTAACACACAACCCAAACCCTTATAAGACGCATCACTGAAAATTACAAAATTTTCCGTACCTGTGGGCAATGTCAATACTGGTGCAGTGGTCAGTCTCGTTTTCAGTTCATGAAAGGCAGATTTTCTTTCGTTGTTCCATTCAAATGATTGCCCCTTGCGTGTCGATTGGGTAAGAGGTACAACTATTCTTGAAAAGTCTTTCACAAACCTCCTGTAATACCCGGCTAAGCCCATGAAGCTGCGGACTTCTGTCACATTAGTCGGTGTAGGCTAATTCATAATTGCCTCTATTTTCTATGGGTCCACTGAAATCCCCTCTTTGTTGATAACATGCCCTAAGAAAACAACTTCATCTAACCAAAACTCACATTCCTTTAGTTTAGCAAATAATTTCCTTTCCTTAAGTATTTGCAGGACAGTTCTCAAATGATGTTCATGTTCAAGTCTATTCTTCGAGTATATCAAAATGTCATCAATAAAAACCACAACAAATTCATCAACGTAGGTTTTAAAAATTCGGTTCATTAAGTCCATAGATGCTGCCGGAGCATTAGTTACCCCAAATGGCATAACAAGAAATTCAAAATGATCATACCTCGTTCTGAATGCGGTTTTCTCAACATCTTCTACCTTTACTTTCAACTGATGATACCCGGATCTTAAATCAATCTTGGAAAACACTTGTGATCACTGCAACTGGTCAAATAAGTCATCAATACGGGGTAAAGGGTATTTATTCTTTATTGTCACCTTGTTCAGTTCTCGATAATCGATGCACAAACGCAAAGTTCCATCTTTCTTCTTCACAAACAACACTGGTGCACCCCATGGTGAAGTACTAGGTCGGATAAACCCTTTGTCAAGCAGGTCTTGCAATTGTTCTTTTAGTTCTTTCATTTCAGCAGTAGCCATTCTATAGGCAGTTTTGGAAATAGGTTGGGTGCCTGGTATAGCCTCAATTGTAAACTCTATCTCCCTGACCACCAATTCCCCTGGTAATTCATTTGGAAACACATCTGGAAATTCTCTAACAATAGGGATATCATTCAATTCAACATTTACAGATTGTTCAGACAACACATAACACAAGTAGCCCTGGCACCCTTTCCTGATTAGTTTACATGCCTTCATTGCGGATATTAAATAAGGTGAAGGCACTACCCCGTTACCCACAAATACAATTTCTTCCTGTTCTGGTGGTCTAAACACAACCCGTTTTGTCACACAATCAATGGTGGCACAATATTTAGTTAACCAATCCATGCCCAAAATTACATCAAAGTGCCTAAAGTTCAAGGGCAACAAATCCACATATAGAATGGCATTCCCAACACGCATGTTACAAAAACGATATACAGATTCACACAATACAGATTCCCCGGATGGAGCAGATACACATAGCAGGTATGTTAATAATTCTAGAGGTCTACTCAGCCTAGATGCAAATGCACATGTCACAAAAGAGTGTGTTGATCCGGAGTCAATTAACACAAAAGCATCCTGGTTACATATAGAAATAGTACCTAAGATGACTGCATTGGCATTCCGTGTATCGCCCAGAACAAGCGCAAAAACTCTCCCCTGTCTCACGGTATCTCCGGTAGTAGTAGATCTCATGGTATTGCCCAGCTTCGGGATTGATGCAGTGGAACTAGCAGCTATCTTCCCACTGTTCTGATTACAATCTCGGGCCATATGCCTTTGTTTACCACATTTAAAACAGGCTCCTGACACATGGTAACAAACCCCACGGTGCCTTTTACTACAAATGTTGCACATGAGAGATGTATCTTGGGAAGAATTCGAAGTACTTGAGGAGCCCGTGTTTTGCTTTTTCGAAATTTCTTCTTTGAGAAGAAGCCTTGCCTTTTGTTACCTTTCCAGTCAGTTGTTGACTTAGTCTGTCTAGCTATGTTAGCTTCTGATATTATGGCCCTATCTAGCACCCCAATGTAGGTTTCCAGCTTTAAGACATTCACCCTTTCTAAAATGTCGCTTCGAAGCCTACCTTCAAAATGCCTCGCCTTTTTATAATCAGTATCAATCACATGTGGTGCAAACTTGGCCAATTCAGTGAATTTGGCTTCATACTCCGCTACAGTCATACTGTCTTGCCTAAGTTCCATGAACTCTGACACTTTCCTGTCTCGTACACATTGCGGGAAGTACTTATCATAGAAAATCTCCAAAAATTTTGCCCAGTCAACATCTTTATGATTTTCACGCATTAACATCCACCATTTTCTTGCTTTGTCTTCTAGCATAAAAGTAGCTAGAAGCACCTTCTGTGTCTCCGAACAAGGGAACACCTCAAATAGCTTTTCGATGCCAAGGACCCATGCTTCGGCTTCCAACGGATCTAATCCCCCATGGAACTGTGGTGGTTTCATTTTCTTAAACTCTTTGGTGAGAGCTATTATTCGGTCATCATTCTGATTATCTGGCACGGGTGGTGCCGGAGGCGGAGGTGGAGGATGTGGTTGCTGCCACTGTTGTTGCCACTCTTGTTGTTGCCTCAATGTTTCTGCCATTTCCTGAATCAATCTTTCCATTCTATCCATTCTGGCAGTGGAGGACTCCTCTATCTCATCACCTCTTGTTCTCACCATCTGATTAGACTTGCATTATACTTTATACAAAAGATTCACAAGTATGCATACACTAGAGAGCATACATATTCAAACAATTTACAATGCAAGCAAAGCACAAACTTATAGCACATAATTGTTCACATCAAAACATTTAAGCATATTCTCGATGCTTCCAAATTCATACTTATCACATGAATGCATCCTAGATCTTTTCTAGACACTTATTGCTCTTTTGGACAAGTGTGTGAGTTATTAACTTATGCTCTGATACCACTCTGTCATGACCCGAACCCGCCCCTATGGGTTAAGGACATAACCGGCCAGTAATCAAGGGATTACCTACAGCCTCAAACCATTCCAGACATAACTCAACAGAGTGAAGGGGCTAAACGGAAGCAATTTCAAACTTTTGTCCATAGAGCTGTGCTTATATGGCACGTCATAACAATCCACACATATACATGTTAATAACTCACATAAAAAATATGTACTAACACAAAGCTCTGTAGATACAGGATCATTCAAGTCTAGGTCAGCCAATCATACTATATACAATCATAAACCAAAGTCCTCGCCAACATGACAAAATAAAACAGGGTAGCAAAAGGGCGAAGATGAGTCTCGTGCGTGAGACGTAAGGGCTGACTCTTCAAAACCTTGGTTGTTCCACACAAACTTCACTGAGGCTGGGTTTGGACCTCTCTTGGCTCAGCTACAAACACACAAATGAACGTGAGCAAAAGCCCAGTGAATAATATCAAATAAAGTAGATACATTAGAACAACGTACATCAGACGGCCTTGGGCCCAATTCATATCGCTATCTAGTATGTATATATAGATCAAGTGACTGCGGTTCCAAACACATTGAACGGCCTCGGGCCCAATCTATTCATGTCAAACTGGCCTTTGGCCCACTCATACTTTCAATCATGTCAAACTGGCCTTTGGCCCATTCAGACTTTCGTATCAGACTGGCTTTTGGCCCATTCATTCATTCGTATTAGACTGGCCTTTGGCCCTTTCATTCATTCATGTCAAACTGGCCTTTGGCCCATTCATTCATTCGTATCAGACTGGCCTTTGGCTCATTCATTCATTCGTGTCAAACTGGCCTTTGGCCCATTCATTCATTTGTATCAGACTGGCCTTTGGCCCATTTATTCGTATCAAACATTTGTCCACAATTCAATTCAACAGACTTATAGGAAGATGAGCAATTGGACAAATGGCATATTTCAGATATCTTTGTTAAGATGTTACTCACAGTGATCGGCTGGTTGACTTGCCCTGGAGTTTGACCCTGCACAGTACATAACACATATGGGTCATAAACGATTTAATCCGTCTATAATTCACACATTCCTCTTTAGGCTTCTTTCTTATTCCTTTAATCCATTCATAATGCTCAATGCATGCCTAAGAGTACTTAGAAGTGAAAGAGAACGGAAAAGAAACACATAACGCATTTTCAAAATTTCAGAAGCAGGGGTCCCCCGCTCGAGCGTGGGATTTCCCGCTCGAGCGGACCCAATAGGTTTGCAAAAGTTCTGGTTACATCATTTTTACGCTTGAGCGTGGACTCGGACGCTCGAGCTGAAGGTCACTCTACATAGCTCCTCGCTCGAGCGTGAACTTCCCCGCTCGATCGGACACCCATGTCTGCAAAACTTCTGGGAGCCCGAATTTCTCGCTCGAGCGGCGCTTTCCCTGCTCGAGTGGACATGCCAAATTCTAGAAATTCTAGAACTGTTCTTGAGCTTCAAACTTGTATTCAAATCAACATATCTTGCATATTATGGCTCAAACTTCACATATACATGTACTAACATGATCCCACACCAAATTCATTACATTATGAAGCTCAATTTCATGAATCAATTACATGCATGACTCAAATTGACCCAAACTCATCACCAACATACTAAATTCAAACATTCAAGACTCACACCTCCATGATTTGTACTTGCATGTGGGATAGACACAATACCCTCAATTTAGTTGGTGAACAGATGATCAAATACATGGACTTTAATCAAAATTCAACATGGGTCACACACATTGTGCTCAAACATGGAAATTCATAGCAATTTCCTACATGCATGTGTTCTATAACTTCCAATTCTTCAAGACCAACTCATTTTCATCATGATCAATTCATTTTATGTTCTTTATCATCATTCAACTTTGAATTCACAAAGTTACAAGCTAATATTCATAAATTCACTCACCTAGGAGCTTTAAACACCTAAGCTCTAGCCAATTCTTGAGTTTAATCTTCAAGATTTTCAAGCCTTGAGCCAAAATTGCACAATTCTTCTCTTGCTTTCTCTCTAGCCGACCCTCTCTCTCTTTCTTTAGGATAGTTCCAGCCAAAATGTATGAGGAAAGAGAGGTTGAGTGCTTAGTGCCCCATTATATACAATTTCCCTTAATTACAATTATCAACATTACATATTTGAGCACTAAGCCATTAATTTAATCTAATTAATTTGATCCAAATCAATTTTCAATTAAATTTCACTGTAGGCTCTAAAAATTACGCTGATCACTATGGCGTAGTCAATTTCGGTTTCTATGGCCGATAAGGCCTTCAATTTAATTTCCAAAGCAGAAAGTCAAACAGATTTTCCTACGGTGAACAGATAGAAATTCAAAACCACATATATTCACATAAATGGCACACAAAATCATATCAGACACATAATCACATTCATAATAAGGTCCAATTAGCATAATTCGGAACAGGGTTATCACAACTTTGCTCGAGCAATGATTCATCGCTCGAGTGCACTTTGCATGCTCCCAGTATTTTTGCAGAACTTTGTATTTGGCTCGAGCGACCAAGTGTACGCTCGAACGAACCTAGCTTTGCATTACACTTGGCTCGAGGGACCAAGTGATGGCTCGAGCCCACTTTAACACCATCCAGAACTTTTGCAGACCATGTAGACGGCTCGAACGACCAAACGAGTGCTCGATCGAACACCCTATTTTCAGCCATTTTGAAAAACACTCTCATGTGCATATTTTCATTCCTATGTTCTTTTAGGCATTCTTGGGCATTGTTTAGGCATCATTAATGAAGGAGCAAGTTAGAAACACACTTAAGAAAAGTGAATAAAGATATAATGTTTGTTTAGTACATGTGTTTCAATGTGTATCTTTGCTGTGTTTTGTGTAGGTGGTCACCCGAAGCCCAACATCTATACAAGCCCACTGTGAGTAATATCTCTATAAAGATATGTTTGTAAAGTATTTTAATTCGTTACTTGAATACTATTTCAAAATGTTATTTATATGAATGAATGAATGTCCATTTTGCAAAAATATTCGTGGCATCCTTAGTGAGGCCCTTCCATAGGGGAAACAATACCATGGCCCCTGGATTATTCAATTACAGAGATCTCTGACAAACCCTCGTGGTCCCTTTGTTAGAACTTTATGGTCCCTTCGTATAGACCCTCGTGGTCCCTTTGCTAGACCTTGTGGTCCCTTTGATTAGGCCTTCGGGCCCCTTTGTTACATTATTGGATGTACCACGTATGACATTTGGTTAATGGATTTTGATGTGATGAATGTTCGATTTGATTTTGTTATTCAATATTTGAAAATGCAAGGCATGATTTGTAATGTATGAGACTTCAATTATCTAACCTTTTTATTTTGATATTACTTACTGGGTTTTAGCTCAGCCCTCTCCCTTATATATATGTAGGTGAGCAAATGGATCGTCAAGTCTAGAGATGCCTCGGGAGTCCACCTTTTTGTGAAGCCATTTTTGGAGTGCCTTCGTGATGGGGCGTTACTTGATCTCAAGAGGAGCTAAGCTTGTCAACCCTTTCTTTTGTTTAGTTTTGTCTTTGTTATTTGGAGAACTTTGTTTTGAGTTTGGAAGTTATATAAGATATTTATATTTATTGTATTTGTATCTATGTGTAGAGAGTGAAGCTTAAAATATTTATAAAATTTGTCCTGTATACATCGCTCAATGAACTTATTTAATTTTTGTTATTGCTTCCACTAAGCCCCGTTATCATATTATGATTTGACTTTGTCTTTGAGGCCGAAGGTGATCTGGGATTACTGGCCAGTCATGGCCTAAACCTCTAGGGAAGGGCTTGGGTCGTGACAAACTGTTACTAGTTTTTTTATCAAAATTTTACACATAAGTGACATGTGTCATCATTTTATGTGCAAAATCGTAAACTTGCACAACTTAATGGGTAAGTAATTCTATTTTTATACACCAATTTCCCTCAATTCACATACTTAATGGAATTTTTTCTTAATACAATTTTGTCTTAGAATTAAAACATCATAATATCCTTATCTTCTTCCACCCAAACCCTAATTCTAAAACACCACAACTATCCTCTATCTCTGGTGCCACCTCTCTCCTCTGCCATCCCCTCCCATCGACAACTATCCTCTATCTCTGGTGCCACCTCTCTCCTCTGCCATCCCCTCCCATCGTCTCTTTTCCTCACCGCTTATAACCATCTTTCACCATGAACCCATACACTCCCACAACTCTCCACCATGAACCATCCACTTTTGAGGTTGACTATAAAGGTCTAGGATGGAAGGAGATAAGTTGGGAGTGCTATGGTGGTGGTGATAAAGAGCTAAGAATGGTAGAAGCGGCAGTGAAGGAGGAATGGGTGGATAGAAGAAAAATTAGACTTTTGAAATTGAAGATGAGTATATTATTGAATTAGAAAGATGTATACTGAGATTTTTTATTTTTTTGATTTGGGTACTGAAAATGTGTTCATTAAGTGTGTGCATTGAGTGAAATTGGTGTATGAAAATATAATTACCCAACTTAATTACTTAACCTCAACCAACTCAATGATAATTTTTTGTCAAAATGCCTAATGGAGTTGTTATGCAATCAAATTGACACAAATTCTAAAATTAAGAGTCAAAATTGAGTCAATTGAAAGTGTATAAGACCAAAATTACACAAGAGGTTAAATGAAAGGACTACAGGTGTAATTTGCCCTATATTCAGACTTGTGGAATGCCCATTGAGAGCCAAATGATGTACTATCTTGTCTAGATCACGACACATCAACATCCTTTGCCTTCTACCTTTTTGTTTCTTAGATTTTAACTTCTTGCTTGGATTGTGTTCTTTAGATGTCTTCTTTTGTTTCACAAGCATCAATGCTTCCATAACTTCGTCTAGTAAGTAACTACAAGAAAAACGAGATTTAAGAAACGCCAAAGATGCTGCTGTTGTCTTAATTTAGAGACGTTTAATAAATGCCACTTATGTGATTTTTTGCAACGTTTTAAGAAACGCTATCTTATAATTGCCAATAGGGTATTTACAATTGCCAGCAGAGTATTTGCTTTATGAGTGTAGACACCTCATTTTGATTGACGCTAAGACTTCGGGCACTTGAAAGCTTTCCGATGTTGAAATAGTAATTACTACATCCCTAGAGATGCTTGAGGTTGTTAAGAGCTGCTATATCACCTCGTTTTAAACCAAAACATCTTTTTTCAAAAATAATGATTTTACCCTTAACCCATTTTTATCCAAAACCTGACTTTTTGGTCCCATTTAGGAGAAAGAGGGAAGGAAAAGTCCGGTTGAGTCTAAATTGATGAACTTTTCCAAAATTATTGACCAATTTCATGTAAAAACGTTAATTGAGAGTCAATCGAACCTACTTAGGCAATAATGGGGTCCAAAAATATGAAACCACGTACTTGTGTATGCATGCATGGCACATGTAACGCCCTCAAAATAATACAAATAACCCAACTCATAAGAGAAATGAATATAACATAATTGGTACGCTTTCACATAACAGAGTTCGTATTACAAAAGGGATTACATGCATTATGTATTCACAAACGTTCATTCTGAATCTACAGCATGTAATACAAATTAATAACAACAAGTTAAATGCCCTACGGGCTCACATCTCTCCAAGACATATCTTGGTTACAATCAAAAGTGAGCTTAGCTCATTATATCTTTAGCCCTTGGCTTTACAAAAATATACAATAAAAACGAGAAGCCCTTGCTTCCAAAAGTTTCTCCAATGCTATTGCCTTGGTGGAGGCATGCCATCATTACCTGAAAATGTTATTCCCAAGAAGGGTAAGCCACAGCCCAGTAGAAACCATCTAACACAGTATATGAAATTTAGCACAGGTATAAGTACACCATGCATATGCAACATCAAAGATAAAGGCATCCACATTATGTGTAGTCTTAAATTACCAAACTCAATGATTAAGCCATTTCCCTTCATTTCATTTAATTACATAAGCCATTTTCATCATTTCTCAATGACCCAAAAGAGATTACAACTCATTAGTTCTAGAACCACATTATCAACACGTAAGCATCAATGATTAAGCCATTTCCCTTCATTTCATTTAATTACATAAGCCAATTTCATCATTTCTTAACGACCCAAAAGAGATTACAACTCATTAGTTCTAGAACCACATTATTAACACGTAAGCACTTCAAACTTTTTTTTCACGGATATTTCATTTGCGGGCAACCGTCAAACGGGACCTATGTATTCTTTCACGGATATTTCGTCCGTGGGCAGCCGTCAAATGGGACCCATATAAATGTAGGCTATACAAGCACTACTATTGCCATTTTATGGATATTTCGTCTGTTGGCTAGGCACCCATGTATAATTTCAGGACTTTCACCTCGGACACTCCGGCCAACTTAATTATAATGGAGTCCATCCCCTTTCTCCTCCCAAACAATCATTCATACATATGCAATGTATTTAATCACAAACTCAAACAATGGAGTACATCCTATTTCCACTCCCAAATAACCATACATATACAATGTATATAAATATAGTCATATCTAATGACAAACACAAGTGATTAGTTTCAGTTCATCTAATTCGCATGCAATTTCTACAACAATCATAACTATCCTCCACCGATAGATCAATACAGTTATTTCTAAACAGATATAAAATCTCATAACAAATAGTCTATCTGAAACTACCAAAGAATGAAATAACACATAACCAATCCCACCATTCGTATTAATACCCTTTCAATTTCACATTTTCAATGTCAATTTCCATTATTTATACAAAATAATAATTTGATTCAATTAGGGCAAATACCCATTTTCCCTAAATATTAGCCAAGTGCCAAAATCACCAAATCACACACAATACAACATCATTTTCAAACCCATCAAGCATTTATTTCACCTTCACCCAAAAACCCCTCTTTCCATTTTGTGCCCAAACTCTAGGTTTGCCTTGAACACCCCCAAATCGCATCATTGGTACACAAGATACAAATAACTAAGCTAAATATCACATGGAAGTGTAAAAAAGATCCCTACCTCAAGCTTAGATGAGAGAGAAGAGAGAAAAACTCAAAAATCGACGGTGACGAAACAACAATTTGCCTGATCAAAACGAAGCCCTTGACAAGCTCTACACTTAATCTTAAAGGAGTAAGGTGAAAAGATCACTCTAGGTGAGTAGATTTAGAGATTTAAGTGAAAAAGTTTGAGTTTTAGAGAGAGAGAGAGAGAGAGAGAGAGGAGAACTCACGGTTTAAAAGGAAAAAGGGGAGGAAAAATAATGAGAAAAAGTGGTTTGGGCCTATTTATAGTAGTAGCAAATAGCCCTAAGGTCAAATAAAATAATAGGGCCAAAAACCCTCCAAAGGTAGGGCCTAATCGAACCCAAAAAATCTGAAAAAACATGCAGGGGTCGATCCTTCGGGCAGGGGGGTCGACTTTTTAGGTAGAAAAGACAATCTGGAAACAAGCAAGGGGGTTGACCCTAATTTCTAGCAACTAACACACAAATTCTGTAATATAAAAAGGTCGACCCTCCCCAGGCTGGTGTCGATCCTATATTCCAACAACACTTTCAAAAACTTCACCAACATGTAAGGGTCGACCCGTAGGAAGGCTGGTGTCGACCCTAGAATAGAATTTCTAAGTCTCCAAGGAACTTTTGACAAGAACAAGTGCGAACCACCAAACCCAACAAGTTTAAATCGGATTATATTCCTCCAAAACCAACATACAACAATACCAAAGATTTCCAAAATAAAAATAAAGGATTCGAATACACTTCCCTAAAAGCTTTGAAGGATACAGGTGCTACAACACACATACCCAGGAGGTATGTGCGGTGTGATGTCCCAGGTATATAACCCGCTTTATTCTCCTCTTAATCGTGTTTAATTCCTCATTTCAAGATTTCGAAACCAATTCAAGGCCTTATCGGTCATATAGGTTCACTACTCTTGAAATCTTCCTTGAATTAACATCTCCATAGTGTTTCTAGAGTTGAGTTTTCTTGTTTCGAGAGCGTAATTGGAGTCGGGGTTGGTGTAAGCTTAGCAAGCTTGCAAAATCTGGAGTGGTATCGAAAACCGCACTTGTAGGGGTTCGAGCTGCGCGTGCAATGAGGGTTGGCAACTGAAATAATTTCAAGTGAAAAGGTGTGACAACCCTCATCCGTAATTAACTATTAATCCGTAATTAAGAATGCCAAATAAGTATTTAAGATGAAATTGTGAGTTAATTGTGCAACTTATATGTTATTTGTGTTTCTATCTGTCTGTTGTAGGAATATCTATCTGAAATTCTGTTTTGATATAAAAATTGAAGGCCTTATTGGCATTCAAACATGAAATTGACTAAGTCAATGTGTTATTTGGGATTTTTAGAATTTTACGGTAAGTTTAATTAGAAATTGATTCGGAATCAAACAATTAGAATAAACTAATTACTTTGATTTAGATTAATTAGTTTAACGACAATTAATTAGCTTAAGCTAAATGAGCCTATATAACGCTAATATAACTTCTAGACTTCACATTTTCTTCGTCATCTTTGATGTCAAAGAGAGAGAGAGAGAGAGAGAGAGAGAGAGAGAGAGAGATCAAAGAAGAGAAAATGAAGAATTGCTAAAGAGATTGAAGAGAATTGGAGGAATTATTCAAGAAATTGCTAGAATTCAAGGAATTGAGGACTTTAGGTAAGAATATAATTCTCATAATACAAGCTTAAATTAATTTGTATGTGAATTCAAGAGAATTTAGGAATTAACTACATGAATAGGACTAAGGATGATGGAATAGTAGACAATTCATGCATGCATGCATATTTCATCACATTTTGAGATCATTTTCCAAGAACTCTCACATGTATGTAATTATTTAAGCTTTGTTTTGGAAATTCCTTTTGTTTCATGCCATATTATCCTCAATGTTCATGTTTTGGAAGTTGAGAATTTGAATGAATACAAACATGTACATACAATAAAGTTCAAAGTATAATTTTGAAGGATTGACATGGTTTTGGGCCTCGATTTTGCGACTTGATCTTTAATTTATGATTTTATCTGAGTTTCTAAGTGTTTTCTTAAGTTTTGTCCCAGAAGAATGTGTTTTGGTACAAAAAGATTGAGTTTTGAACTTGGAGAGCAAATCTGGAAATTTCAGAGTTCACAGGGTTCGCTCGAGCGGTGAATTCTTCGCTCGAGCATACTTTACGTGCTCTCAAAAGTTTTACAGACAGTGTAGTTGGCTTGAGCGACCTAGCTTTGCTCTGGCAAACTCATCTTTATTAGGATCATGGCTTAAGCGTAAAATGCAAGCTCTCAGTACTTTTGCAGACCAAGGGATCCGCTCGAGCCACCAAAACTTCGCTCGAGTGAACTGCCCTATTTTCTAAAATTTTGCTAAGTGTTCTAAAGTTCATAATTTCATCCTTATTCCATCTTAGGCATTCTTAAGCCATGGTTTAGGCCGCAATAATGAGGAAATGAATTAGAAACACACTAAGATAGAATATAATAAGTCAAATGTTTTCAGAGTGTGTGTTTTAGTGTATATCTGTCGCATGTTTGTGTAGGTCACGCGTCGTTGTTCGTCTGATCTGTCTGATTTGTCTGATTTCCTTCTAGAGCTATTTGTGAGTAACAACTCTATAAAGATATGTTTACTTATATGTATTTTCTGATAGTAGGTTATACTCTGTTTTCTAAAATGATATTTTTTGAATGAATGAATGATTGTCCAATTTCTGAAATGTAATTATGATATCCTTAGCATCTGTTATCTGATATATGATATTTGTGATCTGTTACTTGGTACCAGGGATCTATGTGGGTTCCAATCATGGAACTATCTGTCAAACCTACATGGTTATTTGTTACAATTATACATAATCATCTGTCTGATCTGCTCGGTATATGGGTCATACATGAGCATCTGCTTTGTTAGCTAATGGATGTACCACATATAATTGTTTACAAATCTAAATATGTATAAGAATCTATTTTTGATCTGAATTCTGATTTCTGAATCTGTTATTGACATCATTCAACAAAACCTTTACTCTATTGTTATTCTCCAGGCCCCAACTCATTACTTATATTATGTATGTAGGTGTGCGTGACCAGACTTGAGCTTTCCAGTCTGGATCTTTTTGTGTCAGCCAACTAGTGCGCCTCTTGAGGAGGTTCCGAAACAGTGATGTGGACAAGCCTTTTGTGACCAAGTTCTAAGTTTATTTTCTCTTGTTTAGATGACTTTTGTTTACTCTGTAGTTAGGACTAAGTCCCTTTTGTTCTATCTGTTCATGTGATGATGTAAGGTTGACGTATAATGTATGAATATGAAGTTTTAAATTTTCTATCTTATATAAGTTTGTATAGCTCTATGGATTTTGTATTTTGATACTTGCTTCCTTTAGCCACTTATTTTGCTAATATGTCTCACAGGCCTTTGGTAATCTTAGGATTACTGGTCAGTTACGACGCTAAACCTATAGGGGCGGGTTTGGGTGGTGATAGAGTGGTATCAGAGCACGAGTTATACCGTACGCAATAGTCCATATGAGCTATAGGATATCCTAGAAAAGAATTAGGGACATTGTATCAACATGTGTAAGTGTGTGTGAGTTATGTGAAGTGAATATATTTGAAATAATGTGAAATGGAATGAAACTAAACACTGTGAAAACTGCAAAAGGACTATTTGCCTATGTTTTTAGTGCTTTGTTTACGTATAGCAAACGGAAATAACAAGAAGTGATGATGTAAATGAATCCTCTAATGTTCGAATGGACCGAATAGAACAAATGCTAGAAGCTCTAATTGAGTCCATGAGACAATAACAAAGGCAACAATCACTACCTCTTCCACCTTCTCTGGTACAAGTTGAGTCGGTGAGTAATGATATTATTACTTTGACTCAAAAGTTCAACAAAATGAGGCCACCGACTTTTCTAGACGGCATTGAGCCATTGAAAACCGAGACTTGGATGCTTGAGGCTGAGAAATTATTTGAAGTATTCCCATGCTCTGAGACTTAAAAAGTTTTGTTGGCCACCTATACTTTAAAAGAAGAAATAAGGCGTTGGTGGATGTTAATACAAGATAACAATGGGGCTATAACATAGAATCAATTCAAGGACATATTTTATGAGAAATACTTCCCTCAGTGCTTCCAAGATCACAAGGTGTCAGAATTTGAACAGTTGAAGCAATGCAACATGTCAGTGGCCGAATATGAGGCCAAATTTACTGAATTAGCCCGGTTTGCTACTCATATGGTAGCCACGGACAACACGAAGGCCAGGAAATTTGAAGGAGGGCTTAACCTTCATGTGTTTGATCGAGTTGGTGTCTTGAAACTGACAAAGCATATAGATGTGCTGGATCGAGCCTTAATGTCTAAAGTTAATATAGCAGCTATGAAACAAGCCAAGACTTTGCCAAATGAATGGAGAGGTAAAAGATGTGGGTTCAATTACAAGAAGGGCCATTCATTCTCAATGAATAAGAAGCAAAACATGGGGTCTATGAGCAGCTCAAGTTAGGGAAATGCTTCTGCACCTAACTGCCCAGAATGTGGAAAGAAACATAAAGGTGTGTTACCGAACAATGGGTGCTTGTTTTCAATGTGGTCAAGCTGGTCATATGGTAAAAGATTGTCTGCTTTCATCTCAAAATACCAACCACCCTGCGGCAAGTTCGGCTAGATCTACACCAAGATCAAATGCAAGGATTAATACTGGGAAAGAAACTTTGAGACAAGAGAGAGTGTTTGCACTTGTGCCTGGAGATGTTCAAAATATCGAATCTGTGGTGTTAGGTATACTTCTTATTTGTGCCCAAAATGCATATGTGTTGATAGATTCTGGATCCACTTATTCATTTGTATCGCATGCTAATGAACTACTTGTTATCTATGTCTACACCCTCAGGCGGTTCTATGATGTGCGCATATGTGTATCCTACATGTGACATTGTGATTAGAGATATGTTGTTATATATTAACTTGTTGCCTGTGGATATTGATCATTTTGATTGTACATTAAGTATGGACTGGTTGACAAAATATCATGCTATCATTAATTGTGTTGCCAAATCTGTTGTGTTTCGAACACCAGGGTTGCTTGAATTTATATTTGTTGGTAATGGTGTAGTTCCTCTCACGTATTTGATTTCTTCTATGAAAGCTAACAAATTGTTGAGAAAAGGTTGTAAAGGTTGCTTGTGTAGTGTGTTGTCTGTGACTATAGATAGTGCCAGTGTGGAAAACATTCGTATAGTTAATGAATTTCCCGATGTTTTTTCTAATGAACTATCCGGAGATTTGATTAATAGGGAAATCAAATTCACCATTGAAGTAGTATCGGGGACATAACCAATTTCTAAAACCCCATACATAATGTCAACCACTGAACTAAAAGAATTAAAAATTCAACTACAAGAACTGCTTGACAAGAAATTCATCCGACCAAGCATTGGGGTGCTCTAGTTTTATTTGTCAAAAAGAAAGATGGGACTTTGAAGTTGTGTATAGATTATTGGGAATTGAACAAAGTGACCATGAAAAAAAATACCCACTGCCCCTAATAGATGACTTATTTGACCAACTTCAGGGAGCCCAAGTGTTTTCTAAGATAGACCTTCGATCCGGGTATCACCAGTTAAAAGTTAAAGCTGAGGATATAGAGAAAACTACCTTTCGAACTAGATATGGGCACTATGAGTTTCTAGTAATGCCATTTAGGGTAGCTAATGTACCTGCTGCCTTCATGGACCTAATGAATAGGGTTTTCAAATGATTTCTTGATAAATTTGTTGTTGTGTTTATTAATAATATTTTGATTTACTCCAAAAGTAGGGAAGAACATGAAAATCATCTGAGAATTGTGTTACAGACATTAAGAGAGAAGAAACTATATGCAAAACTATCCAAATGTGAATTCTGACTTGATGGTGTGACTTTTCTGGGGCAGTAATCAACAAGGATAGCATATCTATTGATCCATAGAAAATTGAGGCTATTGTGAACTAGCCAAGATCGACCACAGTGACTGAAGTTCGGAGTTTTATGGGACTTGTTGGTTACTATGAAAGATTTGTGAGAGATTTTTCCAAACTTACTCTACCACTCACCTAGTTAACACAGAAAGGTGTGACATTTGACTAGAATGATCAGAAAGAATGAACTTTTCAAGAACTAAAGACCAGATTAATGACTGCACCGATTCTGACTTTGCCTACCAGTACAGATGGGTTTTAAATTTACAATGACGCTTCATACGAAGGCTTGGGGTGTGTTAATGCAAAATGGAAAAGAAATAGCCTATGCTTCTCAGTAACTCCGACCTATGATCTTGAACTTGCAACTGTAGTGTTTGCTTTGAAAATTTGGTGTCACTATTTATATGGAGCAACTTGTGAAATGTACACGAACCACAAAAGTTTGAAATATTTCTTCACTCAAAAAGAACTGAACATGAGACAAAGAAGATGGCTTGAATTGAAAAAAGACTATGACTTGCAAATTCTGTATTATCCGGGGAAAACTAACACAATTATAGATGCTTTGAGCAGAAAAACCATTGAAAATTTGACATGTTTGGTCACTGGTCAGAAAGAGTTGTAATGTGACTTAGAACAAAACGAAATTGAAATTGTTCTGTGTGAACAAGGTGGAGTCATAGTTGCCATTTCTACATAGCCGACAATCATTGAAGAGGTTAAAGAAAAACAGCTAGAAGATAAGTTTCTAAAAAA
Source organism: Camellia granthamiana (assembly GCA_036172215.1). NCBI lineage: Eukaryota > Viridiplantae > Streptophyta > Magnoliopsida > Ericales > Theaceae > Camellia > Camellia granthamiana. The sequence goes on from CM069914.1 coordinate 64,903,678, forward strand.
GATTGTTGATGAAAGTGATTCAAAACCGAGGCCGGGATTTATATTTGAGAACAATGTATTGAAATTTCAGGGTAGGTCTTGTGTGCCGGATTGTTCAGAACTGAGGAAGCGTATTATGACAAAAGCTCACAATTCCAAGTTTGCCATTCATTCGGGAAACACAAAAATGTACAAAGATTTGAAATAGAACTTCTGGTGGCTTGGAATGAAGAAATGTATTGCCGATTTTGTAGCAAAATGTTTGCATTGCCAACAAGTGAAAGTTAAACATCAACGACCCGCTAGATTACTTCAGCCGCTTCCAATACCGGAATGGAAATGGGAGCATATTACAATGGATTTCATTGTCGGTATACCTCACTCTTCAAGAGGTATGGACTCTATTTGGGTTATTGTTGATCGTTTGACTAAGTCTGCTCACTTTTTGTCTGTTAAAACTTTTTATAATGCGGACAAATTGGCTAACATTTATGTGAATGACATTGTGAGACTACATGGAGTGCCAGTATCTATTGTGTTCGATAGGGATTCAAAGTTTACTTCATGTTTTTGGCAAAGTTTGCAATAGGCCTTAGGGACTGAATTAAGACTCAGCAATGTCTATCACCCACAGACAGATGGTCAGTCAGAAAGGACGATATAGACCTTGAAGGATATGATGAGAATGTGTGTGTTAGATTTCTAAGGAAATTGGGAAACTTACTTGTCTTTGGCTGAGTTCGTGTATAATAATAGTTATCTCTCGAGTATCGATATGTCTCCATATAAGGCGTTGTATGGAAGGAAATGTCGATCTCTCATTTGTTGGGCTGAAGTGGGTGACAAACCTTTGTTGGGACTCGAACTTGGGCAAGAGACGACTGAGAAAGTAAAGTTAATTCAACAAATACTAAAAACTACACAGAATTGCCAAAAAAGTTATGTCGATGTCTGAAGAAGAGATATAGAGTATGAAGTAGGCGATCATGTGTTCATCAAAGTGACTCCAATGAAGGGCCATACACGATTTGGAGTAAAAGGAAAATCAGCACCACGATATATTGGCCCATAGATATTGAGAAAATCAATCCGGTAACCTATGAAATGGCCTTACCTCCAGTCATGGAGCATATACATAACGTTTTCCATGTTTTAATGCTTCTGGATTATTTGAGAGATCCACTACATGTCATTGAACCAACCCATGTACTTTTGCATGATGATTTTACCTATGAAGAACGACCAATACATATTGTTAACTGTCGGATAAAAAGGCTAACGAATAAGGAAATCCCATTAGTGAAAGTTGATTGGAAACAACATGGAGGGACCTATGTCACTTGGGAAACGGAAAAAGATATAATGAAGAGATATCTAGATTTGTTCCCATTGGATCCTACGTTCTTCCGGGATGAAAGTAACCTAAAGTTTGGAGGACTAAACTCTTTAAGGGGAGAAGACTGTGACAACCCCGATCCGTAATTAACTACTTATCTGTAATTAAGAATGCCTAATAAGTATTTAAGATGAAATTGTGAGTTAATTGTGCATCTTATGTGTTATTTGTGTTTCTATCTGTCTGTTGTAGAAATATCTGTCTGAAATTCTGTTTTGATCACTGTTTTAAAACCCGGACCGGACCGGCCGGTCGAACCGGTTGGACTGGGAACCGGGCCTTCTTCCGGTCCGGTCAGCCCTCTAAAACCGGAGTAGGATGAAAACTGGCTTAGAAATGCAAAACCGGTAAACCCGGCGGTTGAGAAATATATTTCAAAATTTTGACTAAAAATTCTTACTTCAAGAGTTCCGGGCCTTCTTTCTTTCTTTTCTTTCTTTCTTTCTTATATATTTATATATATATATTATATAAATATATTTCAAAATTTTGACTAAAAATTCTTACTTCAAGAGTCTCCTCTCATAAGGAAGAGTCTCATTGGAAGTTTGAGAAAATTGTGAAAGTCTATTCCTATTTATAGGAAAAGATTTTTCAAAAAGAACCTACAAAATTCTATGTCGGATTCAATCAAATTATTTGAAATATATTGATTGGAGGGAGAGTTGAAATTTTCATTTCCCTCCAAAATTAAACCTAACATTCAATCAATTTGTTTGGAGGGAATGTTTAAAAAATTTAATTTCTTTAAAACAAGTAACTTTTTTTTTATCAATTATGACTTTATTAAATATTATTAATAAATACTATACAATAATTTTTATTTTTATTTGAGTATTTATATGTATTTTTATTTATTTATAATTTATAATTATATTTTTTAATTATATAATATTAATTATGACGTCACGGTTCGACCGCTTTGACCCGACGGTTGAACCAGTGACCCGTCCACCCGACCCCTTTTCCGGTTCGCTCACCGGTCCGGGTTTCAAAACATTGGTTTTGATATGAAAATTGAAGGCCTTATCAATATCCAAACATGAAATTGACTAAGTCAATGTGTTATTTGAGATTTTTAGAATTTTACGGTAAGTTTAATTAGAAATTGATTCGGAATCAAATAGTTAGAATAAATTAATTAATTTGATTTAGATTAATTAGTTTAATGGCACTTAATTAGCCTAAGCTAAATGAGCCTATATAAGGCTAGTATAACTTCTAGACTTCACATTTTCTCTATCGTCTTTGATGTCAAAATGTGACATAGAGAGAGAGAGAGAGAGAGAGAGAGAGAGAGAGAGAGAGAGAGGAAGAGATTGAGATCAAATAAGAGAAAATGAAGAATTGCTAAAGGATTGAAGAGAATTTGAGGAATTATTCAAGAAATTGCTAGAATTCAAGGAATTAAGGACTTTACGTAAGAATTTAACTCTCACAATATGAGCTTAAATTAATTGGCATCTGAATACAAGAGAATTTAGGAATTAACTACATGAATTGGACTAAGGATGATGGAATAGTAGACAATTCATGAATGTATGCATATTTCATCACATTTTGAGATCATTTTCCAAGAACTCTCACATGTACTATTTAAGCTTTGTTTTGGAAATTCATTATGTTTCATACCATTTTATCCTAAATGTTTTGGAAGTTGAGAATTTAAATTAGTACATACATGTATATATAATGAAGTTTAAAGTATAATTTTAAAGGATTGATATGGTTTTGGTGCAAAGAGTTTGAATTTTGAACTTGGAGAGCAAATCTGGAAATTTCAGAGTTCACAGGGTTTGCTTGAGCGGTGAATTCTTTGCTTAAGCGTACTTTGCGAGCTCTTAGAAGTTTTGCAGACAGTGTAGTTGGCTCGAGCGACCTAAGCTTCGCTCGAGCAAACTCATCTTTGTTAGGATCATGGCTCGAGTGACCAAAAGGTTGACTCTAAGGGTGTAATAATGGCCCGGCTCGGCCCATTCGGGCCCGGGTTGGCCCAATCGGGCTTTGCGGGCTCATGTCTTTTTAGCGGGCTGGCTTGGGCCGGCCCATGGGCCAAAAAGTGGGGCCTAGGCCCAAGCCGAAGCCCACTCATAAGAGGGCCAAGGTCTTGGGCTCGGGCTCGGGCTCGGGCCGGGCCTAGTCGGGCTTTTTTTTTTTAATATTAGGAATAAAAAATTAAAAAAAAAACTGTACTAGAGTATTTTAGTTACGATTAATGAGATGTTTTGTTTGGTTATGTAATGTTTCATGGTGATATTTAAATTTAATTATGTATGACTTATGTTTTTTTAATTATGACTTATAACTAAAACAGTATGCAATTATGTAATTTTTTTTCTTTTGAAATGAATAATTTTATATATATGAAATTGAAACTTTCAATATTACAATATTAAATTATTTATATAATATTTATTGAATGAATAATTTTTATTTCAAAATGAAATAAAATATTACAAAAATTGATATTATTAAATAAATTAGGTATAGATTATTGATGATGGTATAGCAATTGCATCACTATAGGTCAAGTACATCCCAACTAGGTTGGCACCTACTAGCTTACCAATCATTTGCATTATACTCCACCTCAATAATCAAATACAAAAAAAAAAAAAAAAAACCAAGAAAAAAACGAAATAGTAAAAAACAAATTGTTGATCAATCATTGGAGGAAACAGATATTTTAGTCGCGTTGCTCGATGATATGTCATACAAATCATATTGAATTCGCTCATTTTCACTATAATTTTGTCTTCTTATAAGCGCATGCATATGATCTCTGGATATCATCAGTGCCTCAACCATTTCGGGTGAAAGCTTGCTCCTGTAGTCACTCAGCACCCGTCCACCTGCACTAAAAGCTGTTTCTGAAGCAACTGTAGAAATAGAAACGGTTAGTATATCACAGGTTATCTGTGAAATCACAGGCCACATAGATTCATTTTGTTTCCACCATTTCAAAATGTTAAAATTATCGGAATCATCCACTGATGGGCTTTCCAAATAGCGTTGTAGTTCAGAACTACTTACACTTGTATGTTGAGATATTCTTCTACTTTTTATTGCTTTGAAAATACTTAATCTCTCGTCTTGAGATTAGACTGCTAGTGTAGTGTGTGTAGGTATATTTACAGATGTAGCTGTCTTGTATTCTTGAAATAATCTGTTGCATGTTTTCATAATAGGGGCAAACTGTATTTGATCAGCGAATATATGCTCTAAAAATTCTTGTAAACCAACTTCTTTACACCTAGGATCAATTATTATGGCTAAACCTAATAGATAAGGCAAAAGATGAAAATATTTATCAAATTTTTCTTTCATTGAAGTAATAATGGTTACATAATATTCATTACCCATATATTTTATGAAAACTTTAATTATTTCTACTAGCATATGTAAAACAAATGGTAAAGTAAGAATATATATATATATAAGAAAATAATTTTGTTGAAGTATCGAAAACTTTTTAAAAATCTTTATACAGGCGCCAATTAAGGTCAGTGGGTGTCAGTACTCCTCCTATTGATGTTGTTGCAAAAAATAAATCTATTACTCTTCTTTGTTTACAAGCTATTTTTGACATATTATATGTTGAATTCCACCTACTATCTACATCTAAAATTAATTTTCTAAATGATATATTTTCTCGTTGACAAATTTTTCTATATTCTGAAATTCGATTACCAGAAGACATGATAGTAACAATTGCATTTTTTATTACAAGTACAGAAGTTTCTTATATATGCATAGCTTCTTTAACAATCAAATTTAAAATATGGGCACAACAACGAACATGAAATAAATCACCATCAACAAGTAATTGTAAAGTTGATTTTAACTGGGCTACAGTTTGATTATAATATGATGTGTGTGAGTGAAATTCCGATCACACTGCCCTTCTTAGTGAATCAGCTGTAGAACACAAGCAGAATAGATGGCTCCCTGCAATCTGCACAGAAAGAAAAGGCTCCGGCGGTGGTTCTTCCACCCGGGGGAACTCCGACGATCAAGTCAGTCTCAATATCTCTCAAAGATAATATAAGTGCTTAATTTTACTGCTCAAAACTACAAATTGCGTACCTTAGACCCGCCGGGGGTGCCCTTCTTTTATAGTCTTTCTCTATCCTAGTCCCACTAGAAGTCTCACTTCTATGGACTCTCATTCAGTACCTACTCTGGACTCTACAAGAGATAAGGATAGACTCCCTAAGAATACTATCCTTATCCATCTTGAAGTCTTTCTTCATTCTGGGACTCTTGCCCCTTATCTGATCATCTCGGATTCCGATATCTTCGGCGGTAACCCCGGACTCCTGCATTCTCGCAGATAACCTCGGCAACTCTGAGATAACCTCGGCGTAACTACCACGACATGTGGCACCTCGGCTGACACTTCGGTGTCATCTCGGCCACGTGTTGGTATTCAGAAAATACATCCCCACAACTGCCCCCTAGGTTCTATCACCTCGATATTCTGAGATGATGGAACCTACATTTGAACTTCTTTCTCGTACATCGGCCTAAGAACTTATAGCCGAGATCATCTATTCCAGGCCGAAATGTCTTCTTTTCAAGAACAAGAATTCACACGAACTCCCCCAAGTGCATGAGCTGTCATGCATCATTTTTCAACCGTTCTCCTAACGCGTTTTACTCTTATTGGTCCGTGCTGGGGACGCGCTTGTAGGCCGTCTTTTCTCTGCTTGCGCCGTCTGACGCGTGCGTTGCCCTAGGCACAATAATTACCCTATTTTTGCCGCCGTTTCACCTTTTGAACAAAAACATTTGCCTCTCTCTCTTCATTCTTTACTTTTGCATTCGAGTTTCCTTGCTTTCTCTCTCTCCAAACCTTCCCAAATCCACCATTGCTCTTGCTCTAAGCTCTGCAACTGGTTTTATTCCTTCATTCTTGCGAAGCTTTGGCCACAGTTGCCCCTGTCGTCTGATCTCGGCGATACTCACTCCGGCTTTCATCTTTTCTGGTAAGCAACTGGCTTTTCTCCTCCAGTTCTTGATTTTTTTTCTGGAACTTCTTGCTACTTGACTGTTCTGCTCACTATTTAATTTGTGAATCGTTCATCTGAGTGTGTATTATTCCCTGGTTCTTGCATATGTTCTGAACACTTGCACTGTTGCACCTCTCGTTCTTGATCTTCCACCCTTTGTGTTTTTGAATCTGAGGCTTCGTTTTTGCTTTTCTGTTTCCCAGATTTCTGTCCTTTATACTCGTTCTTCGTAGATTTAGGTTTGGGATTTGTCTGTAGGACCTCCATTTTTTCTGGGAAAAACTGAAACAGATCTACCAGTACATACTTTAGGCTCAAGCCGAGGTCCCAAGAGCCCTTTCAGAACATTCTGTCTCTGTAGCCAAGTACTCGTATACCAAAACCATGGGTGTGTGGAGAGATAGGGTTAACAACCCGACCAAACTAGAATTTTTTAGGCAAGAGTTCTCCATCCCAAAGGACGTCCATCTAAGACTGGCTAGGGAGAACGACTCTATTATGCCCGAGGCCGATACCATGCCTTTTCCTATAGTAGCCTTTGTCCAGTGTGGACTTCGATTCCCTTTAGATCTCCTTTTTCGCGAGGTCCTTCACTACTATTCTTTGAACCCTATGCAACTCGCAATCAACGCCTATAGGACGCTTAATGGAATCATAGCCTTAGCTCGGCAGGAGAATATTAGAATTACTCTCGCCGACATCCAATTCTGTTATACCATGTGTGCCCTCAACCTAAAGGAGAAAGGTTATGTGTACTACCTCAAGCCGAGATCCACCGAGTTTAAAATTGTAGCCGACCTTCCTGACTCCAACAAAGGTGCTGGGGATGACTACCTTATTGCATCTGGTAACTGGGAGTTTGGCCCAGATGAAGAAGTCCATCTTTTCCCTCTCCCCCGAACGGTAAAAGAGGGCAAGGGTAAGAGCCCAACGTCAACTGTTTATCTGTTGCTTTCTTCAAGTTTTTCAAAAACTTTATCTGTTTCTGATATTGTGTTTCTTTTTGCAGACGTTCGCAAGCCTCCCAAGGACTTTCGCCAGTCCTATTACCCTGGGAAAGGTTTGAAGAAGCTCCTGGACCTTCCGCTCCAGAAACGCAGAGCTCCATTGCTGCTGAATTTCATCCCAACATACAAGTCTACATTGGCCGACATTCCCAAGAGGAAGAAGAAGAGCCCATCCACAGCCACAACTCAAACCACATCTACATCCCGGACAGATCAAGGTTCTACCTCTGACCCAGCCGATCTTCCATCCACTTCAGCCCAATACCTGATCCCACCAACAGAAAGAAAGCGTCGCCGACGTCTCGTAAAAACTGCCGAGATGGTGCGCCCGAAGCCAGTAGTGCTAGACCTTCTCGCCGACCTTCCAGCCGACGTGGATGCTGTGGCATCCCAAACAATGCCTCCGCCAAAATCAAAAAGAATCAAGAAGGCCCAGCCAAAGGCCAAGGCTGCTGAGGCCGAGGATGAAGATGCTGTGCCCATCTCCAAGTTAACCGAGAGCTAGAAGACCACTTCTGCACCTGCCAAAAGATTTGCTGAGGCCCAGCCATCGGGGTCAACTCAGCAAAAAAGGCCGAGGTTGTCTTCTGCGTCGACTTCGGGGTCCAGGGTTCCCAAAGTTCCCTGGGAGCCCAAAATTACACTTGAAAACAGGCCCGTCTATGCCAGCGAAAGCGCCGCCGATGTCCAGGTCGGCGTGGCGCTCAGTACCGCAGTTCTCCTTGAAGGTGATCTTGAGCGTAATGCCAAGATGAGTGAATATGAGAACTACGCCTTTATGCTGCAACACTCTGTCCAAGTAAGTCTTTGAATTTGATAATTTTTCTCACTGCCACTTTCTTCATACTATATAAAGTCTTGTAATATTTTGTGATAACCTTTGCCTTGTATTCTTTCAGGCCATGCAACATGCCCACTCCTTCTCCTTGCAAGCATTTGAAATGAAGGAGAGATTATCCGAGATGGAGAAGGAGTGTGCTGCCCTTCACAAACAGAACAAGAGTCTTAAAAATAAAATGAAGACTCTGGAAGACCAAGCTGAGGCAGCAACTAAAGATAAACAAATAGCTGATGAGAAAGCCGAGGCTGCTGAAGCCATTAAAACAGTTGCTGTGGCTCAGCAGAAAGAGGCCGAGGAAAAAGCGGCCCAAGCCGAAAAGGAACTACAAGATGCCCTGGCCACCAAAGAAGCCGAAATCAAGGCGGCCGACGACAAGGCGTATGCCCAAGGCATGGCCGATGTTGCAGAGGATTACAAGTTACAAGTTAAGGAGGCGTGCAACAGGGGATTTTCCCTAGGTTGGAACTCCTTGGCCAAAAAACTTGATCTTCCCACCGACTCGCCCTGGCGCAAGACCGAAGCCATTCGTCTTCCCTTTCCTCTTCCTCCACCTCCAACTCAGGTTGAAGAAGGGGCTGATTCTGAAGCCGAGGATGAAGATGAGGACGAAAGCATTAATGATGAAGAGGCCTTGGTGAGAAAATCCAAAGATGCCACTGAGACCAAGTCACCTCCTCAGGGTGATCAAGTCCTGGACTTAACCCAAGAGGAGGATGAGGAGGCTGAGAAGGTGCCCAAGGAAGCGGACTCAGTTCACTTATCATCTGACCTTCTTTTGGCTGAGAGAAATGTTGAAACAACTCTTGCCGAGATTGATGCCGAGATAGCGGCAGACAAGGAGGGTGAGGTTGCGGTTCAAGAAGATGCCGAGGTCATGCTCCCAGAGACTACCGAGGTGGTTCTTCCAGAACCCTCCAAGGTTCCATCCCAATCATCTGTTCAAGTTGAAGAAGGACAGCCCTGATACTTTTTGTACTTTGTTGTTTTTTCTTTGCTCTTGTTAATGTTCCCTGAACAATGCAAGCTTCTTCTTTATGGCCGATGTGCCTTTTGTTGCTTTAGAACAATTTACTTCTGCTAGGCCATTGTGCCTCCTTTATATACAACTGTTTCTCTTTGAATGCTGTAGTCTTTAATTTCTCTTCTTTGCTTTTGTTTGATTCTATACTTAGAATATTTTGCATGATTTATATAAATCTTCCTTCGCCTAATCTCCTCGGGGTTACATACCTCGGGCATGTTTACCTGAAGATTTACCTCGGCTAGGACTTCACCTGTGAACTTTTCATAAACTTCAACAAGTATAAAGCGTATAAACTTAATTCAACTTCATCTTGTAAATTGCTACAAATTTCAACAAGTGAAGGTAAACAATTATATCGGCTTAGCTTTAACTTGTAAATTGCTACAAATTTCAACAAGTAAAGATAAGGAATTTTTCTCGGCTTAACTTTAACTTGTAAATTGCTACAAATTTCAACAAGTAAAGATAAGGAATTATCGGCTTAACTTTAACTTGTAAATTGCTACAAATTTCAACAAGTAAAGATAAGGAATTATCTCGGCTTAACTTCGGTTAAGCATCATCTCCGTTTAACTTCGGTTAAACTTTATCTTAGATTTAACTACTGTTAAACATCTCGGCTTAACTTCGGTTAGGCATTACTGTCTTCTATCTGCCCCCAATGTGAACCTAAGTTCCACTTGGGTTCTCATTATTCAAAAGACAACGTTATGCATAATTTAATAAGTTCTGGAGAATTCTGGAAAGATTTCATTGATCATATCGGCAAAAAGTCAAACAACATCTAATGATAAAAAAATTTTAAATTACAAGTGTTCCAAGGTCTAGGCAATGCTTTGCCTTCACTATTTTCGAGCCGATAAGCCCCATTGCCTAACACCGAGGTGATTCTGTAGGGTCCTTCCCAGTTTGGGCCAAGTTTGCCCTCTCTGGGATCCTTCTTATTGCCGACGACTTTCCTCAAGACTAGGTCGTTGACCTGAAAATCCCTTGGATTGACCTTCCTGTTGTAAGCTTTGGCAAGCTGTTGCTGGTATGCTGCAAGCTGGATTGCAGCTTTCTCTCTTCTTTCCTCCAGTAGATCCAGATCTCGGGCTAAGAGCACATCATTAGACCCGTTCTCAACTCCCTGGGTTCTGATCCCTGGGATGCCGATCTCCAATGGAATGACTGCTTCGGTTCCATAAGCCATGGCGAAGGGGGATTCCCCTGTTGATCTCCTCGGCGTAGTACGATATGCCCAGAGCACATTGGGCAATTCTTCTACCCACTTTCCTTTTGCTGCCTGCAGCCTCTTCTTTATTCCGTCCAGAATTACTTTGTTGGATGCTTCGGCTTGCCCATTACTTTGGGGAAAGCTTGGTGTTGAAAAGTAATTCTTTATCTTGAACTTTGCACAAAAATTCTTGATAAGTTTGCTGTCAAACTGCGTTCCGTTGTCGGCAACAATTGCTCTTGGAATCCCAAATCTGGTGATGATGTTCTTCCAGATGAAGTTCTTTACATCCATATCTCGGATTTTGGCGAGAGGCTCTGCTTCTATCCACTTTGTGAAGTAGTCTGTTGCCACTAGTAGGTACTTCCGCTGCCCAGTCGCTTGGGGCAATTGTCCAACGAGATCCATGCCCCATTGGGCGAACGGCCAAGGGCTGGAAACCGGGTTCAGGTCGGCAGCTGGCTGATGTATCAAAGGTGCATACCTCTGACATTGTTCACACTTCTTCACATAGGCTTCTGCATCTTTTTGCATATAGGGCCACCAATACCCCTGGGTAATGGCCCTGTGAGCTAACGATCTGCCCCCTGCGTGGCTTCCACAAACTCCTTCATGAATTTCGTATAGAAAATCCTCGACCTGAAGAGGGTGTACACACCTTAAAAGAGGTCCAGTGAAGGATCTTCTGTAAAGATGTCCTTCTGCAGTCAGACTGAATCTTGCCGACTTCAATCTGACCTTGTGTGCTTCTTTTCGATCTTCTGGCAGCTTTCCCTCTTTTAGGAATGCAATAATTGCATCCATCCAGCTTGGTCCCATGTCCACACATAATGCCTCTTGCATCGTGTTCGGTGGCTCTATGCTCGGGCTTTCTAGGTAATCGATCATTATTGTCCTTGTCTTTCCGGTTTTCATTGAGCTTGCCAAATTGGCCAACGCGTCGGCGTGGTTGTTATCGTCTCGGCTAACCTGAAGAAGTCGGCAGTTTTGAAACTTGTCTGCCAGCCTGATGACTTCTTTTGCGTATGCCGACATCCTTTCATCTCGGGCAGCAAACTCTCCTGTAGTTTGATTCACTATAAGTTGTGAGTCACAAAAAACTATTACCTCATCTGCCTCTGCTGTTACTGCCAGCTTCAGTCCAGCAATCAATGCTTCATATTTCGCCTCATTGTTCGAGGCTTTGAACCCCAGTCGAATAGACTGCTCCAATATCTCCCCATCGGGGGAAATTAACACTACTCCTGCCCCTGCCCCCTGCCGGTTTGAGCTCCCATCAACAAAAAGTTGAAAGGAGTCGCCGATGTAAATGCTGCAGGGTCTGAGTTTTTCCTTCCTTGGTTCTTTAGCCTTTGGCTGGGCTTCTCCTTCCCTGTTTGGACATCGTTCATCTCGGCTCAACGGAGCCCGATGTTCGATGTATTCTGGCGAGAACTCGGCCACGAAATCAGCCAAGACTTGGCCCTTAATTGCTGTTCTCGGCCTGAACTCCAGGTCATATTGGCCCAAAACTACGGCCCATCTTGCTATTCTTCCAGTTAAGTCTCCTTGTTGCAACAAGGACTTCAGTGGGTGCTCTGTCAGAACCACTATCTTGTGAGCCTGAAAGTAATGGTTTAGCTTCTTTGAGGCCATTACCAAGGCCAGCATCAATTTCTCCAGCGGTAGATACCTTGTTTCTGCATCGGCCAAGGTTTTACTCACATAATAAACAGCTTTCTGCTCTCCCTTCTCTTCTCGGATTACCACAGCACTCATTGCGTGCTCAGAAACTGCTAAGTATAGAAACAGCTCCTCCCCAGGTTGAGGTGTTGAGAGGACTGGAGCCGTGGTAAGATATTTCTTCAAGTCGGCCAAAGCGGCTTCACATTCCTCTGTCCATAGAAAATCCGCAGCCTTTTTCACCAGGTTGAAAAAAGGTTTACATTTGTCCGAACTTCGACTTATGAACCTGTTTAGGGCTGCGGCCCTTCTAGTAAGCATTTGAACCTGTTTTGCCGACGTCGGACTCTGTAATTCCAGAATGGCCTTGATCTGGTCTGGGCTGGCTTCAATGCCCCTTCTAGTCACTAGGTATCCCAAGAACTTACCGGATCCGGCTCCAAACGCGCATTTCGATGCGTTTAGTCGGAGCCGATATGTTTTGAGTATGTCAAAGACCTCTTTTAGGTCAGCAAGATGATCCTTTGGTTCCTTGGTCTTCACGACCATGTCATCAATGTAGACTTCTACCGTTCGGGCCGATCAAGTTTTTGAACATCTTGGTTACCAGCCTTTGGTAAGTTGCTCCTGCGTTTTTCAACCCGAAAGGCATGACTCTGTAACAATACAGACCTTTGGAGTGATAAACGCTGTCTTCTCTTCATCCGGGGGTTACATGGCTATCTGGTGATACCCCCTATATGCGTCCAAGAAGCTCATTCTTCCATGTCCCGATATGGCGTCCACCAACTGGTCGATCTTTGGCAGAGGGAAGCTGTCTTTGGGACAAGCTTTGTTCAAGTTTGTAAAATCTACACAGACCCTCCACTTGCCATTCTTCTTCTTCACTACCACGGTGTTCGACAGCCATGTCGGGTAATTAGCTTCTCTGATGGCCCTGGCCTCCAGAAGTTTGTCCACTTCCTCCTCCACTGCTTCGACGTGTATCAACGTCGGTCTTCTGGCCCGTTGTATTACAGGCTTTGCCGACCTGTCGACGTTGAGTCTGTGACATGTGACCTCGGGGTCAATGCCAGGCATTTCATAAGGTGTCCAGGCGAACACCTCAATATTCTTCCTCAGAAAGGCTTCCAGCTCCCTTTCCTCTTCTTCGGCTAATCCTGTGCCGAGAAGAAAGAAACGTTCTTCATCGCCCTCCTGGACGAAGATCTTCTTCAATGCTTCTTCACTTTTCTCGGTCGGCTCTTTGCCGACATCATCTAGGACCTTCATGTCCTCTTTTTCAACTTTTGCCTTCTCTGGTTCCCGAATGCTGCAGGTTAACTTCATTGCTGCCATGGAGCAATTTTTCACCTGCAACTGATCTCCTCTAACTTCCTCAATCCCATGTTCTGTCGGGAACCGTAGCAGTTGATGCAATGTTGAGGGAACTGCCCCCATTGCATGCAACCACGGCCTCCCTAAGATGATGTTGTAAGGCGAGGGCGTGTCAATCACAATGAATTCCGTCTTGATCTTCTTCGTGCCAGCCTGTACTTCCAAGCTTGTTGCGCCCAATGGCCATGTCGGCGTTCCATTGAAGCCGATCATCGGGCCGTTCGACTGATCCATGTCATCAGGGTGAAGACCTAGCTCCTTGTAACATCTGACATACATGATGTCACAGGAGCTGCCTTGATCAATCAAGATGCGTTTCACCTGGCACTCCCCAACCTGGAGTACCCTTTGTGTCTCCCCCCGTATGTCGTTTTCATTCACCTTTGAGTGGATCACATTAACCATCCGAGGTCCGCCTGCCTGTGGTTGCTATGCTGGCGGTGGCGGGGCTGCTGGTGCTTGAGGCAATCGTGACTGTTCCTCCCTCGTTTTGGCCTCATCCACAAGGTCTCTCAGATGGCCTTGCCTCACCAAATCTTCTAAGTGTGCCTTAAGGGCTCTGCAACCCTGAGTTGGGTGCCCCTCCTCATTGTGGTAGGCACAACGCCTACCAAGGTTTCTTCCCATAAATTCTCCTGGTGCTCTTGCCGGCGCCCTGAAGTAGGGCTGATTCCGAATTTGATCAAGGACTTTGTGGAGCGGAATTCGGAACACCGTTGTCACTGCCTGCTTGGCCCTCAACTCTGTCTCCTGTTTGTTGAGTCCGTTGTTACCTCGGCCTCGCTTCGGCGAGCCGTTGACTTTTTCTGTCTTTGTCTCCTTGTTCCCCGAGATATCTTCCTCGGCTCGTGCATACTTCTCAATTCTTGCCATGAGTTCCTCCATGCTCTTTGGCAGGGTTTTCGCCAAAGACTTCCGCAGCGGACAGTCATCCTTCAGGCCGTTCTTGAAAGACACGACGGCCACCTCCTGGTTGCATTCAGGTATCCTGTTGAACACCTCATAGTACCTCTTTGCATAAGCCCTAAGGCTTTTGTCTTTGCTGATCTTCAGAGCCATCAATGCATCCACCCTCAATGGCTGAAGTTTATTTGTTATGAACCTGGCCACAAACATCTCGGCCAGGCCTTCCCAATTCTTCACGCTCCCCTTCGGTAATTTGTGGAACCAATCCGATGCAATCTCCCCGAAGGATGAAGGGAACACTTTGCAGAGCAGCGGCTCGTTCCCACTATATAATGCCATTGAATTCAAAAATAATCCAACATGGAAGTTAGGGTCTGACTTACCATCATATATTTGGAACCTCGGCATACTGAATCTTTTCGGCGCGACGAATCTGTCCAATTCCACCGAGAATGGTGTCCTCGGCTTAACCGAGGAGGTCACTTCGACTCCGGCGTTCTCTTGCTTCCTCTTGAGGTAATCTCTCAAGTCTTCTTTACTTCTCCCTGCAGCCCGGCTGTCTCTAGACTTCAGCCTTTTTGGCGCACTACTCTCGGCCTCATGGTGGCCCATTTTCGACGCTTCCCCGCAGGATGCATCGAAGCACAATATCCGCCCCGGAACATGCCGATGTTCTTTGGGGTCCGCTTCCCTCTCGCGATATGTCCTTCGGGACTCTTCTCTTCTCGGCTCTTCTCGGCCGACTTCCCTGGAAGGTCGGTGAGAGTGCCTTCCACTCCTCGCGTGCTGTGGTGCTTGGGGATTTCTTTCTGCCCCTTCTTCTGGGCGTTTGCTACTGGCATTGGTGTGTCCTGTAGCGGGTAGGGCGGCTGCATTACATTATTTTGCATCATGAAGTTGACGACCGATTGAAGGTTTGCCAACTTGTTTGCCATCTCCTTTACTTCTTCGTCCCTCCTCAGGCATCTGTCTTTCCAGGTCTGGAGGTCGTCCTCATTATAGTACTTTCCCCGATCCGCTTTCTTTGCTGCGTCGCCATCTCGGCCGACGCTTTTCTCTGCGTGATTCTGATCAAGAGTTTCTTCGTTGTGGTTGTCTCCTTCGACATCAAGGTCGATAGGCCTGCCACTCCCAGCGGGAGCGTCGTCCCCAATCTTTTCCTTCTGCGTGTTACTGGCCATCTACTCTTCTTTCGTTCCCACAGACGGCGCCAAATTGTGTGAGTGAAATTCCGATCACACTGCCCTTTTTAGTGAATCAGCTGTAGAACACAAGCAGAATAGATAGCTCCCTGCAATCTGCACAGAAAGAAAAGGCTCCGGCGGTGGTTCTTCCACCCGGGGGAACTCCGACGATCAAGTCAGTCTCAATATCTCTCAAAGATAATATAAGTGCTTAATTTTACTGCTCAAAACTACAAATTGCGTACCTTAGACCCGCCGGGGGTGCCCTTCTTTTATAGTCTTTCTCTATCCTAGTCCCACTAGAAGTCTCACTTCTATGGACTCTCATTCAGTACCTACTCTGGACTCTACAAGAGATAAGGATAGACTCCCTAAGAATACTATCCTTATCCATCTTGAAGTCTTTCTTCATTCTGGGACTCTTGCCCCTTATCTGATCATCTCGGATTCCGATATCTTCGGCGGTAACCCCGGACTCCTGCATTCTCGCAGATAACCTCGGCAACTCTGAGATAACCTCGGCGTAACTACCACGACACGTGGCACCTCGGCTGACACTTCGGTGTCATCTCGGCCACGTGTTGGTATTCAGAAAATACATCCCCACATGATGCATTATTTAAACTAACCGTAAATATTTTATTTTGTAAAGCCCACTCATATAATACATTTCTTATTTCTACACCAAGCGAATGACCAGTGTATGGAAGTTCAACTAATTTAAATGAAATAATTCTTTTATTTAATATCCAATCATTATCAATAAAATGTGCAGTGATACATCGATATTCAAAACCATTATTTGACCACAGATTAGATGTTAAACAAACTCTTCCATTCAAATTTTTAAAGATGTCAAATAATTCACTTTTAATATCCTCAAATTTCTTTAAAATCTTGTTTCTAGTAGTATTTCTTGAAAAACTTTGATATTACGGTGCAAAATTTTCGTGAATCATTTCGGTAAAATCAGGACATTCACTAGTACTAAAAGGTTGTTCTTTTTTAATAATATAATCAACTACAGAATTTTGTGTACGTATAGGATCATATGAAAATGTTTGCAAATTACCAGTTGATGAAGGCCTTAATTGCATTTGACTTCGAATATCAGGTTGTTTACTTTGTAAATGTTTGTCAGAATGCCTTTTTATATGACTAGTACCCCCTGCAGATGCAACACTAAGTAAACGTGTACAATATTTACATTTTGCTTTAAAAGTAATTGTACCATCAGGATTATTTATAAATATTTTTTTTAAAATGTTCTCAAACACTACTACTTCTGCTCCTAGATGATGATCCAACTATTGGAAGAGGGATATTAGAAGGAGAATCAACGGATTCATGTTGTGTAGTGTATGTATCAACATCGACATAAACATTAGGCATATTAGGATCCATAGTAATGTAAGTAAAATAATATATAAGAATATTAGGATCCATAGTAATGTAAGTAAAACAATATATAAGAATTAACAATTAATTTAAATAATGTGTAAATTCAATCAGTAAAAAATAACAATTAATGTATGTGCACAAATAATTAATGAAAAAAATGAGTAGTTAATAAATTTAATTAAACTAATTAATGTTAACGACTGGCAAATGCAATATAGAAATTTTCTTCTTTTGATAAAAGTTGTTGCACAATTGCAATAGTCACTCAGGGATGGCACTTCAAAATTAATTAAGAGTTGTGACAGATTGAGAGTTTAAGAAAGATTGAGAGAGTTTGAGAGAGAGAGAGAGAGAGAGAGAGAGAGAGAGAATTATTTGTTGTGGGATTTATTTTGAAAATTGAAATATATTTATAGTAGTTTGAATTATAACCGTTTGAATTATGATTGTTTGTATATTTATATATATCCGTTTGAGTTGCGTTTGAGTAGGAGAAGCAACAGATCAATTTTGATCAGGCTAGTACTATAGTAGGGGGGTTGGCGCAGAGAGAGAGAGGCTGCAGTTCTTTTTGACAAAAGATGGAGCTAGAGATAGATGTCAAAATATTTCCATGCTCTAGTCTTTTCAGGGATTCTCTTGTATACACATAATATTTTATAGCTTTGCCTCCACTCTCTTTATCTTCTATGTTCTGTTAGTCTATTGTAATATGATGAATAAATATATTTTTAATCAGAAATGATATGTTCCTTTAATTTGAGAGTTCTAAAAAAGTACTAATTATGTAAAAAATTTTAAAAAAAGAAAAAAAAATTAAGACCAAAACATCACATCACATGAGACCCACACACCAATTAGAATTATTAAGTCTCTTAATTTATAGCTCCCAATCTTTTTTCATTTTTAATAAATAAAATTTGCTCACCATTTTTACATATTATTTTATGTTTGTAATAGTTATAGGTAAGGTAACTCATGCTGCTATAGCAGAATAGGCTAGGCTAGGCCTGGGCTCCATAGCTCTCTCTCTGTCTTTCTCTCTCTCTCTTCATTTCCTCTCTTGTTTCGGCTAGCACACTGCACTGTAAGCCACAATGATAGTGTGGCAGGGCATGGCGTGACACACACTCCATTTCTCTCTCTCTCTCTCTCCTTACCCAAATTTTTTTTTATTAATTTGATTTTAATTTAATAAATTATTATTATTTTTTGTTTTATTTTTAAATTATTAATGTTATTTATTTAATTATATAAAATTTTATTTTTACAAGATTAATTTTTATTTAATTATTTTATTTATTTATTTTTATAAGATCAATCTTTTTATTTATTTTTTTAATTATTTAAATATTGTAATTTGTTTTTTATTTTTATTTTTTGAAATTTGAATCATTGGTATAGAGAGGGTTGGATGGGTGGGCCAGGCCGCAGGGCTTGAAATTTTTTTGGGCTGGGTTAGGCCAACGGGCTGAGCTAATGGGCCGGTTCGGGCCCTAAATGGGAGGCCCAAGCCCAAGGTACTGGGTTGGGCTCGAGCCCAGTCTTAACCGGGCCGAAACGAGTCGGGCCCACCTTGGGCTTCGGGCCGCCCATGGGCCTCGGGCAATTTTTGCACCCCTAGTTGACTCGAGCGTAAAATGCGAGTTCTCAGTAGTTTTACAGACTAAGGGGTCCGCTCAAGTGACCAAAGCTTCGTTTGAGTGAATTGCCCTGTTTTCTGAAATTTTGCCAAGTGTTCCAAAGTACATAATTGCATCCTCATTCCATCTTAGGCATTCCTAAGCCATGGTTTAAGCCACAATAATGAGGAAATGAATTAGAAACACACTAAGAAAGAATATAATAAGTCAAGTGTTTTCAGAGTGTGTATTTCAGTATCTATCTGTCACGTGTTTGTGTAGGTCACCCGCTGTTGTCCGTCTGATTCGTCTGATTTGCTTCTGGAGCTATTTGTGAGTAACAACTCTGTAAAGATATGTTTACTTATATGTATTTTATGATAATAAGTTATATTCTGTTTTCTGAAATGATATTTTTTGAATGAATGAATGATTGTCCAATTTCTGAAATGTAATCGTGTTATCCTTAGCATCTTTTATCTGATATATGATATTTGTGATCTGTTACTTGGAACCAGGGATCTATGTGGTTTCCAATCATGGAACTATCTGTCAAACCTATATGGTTATCTGTTACGATTATGCATAATCATCTGTCTGATTACTCTGTATGTGGGTCTTATATGACCATCTACTCGTTAGCTAATGGATGTACCATATATAACTGTTTACAAATCTAAATATATATAAGAATTTGTTTCTGATCTAAATTATGATTTCTCAATCTGATATGGATATCATTCAACAAAACCTTTACTCTATTGTTATTCACTAGGTTTCAGCTCATTACTTATATTATGTATTTAGGTGATCAATCGCGTGGGCTTGAGACTTCCAGTCTGGATCCTTTTGTGTCAGCCAACTAATGCGCCTCCTGAGGAGGTTCCGAAACAGTGATGTGGACAAGTCTTTTGTGACCAAGTTCTAAGTTTATTTTCTCTTGTTTAGATTATTTTTGTTTACTCTGTAGTTAGGATTAAGTCCTTTTTGTTCTATCTGTACATGTGATGACGTAAAGCTAACATATAATGTATGAATATGAAGTTTTAAATTTTCTATCTTATATAAGTTTGCACATCTCTATGGACATTGTATTTTGATATTTCCTTCCGCTAGCCTCTTATTTTGTTAATCTGTCTCAGAGGCCTTTGGTAACTTAGGATTATTGACTGGTTACGATGCTAAACCTATGGGGGCGGGTTTGGGTCGTGATAGAAGGGCACGTGCGAGGGAAGTGCAATATGTGCGGTGAGGATGTGAGTTCGTAGAGTTTCATTCTGAAATAACCGCATGTGCGGGGGTGAGTGCCGCACGTGTAGGAACAGCTGGAAGTCCGAATTGTTTTTCCCCTTTCTTTCCTTTGGTTGAGTACCCATCTCATTTCTATCATTTCTCTCTCTCTCTAAAACTCATTTCTCTCCCTTCTCTCTTCATTCATTTTCACCAAACTTCATTTAATCCTTGATTTCTTCAAATCCATTGAAGATTTGACCCAAATTCCTTCATTAATTTTGGAGAGCTCATCAAGGGCTACATCTTGTGCGATGGAGATCAGATTTCGACACTATTGATTTTGAGGGTTTCTTCTCTTCTCTTCTTTACAGCTTGAGGTAGGGGGTTTCTTAGAGTTATATATATATATATATGATTTTTAGCATGTCTTTTTCTTTTGATGGGATTATTGGGTTGGAAGTTTGAAAATTTGGGATATTGAGTTTTGGTATGTTGAAAAGTGTTTTCTCTCTTGAATTTGTCCAAATTGATTTATTTTATGAGTATATGAGCCTCTTGGAAATCTATTGATAAATGGTTATATATATATATATAAGAAAAATTCTTTTTGGAAAGAAAATCCTAGATTTTGGAGATTTGGGGAAAAAGTTGATCTTGAGGAAAACTTATAAGATTATGGGAAATTGTAGAGAAAGGTAAAGAAAAATATTTTGTTTGTTATTTTGTTAAATCATCTATGAAATGGATAAGTGTTTGTTGAGAAATTATCATGGATAGTATGTTGAGAATACTTGGATCATGGGAATTGGATAATTGTGTAAATTGTGAATATGGATTGTGTCATATGTCACATGGATGTGGATATTGATTATCACTTGAAAACATTGAGAGATGTGGATGATTGTATTACATTGAGGAATAAGTGTTGAGAGTTGTGGAATTTTGTATAACTGCATTTGCATACATTTACTTGCATAGCTTTGAATATTGATTATCATGGCTATGTTTTTGAAATGGAGCTATTGTTTTGATAAAACAATTGATGATCTCGAAAGGTTTTGGGGTAAATACGCTTGGTAAGTTTGGATATGGGGTATAGTTTGGTAATGTTTAAGTTGGCCTGAGGGTCCAAGGTGAAAGACCGAAAACACGCGTGGAGTAGATACCACGTGCCTTCTGATTAGGAGCCGGTAAATTGGGGATTGATAGTGCTTGTTATGCCTACTTGCAGACACTAGCGTAGGGATTACCTGAGCCTTATTTACCGTCCCGTTTGTGTATTTTTAATTTTACTGAGATAATGTATTTTGAAACATGTGGTTTCAAAAGGGATAAATATATGGATTTTGAAGCATGGCATTGCATATCATTCATGTTATAAGACTGCTTAAAACATATATACTTTGGTAAGATTTTCCTACTGGGCTTTAATCTTACTCCTAGTGGATTTGTGCAACTAAGAATGTAGTGATCGCGCCTAACTAAAGGCGTGGGAAGTGTTTTGAGAGCACAGGACTCTTTTCTTTTGTTGTTTTTAAATGTATTTCGACAGTCATTTTTGTGTAACTAAACCTAAGCCTTGGAAATTGTAACCCATGGGGTATTCTTTTGTATTATTCCTTTTGTGTTACCCATCTCACATGCTATGGATTTATACTTTAAGAAGATTAAATATGTATTGCATGTGAGACTCCTTTTGTAAATCTTTTATATATTAAGAAATACAACCACATATATTTGAATTGCTTAATGTTGACTGGAGTTCATGATTTATCACCGGTATAGAATTAAGTCTGGATTATTATATGTTAATTATTTTAGGGGAGTTACACGTGCATGGTGTGGCCACACATGGGTTGTGTGCTCGCACATGGCTAGTGTAGCCACACAACCCCCCGACACCCAGTTTTTGTTTCAAAGTAGGACTATTGGTGCGTTTTGCTCGGGAGGCTCTAAGAGGAAGCGATGGGACAACCCTAACACGACTTAGGGTGTTCCCAAAGGCTTCTTTTTGCCTATAAATAAGGTTCTACCCCCTTTTTCAAAGGATCCAAGTTTTAGCCAAGTTTTGAATGTTTTAAGAGTGAGAGAAGAGTGAAACTTCCACCCTCAACTCAAATATGAAAATACTAAATCCTAGCAGTAACTCTACAACCTAAAGTAGATCTAGGGTTCGAACAAAGTGAATCAAATCATAGCCTAAGCCTAAGAGAAGCTTGCAAACAAGTAAAGCTCGGCTTTTCTCGCTTGCTCTTCGGTTTGTGATCAAGCTAGCAAGTAAGTCTCTGATTTTGTCTAATTTTAGTACCTTCTAATCTTGTTTTCATCATACAATCATAGTTAGGGTGTTAGTATGGCCAGTGGTGGAGCTATGAAATTAAATAAGAGGGAACACTTCTTAATTATAATTTTAAGTAAAAAAAATTCTTATAATCTGTAACGCCCTCAAAATAAACCCATAATCATACATTCAGGATACAAGAAAGAGATATCATATTCCCAACATCAGAGTATTCTTACAAGAGATATTACATGTTGACAACAAAAATAAATACCCTATAGGCTTACAACTTTCCAAGTCAACACTTAGGTTTAACAAAAATAGAGAGTACTAACTCAAAACACAAAATAAGCCCTTGGCTTGATTTACATGTAACACACAAACTAATCACAAAAAGGAAGCCTTCAGCTTCTACAACCTCCCAAGCTACATCCTTGGAGGCGGCATATCACCTGGACCTGAAAATGATGTCCCATATAGGGTGAGCCAATGCCCAGTAGAGATATGCTAAACATAATATGAGCAATAACTAAAACATTAGCATTTGATAAATATTTAACTCATATAAACCAACATACCGCACAATCCAAATCCATGACAAGTATGTCCATGATCCTTTCCAATATCAACAATTTAAATGAGATTAGAACTCATAATAAAACACTTCCATACTTCACAATTCACATGAGATAACAACTCATATTAAAACACTTCATACTTCATAAATGATACACAGATTTGCTGTATCAATGGAGTCCATCCCCTATCCCCTCCCAAATAAAATCCGGTTTAGGAGTCCATCCCCTATCTCCTCCCAAACCGTGGAGTACATCCCCTATCTCTTCCTACACAATACAATGTATATAAACAATTATCATATACACGATCAATCAATACACAAATTCGATGTATTATTCCAACCGTCATATTCAATGACATATTCAACCGATTAGTTTTAATTCACCTAATCATCATGCAGTGTCTACAACAATCAAGACTATTCTCCACCGATAGCCCAAAGCAATTATTTCTAAACATATAATAAATGTATTAAACAGATAATTTATCAATAATTTCAAAGGTGAGTGATTAATCAATCCAGCTACACCATTTTATCTCATAACTACCCAATTTCATTATTTCCAACTCAATTTCATATTTCCATAACTTTCCAAAATTTATTATATAAATTAATTTATAAAAAATTAGGGCTTTTCTTCCCCCTTTTCCAATATTGACCCAAAGGCTCAAATATCATTACTAATCATCAATACCATCATTTTAAGACCCAAAATACACATGAATGAGTCATAATAACAAAACCCCTCTTTTACATCTTGAAACCCTAACACCCAAAATTACTCAACTCCAACATTAAATCAAAATGACCAAAAGTTTATGTTAAAGATCATAAAAATGAGTAGCTATCCCTACCTCAAATGAAGAGACTCAAAGAAGATGATGAAGAAACTCGGATGTGCTCCAAACCCACAATTTTTCGGGTCAAAACGAAGATCAAGAGAAGCTCCACACTTAATACAAAGGAACTAGGGTAGAAGATCATTAGAACTAGATGTATTTATAGAGAGAAGATGTAGTCTAGAGAGAGAAACTCTCAAGTTATTCATTCAATGAACTTCATTGAATAGATTAATGTATCTCATACATTCATGATACATAATGCATCTTCTATATTAATGAATTCATTAGATAGATTAATGTATCTTATACATTCATAATAGATACATAATGCATCTCTAAGATTCATTCATAATAAATCCATCACATTCAATGTATTAGCATTAGTCTTCTATACATTGTATATATAGGTGCATTCATCAATGATTAGTTACCATCTAATTGATGTACATGTATCTTAGTTAATGAGATGAATCTAGTATAATCATGCATAAGCTTCGAAAAGTTAGAGAGAGAGAGAGAGAATGGCCCGAAAAAAGTGATCCAAAAAGCTGTTTTTCGGACTGATATACAAACAGGTCCGCTCGAGCGTCAAGCCCAAAATCTGGACATCAACCCTTGGTTTCCAAACATAACCAACCTGTTTCAAACCTGCCCAACACGACCCAAGACTTATATACAAAGAGTAAATGACGGAAACGGGAATAAGACAACAACACATCCACGGAACCGAGTCCGGAATATAATTAAACAATGAAGGGAAAACCGGGATCGCTATAACCTCCCCCCCTTAAAGAATTTCGTCCCTGAAATTAGATAAATAAGTTTCAAAAATATGATTTCTCAATTCTCAACGATATTACAAATCAATATTTATTGACTTGACTCATTACCGGTCGTTCCATCTCTTTTCATGAGGCAAATTACAACATATGTTACAACATGCGTCATCAACATGCATTCCCTTGAAATTCACAAATTTCAACACAAGTTTTCCACAGTTAAATTACATATTCAATGCCAACAATGTATTTGCATTTCTAAAACAGAATTAACACATGCAATGTTAAAATAAACTTCCATTTCCGGACCATATTCAATGGCTATAACATTTTCACAATCTAAAACATATATAATGTTTCCAGAATCTAATCACAAACAAAATTCCCAATACATGGTTAATCATTAACAAACAAGTTCGGGTATTTCCCACGGACCTCTAACTCACGTTCCCAAGTGGCTTCTTCCACTCCGTGATGCTTCCACAAAACTTTTACCAAGGGCATCGTCTTCCCTCGCAAGACCTGATCTCGCCTATCCAAGACCCGTACCGGTCTCTCCTCATACGAGGCATCCTCATCTACCTCTAAGTCAGTCCAATCCAATACATGCGACGGATCCGGCTCGTACTTCCGAAGCATACTAACATGAAACACGTCATGTGCTCTGGACAACTGCGGCGGTAAAGCTAAACGATATGCAACCTCCCCAATCTTCTCAAGGATCTTAAAGGGACCAATAAACCGAGGGGACAACTTCCCACTCTTACCAAACCTCATCAAACCCTGCCTTGATGATATTTTCAAGAAGACATGATCATCCACCTCAAATGCCAAAGTCTCCTCCTACGGTCGGCATAACTCTTTTGGCGACTCTGGGCTGTAACAAGCCTCTTACGGATAAGCTCAACTTTCTCCGTCATTCCCCGTACCAACTCCGGGCCCAACAAAGGTGCATCACCCACCTCGGCCCAACATACTGGAGACCTACACGGTCGGCCATACAAGGCCTCAAACGGTGCCATACCGATACTCGATTGGTAACTGTTGTTGTAGGCAAACTCCACCAAGGGCAAGTGCCTCTCC
Source organism: Camellia granthamiana (assembly GCA_036172215.1). Classification (NCBI taxonomy): domain Eukaryota; kingdom Viridiplantae; phylum Streptophyta; class Magnoliopsida; order Ericales; family Theaceae; genus Camellia; species Camellia granthamiana. The sequence goes on from CM069914.1 coordinate 64,929,103, forward strand.
CACGACCCACTAAAGTCAAGGACACAACCTCGAAGCATATCCTCAAGAATCTGAATAGTACGCTCGGACTGCCTATCAGTCTGAGGATGATAAGCTGTGCTAAAGGTCAATCTGGTGCCCAAGGCACTCTGCAAACTCTGCCACAACCTAGCAGTAAAACGTAGATCTCTATCTGAGACGATCGACACTGGGACCTCGTGCAAACCTCACTATGTCCCGAAACCGAATCTCTCACGCGCACAGGGATAAAGTGTGCCGACTTAGTTAACCGGTCTACAACCACCCAAATAGCATCACAACCTCGCTGAGTCCTCGGAAGACCTACAATGAAGTCCATCGTGACATGCTCCCACTTCCACTCGGCAATAGGCAAGGGTTGTAACAAACCCGCTGGCCTCTGATGTTCGGCCTTCACTTGCTGACAAGTAAAGCACTTCGATACAAAAATTGCCACATCTTTCTTCATTCCCCACCACCAAAACTGGCAACCCAAATCACGATACATCTTAGTGCCTCCCGAATGCACCGTAAGGCGTAAATGGTGAAACTCTCGGAGTACCTCCTCTCGGCAAGACTCTGGCACAAACAAACGGTCTCGGTACCTTACACTCAGGTCAGGATACACAGTCAAACCCTTCTCAACCTTCCCACTGGAGATCTTCTCCCGGAGGGATTCTACCTCAAAGTCACCTCTCTGTGCCTCTAACACTCGATTCACAAGTGTAGGCTGCGCAACTACAGAAAACAAGGCCGCAGCCTCAACAGATTCACCCAAAAACAAGTCAAACTCGCCAAGTGCACCCAACATCTCCTACTCCCAGATGGCTATACAAGCTACAACACTAATGGATTTCCTACTAAGGGCATTGGCCACAACATTGGCCTTTCCCGGATGGTAATGCAATTTGAAGTCGTAATCCTCAATAAACTCCATCCACCTCCTCTGCCTCAAGTTCAAATCTCTCTGTATGAACAGATTCTTCAGACTCTTATGATCTGAGAACACCTCGAATTTCTCACCATACAGGTAGTGCCTCCAAATCTTCAAGGTAAAAATTACAGCTGCTAACTCTAGGTCATGTGTAGGGTAATTCCTCTCATGTATTTTCAACTGCCGCGAGCCATAGGCTACCACTTTCCCCTCTTGCATCAGCACACAACCTAAACCCTCTCGTGAGGCATCACAATAAACCGCATAACCCAAACCTCTCTCCGGAATAATCAACACTGGAGCAGTGGTAGTCTAACTTTCAACTCTTGGAATGACTTTTCACAAGTCTCACTCCATACGAACTTGATCCCTTTCCGCGTCAATCTAGTCAACGGCGAAGCTAGCCTAGAGAAATCTTTCACAAACCGGCAGTAATACCCAGCTAATCCCAGAAAACTATGGATCTGAAACACACTCTTAGGCTATGCCCAATCTTGCACTGCCTCTATCTTGCATGTATCAATAGACACCCCTTCCCCGGAGACTACATGGCCTAAGAACTTGACCTCTCTTAGCCAAAACTCACACTTCCCAAATTTAGCGTATAGCTTATGGGCCTTAGGCAACTCAAGTACCACTCTCAAGTGTTCCTCGTGCTCCTCCTCCGAAGGTGAATAAATCAGAATGTCGTCTACGAAGACGACCACAAAACGATCTAAGAATTCCCGGAATATCCGGTTCATCAAGTCCATAAACACTGCCGGTGCATTGGTAAGCCCAAAAGGCATCACCAGAAACTCGTAGTGGCCATACCGCGTACGGAATGCCGTCTTCGGAATATTCTCCTCCCTGACCCTCAACTGGTGGTAACCCGATCTCAAGTCTATCTTAGAGAAACAACGAGACCCCTTCAACTGGTCAAACAGATTATCTATACGGGGCATAGGATATTTATTCTTAATCGTAGCCCGATTCAATTTCCGGTAATCGATACAAAGTCTAAAAGCCCCATCTTTCTTTTTAGCAAAGAGGGCCGGTGCTCCCCACGGCGAAACACTAGGACGAATAAAGCCCTTATCTAGCAACTCTTGGAGTTGAATCTTCAACTCACTCAACTCGGCTGGGGCAAAACGGTAAGGTGCCATGGAAATCGGTGCCGTGCCAGGCACTAAGTCAATAAAGAACTCGATCTCTTGATGGGGTGGCAAACTAACAAGATCCTCGGAAAAGACGTCCGAGTACTCACAAACCACTCTCGGCAACTCAATCTGGATCTCATCAGACTCACTACTCATAAGGCTAGAGAGAAGATCACTAAGCTCACTCTGCCCTCGTGGATCATACACCGGTGGCAAAACACTACCAACCCGATCCCCCAAGAAATGAAAAAAATCCCTGCTCAAGGTACATACTGTAACCCTCTGGCGGTAACAATCAATAACAGCCCGGTATGACGATAACCAGTCCATACCCAAAATTACATCAAAACACGACATTGCCATAACTACAAAAGAAAATGGAAGTCGGCAATCAACTACCTCTATATCGCACCCTCTACAACCTTGTTTCAAAATCAACTCACCCCCAACAGGTGACATAACACAAATAGGAGATGCTAACTACGCCAACTCCAAACCCAAAACAGATGCAAATGCAGCAGATATAAAGGAATGAGATGCACCCGTATCTATAAAAACCGAAGCTATTTCACTCGCGTTCTAATACTTGGACAACAATAATTCATTCCACGTAAGCACATAATCACATAAGCACTTACGAATTTCATTTTCGGATAATGACAGTCCCGTGGCGTTGCTAGAGTTTCGGTTAGAAACAACATTGATCAAGTGCTTTTCCAACAAGACTCACAGAAACCTAAGGATCCAATCAACATCCTAGAAACTAAATCCCATACCCAAGTAGTCACATAAGCATGTTATCAGACAAACACGTAATATCACACATAAGTCTCTAGCAAGTGAGACAAACCCATTGTGGTACTAAGTACTCCCCACGTACCCAAAGTATTCAAACCTGGTACGCTCTGATACCAAGTTGTAACGCCCTCAAAATAAACCCATAATCATACATTTAGGATACAAGAAAGAGATATCATATTCCCAACATCAGAGTATTCTTACAAGAGATATTACATGTTGACAACAAAAATAAATGCCCTATAAGCTTACAACTTTCCAAGTCAACACTTGGGTTCAACAAAAATAGAGAGTACTAACTCAAAACACAAAATAAGCCCTTGGCTTGATTTACATGTAACACACAAACTAATCACAAAAAGGAAGCTTTCAGTTTCTACAACCTCCCAAGCTACATCCTTGGAGGCGGCATATCACCTGGACCTGAAAATGATGTCCCATATAGGGTGAGCCAATGCCCAGTAGAGATATGCTAAACATAATATGAGCAATAACTAAAACATTAGCATTTGATAAATGTTTAACTCATATAAACCAACATACAGCACAATCCAAATCCATGACAAGTATGTCCATGATCCTTTCCAATATCAACAATTTAAATGAGATTATAACTCATAATAAAATACTTCCATACTTCACAATTCACATGAGATAACAACTCATATTAAAACACTTCATACTTCATAAATGATACACAGATTTGCTGTATCAATGGAGTCCATCCCCTATCCCCTCCCAAATAAAATCCAGTTTAGGAGTCCATCCTCTATCTCCTCCCAAACCGTGGAGTACATCCCCTATCTCCTCCTACACAATACAATGTATATAAACAATTATCATATACACGATCAATCAATACATAAATTCGATGTATTATTCCAACCGTCATATTCAATGACATATTCAACCGATTAGTTTTAATTCACCTAATCATCATGCAGTGTCTACAACAATCAAGACTATCCTCCACCGATAGCCCAAAGCAATTATTTCTAAACAGATAATAAATGTATTAAACAGATAATTTATCAATAATTTCAAAGGTGAGTGATTAATCAATCCAACTACACCATTTCATCTCATAACTACCCAATTTCATTATTTCCAACTCAATTTCATATTTCCATAACTTTCCAAAATTTATTATATAAATTAATTTATAAAAAATTAGGGCTTTTCTTCCCCCTTTTCCAATATTGACCCAAAGGCTCAAATATCATTACTAATCATCAATACCATCATTTTAAGACCCAAAATACACATGAATGAGTCATAATAACAAAACCCCTCTTTTACATCTTGAAACCCTAACACCCAAAATTACTCAACTCCAACATTAAATCAAAATGACCAAAAGTTTATGTTAAAGATCATAAAAATGAGTAGTTATCCCTACCTCAAATGAAGAGACTCAAAAAAGATGATGAAGAAACTCGGATGTGCTCCAAACCCACAATTTTTCGGGTCAAAACGAAGATCAAGAGAAGCTCCACACTTAATACAAAGGAACTAGGGTAGAAGATCATTAGAACTAGATGTATTTATAGAGAGAAGATGTAGTCTAGAGAGAGAAACTCTCAAGTTATTCATTCAATGAACTTCATTAAATAGATTAATGTATCTCATACATTCATGATACATAATGCATCTTCTATATTAATGAATTCATTAGATAGATTAATGTATCTTATACATTCATAATAGATACATAATGCATCTCTAAGATTCATTCATAATAAATCCATCACATTCAATGTATTAGCATTAGTCTTCTATACATTGTATATATAGGTGCATTCATCAATGATTAGTCACCATCTAATTGTTGTACATGTATCTTAGTTAATGAGATGAATCTAGTATAATCAGGCATAAGCTTCGAAAAGTTAGAGAGAGAGAATGGCCCGAAAAAAGTGATCCAAAAAGCTATTTTTCGGACTGATAAACAAACAGGTCCGCTCGAGCGTCAAGTCCAAAATCTGGGCATCAACGCTTGGTTTCCAAACACAACCAACCTGTTTCAAACCTGCCCAACACGACCCAAGACCTATATACAAAGAGTAAAGGACGAAAACGGGAATAAGACAACAACACATCCAGGGAACCGAGTCCGGAATACAATTAAACCACGAAGGGAAAACCGAGATCGCTATATAATCAACAATAAAAAAAAATTGAATTAATATTAAGAATAAAAACCTAAATTGAACTAAAAAGATGAATTGAATATATAGGAAAAAGAGATTTTATAGTTTTTGGTAGAAAATATGACTTTATTCATTGGATCTGAATTAACTGGTATTTTCTTTATTCAAATCACCTAGTTTTAGGGTTAGCAGAAGAATAGGGTTAATAAAGTTTGTGGAATAATTAATCATTAAATCTCATAAAATAGAATATTAGTATAGGCCAATCTTTCGACTGGGCGAGAGGAAATGCATCGATTAATAGCCTTCCCCTTTTGTATCTAAATTCTCGAGCCTAGAATATTTGGTTATAACAGATCGGTGCCTTTATTTAGTTTTTATTGTTAAAAGTTTTTTAATTTCATATAAAAATAAAGTGACGACTCTATTGATGTGGAAAAGCGAGTTGGCATAACATAGTGTGAAAACACGCCTTATATCGGAAAAGGCACGACGTCAACAGTGAGATGACCTCATATGCACTTATAGCGACATTGTTTATAAAGAACCTCTATTTCTTTTACATTTAACTTCTAAAAATTATTTTAATTGTCTAGTAAATGCATTGATTTTAGGATATTTTTATTACCAGCTGCATCAAACTTCAAATTACACAATTGACAATCAAACTTATACCAAAATACAAAATATTCAAAGTCAAAATGTAAATGAACTATTACAAAACATATGAAAATAGAAAATTTTTTATATCCAGTAATCTAATAACCAATGAAGTACAATTAATTTACATTTACATCATTGAAGAAAAAATAAAATAAAATAAAATCAAAATAAATAATTTCAAATAGAGAACAATTTGAGTAAAACTAGAAAAGCCACAATCAACCGGCAAACCACAGATTCTTCATAATCTAAACTGCAAATAAGAAATCCAAAAGGATAGTATTATGATCACAGTTCCTAAAAGAAGTTTCCAAAAAAAAGTTACCAATTAAAAACTTCTGTAGGCATGTATATAAAGCTAAAAATATAGTACCTCGTCTTGAATGCATGGATTAAATCATGCACCAAGTGAAGGGGAATCATAGTAGCCTAATTAAATCCAAGTAACAAAATCATATGTGGTACCTATATCAAATCAAAATCCTCACTTGAATCGAGTTGAAGTCTCTTAGCATATTCTTGCCAAAAAAGAAAGATAAAGTATTTATCCATTAAACATGATGATAATACAAACCCACACACAAGCCTCTAAAAGGAAAAAAAGCAACCTCTAAGAGACCTCTCAATTGATAAGAGTATGGAACAAAAAGGTAGAATTAAAACCATAAGGTATTGACTAAAATTCAATATATAGGAAAAATCCTGACTTTCTACAAAAATGGTTTCAAAATCTATACATAATAACTTAAGTTTTATGCAAGACACTACCATATATCCATACATCACCTCATATTAGATTAAAGAAATCCCTACCTGAGAGCAAGATGAGGAGAAACCTAAGATTTTGAAAGTGGGCAAAATGAAGATCAACACCGATAGATATGAAGCTCTTGTTGAGCTCTACAACGTTACTTTCCAAGCCGAAGATCAACTCACTTTAGCTAACCCAATTCTAAACTTCTATGATGTATCAATGGAGGACAGAGAAACTAGAGAGAAAAAAGGAAGAGAAAAGAAGAAAGTGAGAGAAAAAGAGAAAGAAAACGCGTTTTTAAAATATCTTTGCTGAATCGATCAATGGCACAAAAGAATGAGATCGATCACACAAAAATGGGTAGCCATTAGATGAAAATACAAAATTTGACCAGATGAAGCAATTAATCCTTCGAAGCAATCGATCGACAATCGGTCACACAGTGATCGCCAACTACAGGATAAAGCATGAAATCAATACAAGTGGGCAATGGCAATCCAAAAATCATATTTTTTACTTTTAAATTCACAATAACAAACCCCATAAACACTTCCTCAGATCCTCGAATAATTACATCGCATCAACAAACAAAATAACCACGACAACAATTATGAATTGAATATTCAATCTTGAAGGAAATAAGGCCACATCTATGATCAATCAAATCAAGATTAGCACAATCCTAACGAAATGAAAAATGGCAAAAGTAGTAAAACATAGATTTTGTTTTACATGTTATTAAACTGTCATTGAAAACAAAATAAAAAAATGATTAATTGGTGAAAAATCCATTCTTATGGAGTAGTATGTTATTCTGTTTAATGTTTAATATTTTTTGGTGATAAGAACATATATTAAATAGTCGTAAGTATCAGAAAAATCACCAAAAAGTCGCTCGTAGTGGGCAGCGGCAGCTGGTGTTAGTGAGGTGGACAGATAAGTACCTTTGAACATGTGTTCAGATGCTCTACAATTTATTTCTCTAGAGTTTTCATGCAGTTGTATGAAACAGTGTCTGTAGGGACATAATTTTTGAATGACAACATGTGGCCGAGGTGTCACCGAAGTGCCAGCCGAGGTGCCACGTGTCCTGGTCATGACATCGAGATGATCTCGGCGAGGCCGAGGTTATCTGCGAAGATACTGGAATCTGGGATAAGCGGATAAGGGACAAGAGTCCTAGAATGAGAGAGGACTTCAGTTTGGGTAAAGATAAGACTCTTAGAGAGTTTATCCCAATCCTACTGGGAGTCCAAGATTAGCAGTAATCCTAAGTCCATTGAAGCTGGGCTTCTATTGGGACTAGGTTTGTGTTGGCTATAAAAGAGAGGCACCCTCATGGGTCTAAGGTATGTTTTTTATGCTCTGAATAGTGAGTTAAGCACTTTTGCTATCTTTGAGAAATAACTGACTTGATCGTCGGAGTGCCCCCGGGTGGACGAACCACTGCCGGAATCTCTTCTTTTTGTGACAGGTTGTTCGGGCTTAATCTATTCTGCCAGTGTTCTCCAGCTGAGTGCTTGATTGATAATGTGGTCAGAAATTAACACACACAATTTGGCGTCGTCTGTGGGAAAGAAAAAAGAATAGATGGCCAACGACGGACAGAAAGAGAAGGTTAGAGACGATGCCCCCACCGGGAGCGAGAAACACATTGACCTTGACGTCGAAGAAGACAACTGCAATAAAGAGACTCGTGATAAGAATCATGGAGGAAAGGACGTTGGCCAAGAGGGCGGCGTACCGAAGAAATCGGACCGGAGCGGGTATTATAACGAGGATGACCTCCAGGTATGGAAAGATAAATGCCTGCGGAGGGATGACGAGATGAAGGAAATGGCGGACAAATTGGTGGACCTACAAACGGTCATCAATTTCATGATGCAGAACAACGTCATGCAGCCACCGTTCCCGCTACAAGATACGCCGATTCCAGCAGCCAAGAAAGGTGCCCAGAAAGGGGAGCAGAAAACGGTTCCTGCAGTCCCTCAGCATGGCGGGACCAAGGGACATTCTCACCGGCCTTCGCGGAAGGTCGAGCATGGAGAATCCCAGAAGACACATCGAACAAAAGAAACCTGCACCAAAGAACATCGGGATGTTCAGGGGAAGGAACTCTATTTCGACACGACCGATGGAGGGAGGTCCCAAAGGACTTACAATGACATTGGAAGTAGTGCACCAAAGAGGGCTGGAGAATGATGCTTGGGAGTTGGAATTTACAAGCTGAGGTCATGTTTAACACTTGTTGAAATTTTAAAAATTTACAAGTTGAAGTTAAACCGAGGTCATGTTTAACACTTGTTGAAATTTTAAGAAAAATTTACAAGTTGAAGTTAAATCGAGGACATGTTTAACACTTGTTGAAATTTTAAAAATTTACAAGTTGAAGTTAAACCGAGGTCATGTTTAACACTTGCTGAAATTTTAAGGAAAATTTACAAGTTGAAGTTAAACCGAGGACATGTTTAACACTTGTTGAAATTTTAAGAAAAATTTACAAGCTGAAGTTAAACTAGGGTCATGATTAAAGGAATGAATGATATAGGTTTCATCACCTCAGGATGCCGAGGTAATAGAACCTAGGGGGCAGTTGTGGGGACATAATTTTTGAATGACAACACGTGGCCGAGGTTTCACCAAAGTGCCAGCCGAGGTGTCATGTGTCCTGGTCATGACACCAAGATGATCTCGGCTAGGTCGAGGCTATCTACGAAGATACCGGAATCCGGGATAAGCGGATAAGGGACAAGAGTCCTGGAATGAAAGAGGACTTCAGTTTGCGTAAAGATAAGACTCTTAAAGAGTTTATCCCAATCCTACTGGGAGTCCAAGATTAGCAGTAATCCTAAGTCCATTGAAGCTAGGCTTCTATTGGGACTAGGTTTGTGTTGGCTATAAAAGAGAGGCACCCTCATGGGTTTAAGGTATGTTTTTTATGCTTTGAATAGTGAGTTAAGCACTTTTGCTATCTTTGAGAGATAACTAACTTGATCGTCGGAGTGCCCCCGGGTGGACGAACCATTGCCGAAATCTCTTCTTTTTGTGACAAGTCGTTCGGGCTTAATCTATTCTGCCAGTGTTCTCCAGCTGAGTGCTTGATTGGCAGTGTGGTCGGAAATTGACACACACAGTGTCGTTTTGGGAAAAAAAAAAAGGAGTAAAGAAGAAAAGAAGACCGTAGCAACTGCATCCTCTCCCTTTCCCCTTCTTGTCGGCACCGCTTCGTTCAATCCTCCATCCTCCTCATTCTTCATCTCTTCTCTCCTTCTTCTTCTTGCCTTGTATAGATTGGTGAACAAATCAAATATGGTTTTACAGAGAATAAGAAAAGGAAGGGAAACAGAGACATAATAAAGACAAAGGTTGAAGGTGGCAGAGGCAATCTAGGCTGCGTGATTTGCTTGATTTGGTTCGTTTCTCTGTCTCTATCTCTCATGCTTGTGGCAATCTGGCCAACTATAGAGAGATGGGGTATTGGGATAGGTGGTTCAATGATGGGTTTGTAGAGATTGGGGATGGGTGAGGAGGAGGGGGACAGAGGCATTGGTGTCTACGGGAGATGGGGAAGATATTTGCAACGGTGACTATGGCCTTAGGATTTGAAGGGGTTGTCGCTGGTCGGAGTAGGGTTAGGGTGGGTGGGGTTTGGGCAGAGCAGAGCCAACGAGAAGTGAAAATGAAGGGGCAAGCGGCTATTGTGGTCTTCTTCTTCTTTTTCTTTATTTATTTTTTTCTTTTTTTATAAATAATTTAAATTTAAATTTATTTTACTTATAGATCCCATATTTCATTAATTTAATCTCTACAACACATATCTATTCATAAACTCCATATTTCATCAATTTAATCTTCACCGCATATATCATTCATGAATCTCATAGTTGATTAATTTAATTTCCACTATACTATACATATCCATATTGGATAAATTATGGGCCACCACCATTAGCAGCAGTAGCAGCAGAAGGCCTTCTCTTCCCAACTCACATCGACATACACGAGTCGACACATTTATCTAGGCTCTGTTTGGTTTAGTTTTGAAATTATAATTTGAGTGTGGAGTTGTGATTTGTAGAATTGTGAGTTGAGTTTTTTTTAAAAATAAAATTGTAGGGTTGTGAGTTTTGAAAAGTGCTTTTAAATTTTGAATTTTGAAAAGAGTTTTGAGTTGTATTTTGAGTTTTGAGTTTTGAGTTTTTGGATTTTGAGTTGTATTTTGAAAAGTTTTGGATTTATTTTTTTAAAATATTAAAAAATGTTTAAGAAATTTTTATTTTTTTATTTTAAATATATAATTTTTATTTAATTTTTTTTATTTTAAATATTTTTTATTTTATAAATATTTTAATATTTTTAATATTTTAAACTCAAAACACAATTCCACATTCAAATCATATCCAAGTACATAACTCAAGATTCAATTCAAAAACTGTTTTCATAATTTATAACCAAACACATAACTCGAAACTCTACACTACTTTCAAAACTCCACATTCAAATCGTAACCAAAAACATAATAAAAAAATTAAAATATTTAAACATATGTTCATAAATTAAAATAAAATATTTTAAAAAATTATATATTTAAAAAATATATTTAAAATATTTAAAATAAAATACAATATACAATGTATGAAATATAGTGCACACTAAAGTAAATAAATAAATATTCAAAATATAAAATATTTATCTAAAAAATAAAATTAAGAAATTTTTTAAATATTTAAAAAAATAAATCCAAAAATTTTCAAAATACAACTCAAAACTCAAAATACAAAAAAAAAAATTCTTTTCAAAACTTATAATCAATTTCCCTAGCACTATAATACAGTTTAAAACCGGTATCCTCAATTTCCCTAACTTTCTCACCCGTCCACTTAGTTTCTTGTACGCAAGCTATACTAACTCTCCTTCTAATCATAACATCTACCAACTCCATCGTCTTACCAGTTAAGGTTCCTATATTCCAAGTGGCTACCCTAAACCTATAGTCCTGGACTAGCTTCTTTACTCGCGCTCGTCCAGAAAAAAGCGGGAACCTTTGCCCATTTTTCACCGCACCCAGGCATCGATGCAGCACCTCTTGCTCACTTTTAAAAACACCCGGAGGCAGGCGCAACGCGTCACTTGAGGGGAACGACCTAGTATTTAAACGATTCAAAGTAGGATTCATTGTAATAAAGGATCCGAGCGGCTTTTTTACGTGTTGGTTGTCAGCTACCTAATACACAACCCTCCTCCTTAACTCGGGCTTGGGACCGGCGGAGTTGCTAACAACCCCGACGGAGTTCAACAACATAAGAAAATGGCTTCAAATATTCTTTGTAAAATTGCAGCCAAAAAATAAATGGCAATGGTCCTCAGCAGCTTGTCCACACAGTTTGAGCTAAACCCCATTTACAAACTCGATCCATATTAACTAATCTACCAAGGGCTCCTAACCACAGAGTAAAAGACCATCTAGGAACATTGTGATTATACCAGATAATGTTTGCCCAGGGTACAATTTGTTGCTTTTCTCTGATGGCATCCCATGCTGATTTAATTGAGAATTGTTCATTGTTTGTAGCTACCTATTTCACCCTGTCTTCTTGCCTGTCACTAGATTCACAGTTGCAAGAATTTGTTTAATTATCCTTTTCAGAGCCTCACTTTGTCTGGCAGGCCAGTGCCAAACACCATTCTGTATCATAGTAGCCACTTTAGTGTTGTGCACATGGGACAGAGAAATAAACACCAAAACACACTCACAATAGAGAAAAAACAAGATTTGCGTGGTTCGACAATGCGGCTACGTCCATGGGCAGCGAATTTCACTATATAGAGAGAAAATACCAAGAGTATTTCACTCACTCAATCCCTTACAAGTCACAATCTCAATACCTCACCTCACTCCCATTAATAAATGCAGATTGAGAGGAATCAGTAACTTCAGGAAGCACCTCTTTTAATCTATTAGCAATAACCTTTGCAATGCACTTGTAGGTAACATTACAACAAGAAATAGATCTAAATTCTTTATTAGAGTTGGGATTTTTCACCTTTGGGACTAAAGTTATTGTTGTACTGTGCCATGCTTTAAGTAAATTGCTTGAGTGGAAGAAAGACTTTACTGCAACCACTATGTCAGAACTCACCAGATCCCAGTTCTTCTGATAAAAACCAGCATCATACCCATCAGGCCCAGAGAATTTATCAGCCTTGATACTGAACATAGCTCTCTTTACTTACTTCTTTTGCGACCTCCTTCATTAGCCTGTGCTTCATATTTTCTGATACTTTGGGCAATCTTATATGGTTTAGACTATCCATAGCTTCCTATTTCTGCTCAAATCTAGTACCTAAAAGAGACTTATAGTAATCAACAATTTCTGCCTTGATCATATTAGATGAATCTAACACTGTACCATCTCTAGCTTTGAGACTAAGGATTTTGTTATAAATCCTGTTAAATTAATGTATAAAGAAAGAGAGAGAATAAATTGTATGTATTGATCTTATACCTTATGTACATGGTTGGTCTCCTTTATATAGGAGATGTGGATCTAGTGGAGTAGGTGGAGTATACATTAACAGCTCCCCTTAAACTCAAGGAGGATAAGCACAAACCAACTTGAGTTTGGAGAGAGTAACAAAAAGGGAAAATAAACTAAAAATAAAATAAAATAGGATAGGGAACACTGTGTGTAGAAGACACTGTATGGTTGTGTCAGACCATTGGAGAAGACGCTGTATGGTCGTGTCGGACTGTTGTAGCAGACACTGTGTGTAGAAGACACTATAGGGTCGTGTCAGACCGTTGGAGAAGACACTGTATGGTCGTGTCAAACCACTGTAGAAGACACTGTATGGTCATGTCGAATCGTTGTAGAAGACACTATGTGGTCGTGTCGGACTATTGGAGAAAATACTATATGGTTGTGTTGTACCGCTGTTGAAGACACTGTCCGGTCGTGTCGGACCGTTGTAGAGGACACTGTGTGGTCGTGTCAGACCGTTGTAGAAGACACTATGAGGTCGTGCCAGACCATTGTAGTAGATACTGTGTGGTCGTGTCGGACTGTTGGAGAATACACTGTATGGTCGTGTATATAAACAGCCCAAAGATATACATGTATATATATATCGCACCCTCAAAAGTTGCACCCTCAAAAGTCGCGCATGACACTGTGGCTTTGAGTGTCGCGCGATTCATGTGGCTCTCGCTCCCGTTTCTCTTCTGCGTCTCTTCGCTCTCTATTTAAATCGAGGCTGAGGCTAGATAGAGGCAGTGCAAAACAAACCATTTTGAAATCTCTTCATTCTTTGATAGCTGCAAACCCTTTCTGACATTCCCTGAAACACTCTACTTCTCTGAAACACTTTGCAACCCTTAACATAACATGGCCTCTTCTTCCCGTGGTCCGCTCACCTTTTTTCCAGACCTGAATGAGTCCACAATAGAGATAACCGGTTCGGTCGCTCTTGAAGCGCAACCAAGTGCCCCTGGACCGAGTGCAGCTGCCTTTGCTCCGTTGAACTTTCTAATATTGTCAGTGGAGCAAATAATGGCAGTGCAAATGGACATTGAAGCCAACCATTTTACGCTGAAGTCGTGCTTGGAGACAGTGACTGCGGTCTCCAAGTTGTTGCATCGGCTGCAGAATAGAACTAGTGAGCTGCACCAGTTAAATGCCCAACTCGCTCTACTCCAACACATGTATAAGGATGCACGAGCAGAGATATGCACACTGAAGGCGGAAAACAAGGAGCTAAAACGGAAGGCCACAGTCATGTTCCGATTCGGAGGTCCACCATATGCTGCGTTTGAGGAACATCGGGGTGTCAACCTGCTTGGCGGTCTTGGAAGCACTGAGGGAGGGCCATCAAGGGTCGACCAAGACAAAGGCAAGAGGAAGAGATCGGCGGCAGAGTAGAGGAAAGAAAAATCCCTCCTGTGTATGTGGTGTTTGTTTGTTTGTTTGTTTTTTTTTTTGGGGTGTAGAACTGTGATCGGGGTTGATCCCCGATATGAATAAAACAAGTTTGTTGTGCAAACCGGATGGTAGGAATTGCAGTGCAGAAAAATCAGTTGGTTTTTTTTGTTTTTTGTTTTTTTTGTTTGTTTTTGTGTTGGTTTTTGAATGGAAAAAGGAAGATAAAATAAAATAAATAAAGGAAAAGTGGGGGTAGTGGGATCAGATGGCTGGGTTCTGAAACGGTGGGATGAAAAAGAAAAAAGATAATAATAATAATAATAATAATAATAATAATAATAATAATAATGGGTCAAATTGGGAGAGTGTAAAAAATTATTATTTTAGAGGATGGTGTATGGTCAGCATGATGATTATGTCTTTGGTGGAGGAGGACATGTTTTTTTTTTTTTTTTTTGAACATGAAAAAAGGATGTTCTGAGGTGTCAACACTACATCTGTAGGCCCAGGCCCTGGGGTAGCCTATTGCCAGCCTGATTTAACCCAACCCATAGGAAGGGACCTACCACCGAGGTACCAGTGGAGCTCATCAACCGCCCCAGCCACGGCCAAGTTTCGATCGGAGTACAGCGCGAGGTCTCCGAAGAGAGCCACTGGAAAATCCAAGATTTTTCACGCCTCCAGGAGTTGAACTTGACTCATGGCTGTGAGAAGGACATGTTTAAAAAAAGAAGAAGAGATGATGAATCAGTAGATATAGGTTGGGTGGAGGATAATAGTGTGGGTAATATATTTAAAAAAAAAAAAACACACCTTTGGTCACAGATTATCTGCGCAAACTAGCCATCTGAATTTTTTTTTTTTTTGTTGGGAAGGGGGGGGGGAAGAGAAAAGGTTAAAAAAAAAGGAAAAGGTGGGATTTGAAAAAAAAAAAAAAAAAAAAAAAAACCACAATGAAAGGAGAGAGTGGGAAACATGTGAGGGGATAGTGGGTATTTCGTGGAGAGTCCGGATCCTCGGCCACACAATCCTGCGGCACCCCCAAAACGACGTCATTTTGGGGGAAATTTCAATTTTTTTAAAAAAAAAAAAGAACAAAAACCAGAGGAGAAGAAGAGAGAGAGGACGGAGGGGGGCCAAAATCAAACTCACCTAACTCTTTACAAATGAAGTTTTGTCCAAATTAAGCAAGATTTCTCCCTCTCAAACCCAAATCTCTTTTCCTCTGTGTTTGTTTATTGATCTATATTTTGAAACTGAGTTCCTTCTCCTACAGGCATCTCTGACTGAATTATCCCTCTACCCACCGTCATCCATTGCACAAATTTATTTTAAAAAAAAATTAAAAACAAGAACCTTGGTGATGAGTTGCTGAACTTGAAAACAACATGAAAAAGCAAACATTCATTCAAAAGAAAATTTGAAATCATTCAATGTCTTGTTGTACCTGCACATCACCAGTGTGGATCGTACCTCTATGCCCTGCAAAATCTTGATGAGTGAAAGCTCCCTATAACAAAAAACCCAAATCGACAAACACCCAGAAAAATACCAATATTAACAATATTTGTGATCTTTTGAAAATCAATCAAGTTCACCAATATTGACCAGTCAAACACCCAGAACACCAATATTAATAACTATTCAAACAAAAGTTGGAGGTTCAAAAAATCTAAGATATATACATATATACACATTAACACTTTGAACATCCAAATGATAAATCAAAATTGACTAAAAATTAGATCAATACATCTCTCAAAAGCTAACTGCGCGAATCTGTGAAGCTAATTTATACAAATCCCCATAGATCAAAGGCTTGATACAATGTTTCAACAGACAGTTATAGCGATCCCGGGTTTTTCCCCTTGTTGTACAGTGATCCGGACTTGTGTCCGTGGATGTTAGCAGTTGTTTAAATCTTGTTTATGTCTTTTCATACTTTGTATTTGAGTTCTAGGATGTGTTGGGCAGGTTTGTTACAGGTTGGTTGTGCTTGGGAGCAAATGGTTGCTGCCCAAAATTTTGGTCCTTCGCTCGAGCTAGGGTTCCTTCGATCGAGCGAGAGTTGAGTTTTGTGTCTGGTGGCTCGAGCCAGAGTTCCTTTGCTCGAGCGTGAAACTACGTCTGGTTCTGTACCTGAGAGTTGTATTTCTTGGCTCGAGCGAGCTTTCCTTCGCTCGAGCGAGCGAAGTGTATGTTTTCGAGTTCCTCGCTCGAGCGAGCATTCTATCGCTCGAGCGTGCATTCTGTCACTCGAGCGTGCTTCTGGGTTGCAGACCTGAAGCTTCGAGTTGTTGGCTCGAGCGAGAATTTCTTCGTTCGAGCGAGGTTTCTTTGTGTCTGGTCGCTCGAGCGACCAATCCTTCGCTCGAGCGAGCCTGTTATTTATCAGATCGCAGCAGCGATTTTAACTTCACTTTTTCATCCCCTTTTCTTTTTCAAACCCTAGATCCGAGACCCTCTCTCTCTAGACTTGTCTTATCTCTAGGATTTCATCTCCCTCTAGTGTGAATCTATCCTAGATCCTTTGTTAAAAAGATAGAGGGTGACTTCGGCTTTGATTTAATATGAAAAACTTGAGATTTGGAGCACGTTGGATTTTGGTCTTCATCTCCGTTTGAGCTCAAACTTCGAGGTAGGGATATCCTACTCCTCTTTATGAGCTTTGTCTTTGAATTTTGGTATTTCGATATGTTGGAGGTTGTTGTGTAATTATGAGAAGGTTTGGGTCTTTTGTGAAATTTTTCAAAAGTTGGGGTTTTGTTTATATAAACCTATATGCATGTTTAGCATAGAGAAATGAGATTAATATTGGAATATGAGCGAAAATGGAACCTTAGGGATGTGATGTTAATTATGGGAAATGCCCTAATTACATTGATAAATTAATTGGTATAATTAATTTGAAGAAAAGAGGAATTGAATTGAGAATGTTGGAATTGGATGTGTACGGGATTAAAGGGTGTAGTTAGATTCATTCATCGCTCACCTAGTTGAAATGTTGATTATATATCCATTTGGTGCGGTTATTTTCGGTATAGAAACAACTGCTTTGGACTATCGGTGGAGGATAGTCTTGATTGTTGTTGACAATGCATGATGATTAGGCAAACTGAAACTAATCAATTGAGTGTGCTATTGAATATAGCGGTATGAATAATACATTAACTTTATGTATTGATTGATTGTATATGATCTATGTTTATATACATGTGTTGTGTGGGAGGAGATAGGGGGTGTACTCCACGGTTTAGGGGAAGATTTTGTGTGACATTGATACAGCACTACAATGTGTATCCAGTGTTGATTATGGAAGTGTTGAATTGATTTGATATAGCACTAAAATGTATATCTTTATCAATTGTAAAGTACAGAGATGTTTCTATGTTATGTTGATACAACACCAAAATGTGTATCCATCATGAATTTTGAAAGTGTTTTAAAGATGAGTCACAAACTCATTAAATTATTTGGCTAAGTGTTAAGCCTTGTTTCCAAACTCAAAGTTGAAAGGAAAACGGAAAATGAAATGGAACATGGACTTTAAGGTCATGAATCTGGAATGTGTTTTGAAAGAAAGTAAAGGTGTAGACCATCTATCAACTGCTAATCTTTTAGTCATTGTTCATAGTTGGTTTAGTGTATTTCTACTGGGCTGTGGCTCACCCTATATGGGACATCATTTTCAGGTACAGGTAACATGCCACCTCCAAGGACATAGCTTGGGAGGCTAGAGGCGGACAGACCCTTTTGTTGTTTTACTTTCTTTCGATGTATTACATGTAGATTCAAGCCAAGGGCTTAATGTGTAATTGAGTTAGTACTCTCTTTTTGTAACCAAGTGTTAACTTGGAAAGCTGTAAGCCCGTAGGGCATTTGCTTTTGTTGTTAACATGTAATAATTTTGTAATGAGTTATTCTGATGAATAGAGGGTTGTTGATCTTTTATATATCAATTCATGTCAATATTGATGGGTTTATTGTTATCTTTTGAAGGCGTTACAACTTGGTATCAAAGCCTACTGGGTTCGAATACTTTGGGTACGTGGGAAGTGATTAGTATCACAATGGGTTTGTCTCGCTTGTTAGAGACCTATGTGTGACATTATATGTTTATTTGATAACATGTTTATGTGACTATGTGGGTATGGGATTTAGTTTCTAGGATGTTGATTGGATCCTTGGGTTTCTGTGAGTCTTGTTGGAAAAGCACTTGATCAATGCTGTTTCTAACCGGAACTCTAGTAACGCCTCG
Source organism: Camellia granthamiana (assembly GCA_036172215.1). NCBI lineage: Eukaryota > Viridiplantae > Streptophyta > Magnoliopsida > Ericales > Theaceae > Camellia > Camellia granthamiana. The sequence goes on from CM069914.1 coordinate 64,947,715, forward strand.
GGACTATCATTATCCGAAAATGACATTCGTAAGTGCTTATGTGTTTATGTGCTTACGTGGAGTGAATTACAGTTGTCCATGCATTAGGACGCGAGTGTTTAATTTTGGCACATTTATGAATGTGCTAATGCTCTTCGTTACCTTTATTAGGATGTCAGGATGAGGACGTGGTGGTAGGCGAGGTAGGCCTAGGAGGCAGGAGGTGCCTATACCGGATCACATTCCGGCGCAGCAGGAAGGGGTTGGTCAGGCCAATGTGGCCGAGCCAGCAGGTCAGCAGGCTATGGGCGACTTAGCCCGTGGGATAGCTGATGCTTTGAGGGAGTCTATGGGAATTCTCAGAGCTGAGAATCCAGTTCAGGCACCAGTGCAGGCCCAGGTTGTGGATGCAGGGCCTTCTTTCTTGAAGAGGGAGTTCTTCCGGTCTAATCCGGACGAGTTTATTGGGGATCCGAAGGAGCCACTTAAGGCTGACAAGTGATTGGAGCAGATGAGTAAGACGTTCGAGATGCTTGGCATCGAGGACGGAGCATTGAAAGTGACCTTGGCATCCTTCCAGCTTAAGGGGAGTGTGGGTCAGTGGTGGAAGTACGTGAAGAGTCGTATTGGTGGCACGTGGAAGGATTTTGTGGATGCTTTTCAGGAGAAGTACTTATCTCCAGCAGTCAGGGAGAAGCTGAGAGACCAGTTCTGCCAACTTTTTCAGTTGAGTTCTTCAGTGGCCGAGTTTGAGGCTGCTTTTACTAGCTTGTCCAGGTTTGCACCTGAGCTTGTGGCGTCCGAGGAACGCCGTTGTATCGAGTTTGAGAAGAGATTGAGGCGTGGCCTCAAGATAAGAGTTGGGGGTTCTATGATCCGAGACTATGGGCGCTTGGTTGATGCTGCAGCCCATATGGAGATCATGATGCAGGAGGAGGAGGGACAGAGAGGCTCCAAGAGGAGCCAGGATGGTCAGGTGGATGGCAGGAGACAGAGGGGTGCTAACCCTCAGCAGTCTCAGGGTGGTGTTGCTAGATCGACCTTTCCAGTGCCGAGTGCAGGCTCGGGGAGAGACAATCAGGGGGAGTTCACTTGTTACAAGTGTGGTCAGCTGGGCCACAAGGCGTCGGTTTGCCCACAGAGGGGAGGGGGTCAGAGGGCTGCTTCATCTTCAGCTAGACCGCAGAGCCAGAGTCAGGGCAGGGGCCAGCCCTTGTCTTGTTATCCTTATGGTCAGCCTGGGCACCTGAAGAGGTTTTGCCCACAGTTGAGTGCCACTTCAGGAGCGTTTGGTTCTAGGTAGACGCAGGATTTTCAGCCAGCTCAGTCTGTGCAGGCCTCGAGGGCCAATCCGGGAGCTTCGTCGTCCCAGTCTGTACAATAGTCGTATGCTCCAAGGGGTGAGCAGGTAGATCAGGGGCCTACAGGGCGCGTGTATGCTGTTACTGCGTAGGATCTTGTACCTGCTCCATCAGTTGTGAGAGGTACCTTCTTGTTTTGCAACTCGGTTGCTAGTGTTTTGATCGATATGGGTGCATCTCATTCTTTTATATCTGCTGCATTTGCATCTGTTTTGGGATTGGAGTTGGCACAGTTAGCATCTCCTATTTGTGTAGTGTCACCTATTGGGGGTGAGTTGGTTTTGAAACAAGGCTGTAGGGGTTGTGATATAGAGGTCGCCGATCGCCGGCTTCCGTTTCCTTTTGTAGTGATGCCCATGTCGGGATTTGATGTTATTTTGGGTATGGACTGGCTTTCGTCATATCGGGCTGTTATTGATTGCTACCGCCAGAGGGTCACAGTTTGTACCTTGAGTGGGGATTGTTTCCATTTTCTAGGGGATTGGGTTGGTAGTGTGTTTCCATCGGTGTACGATCCGCGAGGGCGGAGTGAGCTTAGTGGTCTACTTACTAACTTTTTGAGTGGCGAGTGCAGTGAGACCCAGACTGTATTGCCAAGTGTGGTTTGTGAGTACTCGGACGTCTTTCCCGAGGATATCATTAGTTTGCCACTTCACCGGGAGATTGAGTTCTCTATTGATTTAGTGCCCGGCACGGCGTCGATTTCTATGGTACCTTACCGTTTTGCCCCAGCAGAGTTGGTTGAGTTGAAGGTTCAGCTCCAGGAACTGCTTGATAAAGGCTTTATTCGCCCTAGTGTTTCACCATGGGGAGCACCGGCCCTCTTTGCTAAAAAGAAAGATGGTGCCTTGAGACTCTGTATCGACTGCCGGAAGTTGAATCGGGCTACGGTCAAGAATAAGTACCCTATGCCCCGTATAGATGATTTGTTTGACCAACTGAAGGGTTCCCGTTGTTTCTCTAAGATAGACTTGAGATCGGGTTACCATCAGTTGAGGGTCAGGGAGGAGGATATTCCGAAGACGGCATTCCGTACGCGGTATGACCATTATGAGTTTCTGGTGATGCCATTTGAGCTCACCAATGCACCGGTAGTCTTTATGGATTTGATGAACCGGATCTTTCGGGAATTCTTAGACCATTTTGTGGTCGTTTTCGTGGACGACATTCTCATCTATTCACCTTCAGAGGAGGAGCACGAGGAACACTTGAGAGTGGTGCTTGAGTTGCTTAGAGCCCATAGGCTGTATGCCAAGTTTGGGAAGTGTGAGTTTTGGCTAGGAGAAGTCAAGTTCTTAGGCCATGTGGTTTCCAAAGAAGGGGTGTCTGTTGATACATCCAAGATTGAGGCAGTGCAAGATTGGGCACAGCCTAAGAGTGTGTTTGATATCCACAGTTTTCTGGGATTAGCTAGGTATTACCGCCGGTTTGTGAAGGATTTCTCCAGGTTAGCTTCGCCGTTGACTAGACTGACTCGGAAGTGAGTCAAATTTGTTTGGAGTGAGACTTGTGAAAAATCGTTCCAAGAGCTGAAAGTTAGATTGACCACCGTTCCGGTTTTGATTATTTCGGAGAGAGGGTTGGGTTATGCAGTCTATTGTGATGCCTCACGAAAGGGTTTGGGTTGTGTGTTGATGCAAGAAGGGAAAGTGATTGCCTATGGCTCACGTCAGTTGAAAATACACGAGAAGAATTACCCTACACATGACCTAGAGTTACCAACCGTGATCTTTGCCTTGAAAATCTGGAGGCACTACCTTTATGGTGAGAAATTCGAGGTGTTCTTGGATCATAAGAGTCTGAAATATCTGTTTACACAGAAAGACTTGAACTTGAGGCAGAGGAGGTGGATGGAGTTTATTGAGGATTACGACTTCGAGTTGCATTATCATCCGGGGAAGGCCAATGTTGTGGCCGATGCTCTTAGCAGGAAATCCATGAGTGATGTAGCTTGTATAGCCATCTGGGAGTGGGAGATGTTAGGTGCGCTTGGCGAGTTTTATTTGCTTCTGGGCGAATCCGTTGGGGCTGCGGCCTTGTTTTCTGTTGTTGCTCAGCCTACACTTATGACTCGAGTGTTAGAGGCACAGAGAGGTGACCTTGAGGTAGAATCCCTCCGAGAGAAGATCTCCAGTGGGAAAGTTGAGAAGGGTTTGACGGTGTATCCCGACTTGAGTGTGAGATACCGAGACCGTGTGTTTGTGCCGGAGTCTTGCCGAGAGGAGGTACTCCGAGAGTTTCACCATTCACACCTTGCGGTGCATCCGGGAGGCACTAAGATGTATCGTGATTTGGGGTGTCAATTTTGGTGGAGGGGTATGAAGAGAGATGTGGTAGTTTTCGTGTCTAAGTGCCTTACTTGTCAGCAAGTGAAGGCCGAACATCAGAGGGCCAGCGGGTTTGTTACAACCCTTGCCTATTGCCGAGTGGAAGTGGGAGCATGTCACTATGGACTTCGTTGTAGGTCTTCCGAGGACTCAGCGGGGTAGTGATGCTATTTGGGTGGTTGTAGACTGGTTGACTAAGTCGGTGCACTTCATTCCTATGCGCGTGAGAGATTCGGTAGATCATCTTGCCGACTTGTACATTCGGGACATAGTGAGGTTGCACGGGGTCCCAGTGACGATCGTCTCAGATAGAGACCCTCGTTTTACTAGGTTGTGGTAGAGTTTGCAGAGTGCCTTGGGCACTAAGTTGACCTTTAGTACGGCTTATCATCCTCAGACTGACGGGCAGTCCGAGCGTACTATTCAGATCCTTGAGGATATGCTTCGGGGTTGTGTTCTTGATTTTAGTGGGACGTGGGAGAGGCACTTGCCTTTGGCGGAGTTTGCCTACAACAACAGTTTTCAGTCTAGTATAGGTATGGCACAGTTTGAGGCCTTGTATGGCCGACCGTGTAGGTCTCCAGTTTGTTGGGCCGAGGTAGGTGATGCACCTTTGTTGGGTCCGGAGTTGGTGAGGGAAACGACGGAGAAGGTTAAGCTTATCCGTAGGAGGCTTGTTACAGCCCAGAGTTGTCAGAAATCTTATGCCGACCGTAGGAGGAGACCTTTGGTATTCGAGGTGGGTGTCATGTCTTTCTGAAGATATCACCTAGGCGGGGATTGATGAGGTTTGGGAAGAGTGGGAAGTTGTCCCCTCGGTTTATTGGGCCTTTTGAGATCCTTGAGAGGATTGGCGAGGTTGCCTATCGTTTAGCTTTGCCGCCACAGTTGTTCGGAGTGCATGACGTGTTTCATGTGAGTATGCTTCGGAAGTATGAGCCTGACCCATCACATGTATTAGATTGGACCGACTTGGAGGTAGATGAGAATGCCTCGTATGAGGAGAGACCGGTACGGGTCTTGGATAGACGGGATCAAGTCTTGCGAGGTAAGACCATTCCCTTGGTAAAAGTTTTGTGGAAACATCACGGAGTGGAGGAAGCCACTTGGGAACGTGAGTTGGAAGTCCGTGAGAAATATCCGGCCATGTTTGTTGATGTGTAATCATGTATTTAGATTTTGTAATATTGTTGAACTTAAGAGCTTTATATATGTCTTAAGTTGTAAAGCATTGAAAATGTTTTGGTTTAATGGAGGAATTTTGAAACTTGCCTCAAAATGGAAGTTAATGTAACATTGTATATGTTAAATGTATTGTAGAATTGGAAATGTATCATGAACATTAGTTATGATATGGAATTGTTGAAATTGGAAGGAAAATGCATAATGTTAATGCAGGTTGAAATGTATGTTGTTTTACATATTGTGAAATGCCTCTTGATAAGAGATGGAATGACCGGTAAAGGGTTGAGTTGTTAATATTAAAATGTAATATTGCTGGAAACGGAGAAAAACTTGTTTTTGAAAACTTGTGCTTAATTTCGGGGACGAAATTCTTTAAGGGGGGGGGAGGTTATAGCGATCCCAGGTTTTTCCCCTTGTTGTACAGTGATCCGGACTTGTGTCCGTGGATGTTAGCAGTTGTTTAAATCTTGTTTACGTCCTTTCATACTGTGTATTTGAGTTATAGGATGTGTTGGGCAGGTTTGTTACAGGTTGGTTGTGCTTGGGAGCAAATGGTTGCTGCCAGAATTTTGGTCCTTCGCTGGAGCGAGGGTTCCTTCGATCGAGCGAGAGTTGAGTTTCGTGTCTGGTGGCTCGAGCCAGAGTTCCTTCGCTCGAGCATGAAACTGCGCCTGGTTCTGGACCTGAGAGTTGCATTTCTTGGCTCGAGCGAGCTTTCCTTCGCTCGAGCGAGCGAAGTGTATGTTTTCGAGTTCCTCGCTCGAGCGAGCATTTTGTCGCTCGAGCGTGCTTCTGGGTTGTAGACCTGAAGCTTCGAGTTGTTGGCTCGAGTGAGAATTTCTTCGTTTGAGCGAGGTTTCTTTGTGTCTGGTTGCTTGAGCGACCAATCCTTCGCTCGAGCGAGCCTGTTATATATCAGATTGCAGCAGCGATTTTAACTTCACTTTTTCATCCCCTTTTCTTTTTCAAACCCTAGATCCGAGACCCTCTCTCTCTAGACTTGTCTTCTCTCTAGGATTTCATCTCCCTCTAGTGTGAATCTATCCTAGATCCTTTGTTAAAAAGATAGAGGGTGACTTGGGCATTGATTTAATCTGAAAAACTTGAGATTTGGAGCACGTTGGATTTTAGTCTTCATCTCCGTTTGAGCTCAAACTTCGAGGTAGGGATATCCTACTCCTCTTTATGAGCTTTGTCTTTGAATTTTGGTATTTCGATATGTTGGAGGTTGTTGCGTAATTATGAGAAGGTTTGGGTCTTTTGTGAAATTTTTCAAAAGTTGGGGTTTTGTTTATATAAACCTATATGCATGTTTAGCATAGAGAAATGAGATTAATATTGGATTATTAGCGAAAATGGAACCTTAGGGATGTGATGTTAATTATGGGAAATGCCTTAATTGCATTGATAAATTAATTGGTATAATTAATTTGAAGAAAAGAGGAATTGAATTGAGAATGTTGGAATTGGATGTGTACGGGATTAAATGGTGTAGTTAGATTCATTCATCGCTCACCTAGTTGAAATGTTGATTATATATCCATTTGGTGCGGTTATTTTCGGTATAGAAATAACTACTTTGGACTATCGGTGGAGGATAGTCTTGATTGTTGTAGATAATGCATGATGATTAGGCAAACAGAAACTAATCAATTGAGTGTGCTATTGAATATAGCGGTATGAATAATACATTAACTTTATGTATTGATTGATTGTATATGATCTATGTTTATATACATGTGTTGTGTGGGAGGAGATAGGGGATGTACTCCACGGTTTAGGGGAAGATAGGGAATGGACCTCTAAACCGGATTTTGTGTGACATCGATACAGCACTACAATGTGTATTCAGTGTTGATTATGGAAGTGTTGAATTGATTTGATATAGCACTAAAATGTATATCTTTATCAATTGTAAAGTACAGAGATGTTTCTATGTTATGTTGATACAGCACCAAAATGTATATCCATCATGAATTTCGAAAGTGTTTTAAAGATGAGTCACAAACTCATTAAATTATTTGGCTAAGTGTTAAGCCTTGTTTCCAAACTCAAAGTTGAAAGGAAAACGGAAAATGAAATGGAACATGAACTTTAAGGTCATGAAACTGGAATGTGTTTTGAAAGAAAGTAAAGGTGTAGACCATCTATCAACTGCTAATCTTTTAGTCATTGTTCATAGTTGGTTTAGTGTATTTCTACTGGGCTGTGGCTCACCCTATATGGGACATCATTTTCAGGTACAGGTAGCATGCCACCTCCAAGGACATAGCTTGGGAGGCTAGAGGCGGACATACCCTTTTGTTGTTTTCCTTTCTTTCGATGTATTACATGTAGATTCAAGCCAAGGGCTTAATGTGTAATTGAGTTAGTACTCTCTTTTTGTAACCAAGTGTTTACTTGGAAAGCTGTAAGCCCATAGGGCATTTGCTTTTGTTGTTAATATGTAATACTTTTGTAATGAATTACTCTGATGAATAGAGGGTTGTTGATCTTTTATATATCAATGCATGTCAATATTGATGGGTTTATTGTTATCTTTTGAGGGCGTTACACGAACAAACGAGGTCGTTGGCGGAGGTGGAGGCGGAGGCGGAGGCGGTGGGCTGGCGAAAAGTGAGGGCTGTGACAGTAGATCTGCCTTCCTTCTTGTCCCCTCTTCCTTCATTCTTCTCTCTTCTTCCTTCATTCTTCTTCTCCTATGGTTTTTTCTTTGGTTTTTGTTCTTTTTTTTTTTTTTTTAAAATTGAAATTTCCCCCAAAACAACGTCGTTTTAGGGGTGCCGCAGGGATGGCCGCAGGATTGTGCGGCTGAGGATCCAGACTCATTTGGAGGATGAGAGGAGAGAGTGGGGAACATGTGATAAGATCATGATGGCGTCTCTTCCGACTCATCGAAGCTTTCAAACATGGCGAGAGTTGAGCAGATCGAGTCCGACAGTAGAGTTGTTCCTGTCCTAGGAGTTGTAACTCATTGGAAACCCCATGGAAATCTTGGCGACCAGCGACGATCTCTGAGCTATGGCTTCCTCTTTCTCTCAATAATGTGTTTGCTTGGTTTTCCAATCTCCTTTGATCAGACATCTTTGTTTGAAGATATGAGAGAAAATAGAGAAGAAAGTAGTGCTGATAGGATGCAACTAAATGATGTAGGTTGATGTGTTTGATCGACATGCAATTGAAAGGATGCGTGATCGATGTGAGGAGGAAAATGAGAAGGGTGATGTGTTTGATCGACATGATTGATTGGCTTGTGTCGCCGTAAATGATGTAGGTTGTGAAGATAGTTTTTGTGGAGGTTCCGAGCCTTGTTCTGATTAGTGAGTGTAGGGCTAGGGAGATGGAGGACAATGTTGTTGCCGTTGAGAAGAGTGATGTGTTTATCACTGATAGAGCTTGGCCTCTGTCCAACCCAAGCTCATGTCGATCTGCATGGTTCTCTCAACCCACGCTGCTTTGCTATGGTTCTCATGGCCCATGGCAGTGGTGTGGGGGAGTTTGAGGTATTTGTAGAGAAGGTAGAGATGGTAGCCAAACATGATCAGTAACCCACTTGGGACTAGAATTACATTCAAGAGATGGGTTATTGTAGCTTAGACGAACTTTAGATCAGCGAAATAGGTTGAGGTCCGGCGGACGGTCAAGGCAAGGTTGCTGCTCGCCCAGAAGGTGAAGAATACCAACAACTTAATGTATAGCTCTAATAACATGTTAAATTAATGTATAGAGAAAGAGAGAGAATAAATTGTATGTATTGAATGTTGTATATATTGATCTTATACCTTATGTACATGGTTGGTCTCCTTTATATAGGAGATGTGGATCTAGTGGAGTAGGTGGAGTGGAGTAAGTGGAGTATACAGTAGGTGGAGTAGGTGGAGTATACATTAACAAATCCTATGAGCACAAACTTTTTGATGAAAGAATTCAGTAATGTTATCTCCCAATTTCAACCACTTGACAGTCTATTTATGGAACTTACTATATTTTCTTTAAATTTTAGGGGGAGGTTAGTGTAATTTATCCTGTTATTTTTGAAGAAAGGTAAATACTGTTTATTTATGGAAATTTTATTCTATGAGAGTATTAAACCTAGTTTCTGTCACAGTAGAAGAGCATTTGATGAATTTTGAGGTTTCTGATTTTGTTAAGCTGGGACTAGTCTGTATTGTTTCCACAATTTTAATTTCTCAACCAAAGAATAGAGAATAGAGCCTAATTTTTTGTTGTTTTGTTTGTTACATTAGTTATGAAACCGTGCATCCTTGGGTAATTGTGTGAGCACTTATGCAGACAGGGTTTTTCAACAAGTCCCACTTCTCTTCCATCTTTTATATGAGAGAAATATCGGCATGAACACAATCTTCATTCATTCCTTCTATATTTTTGCCGTCATCATGTCTTAAAAAGGTATATCACGTGTTTGTTTCTTCAACTTAAGGTATATGTTATATGTTATTGTAATTTGTTTCTTTTTTTCATTTCCATCAGGTCTTACTTTTTGCTTAGATCTCATTAACGTGGGTATTTGGTTTTAGAGTTTCCACTCCAACTTGTATACCAAATTTGTGGTGTTTACATTAGTTAATATTTGTCATTGTGAGGGAGCAAGCCTAACACACTCTCAAACACAAAATTTATAAAGAAAGAATGAAATTTTTTATTTTTTAAGATTTCAAACTTGTTAATTTCACTTCTACTATGGTCGAATATATGCATTTACAATGTTTCTTTTTCTTTTTCCATTCTTTTTCTTATTTACTACCTCTTATGACATTCTTGTATTATTTAGAATGCTTTTGGATGAAGGGTCTTATAAGCCATGTAAGTTGGAATATGTAAATTTAAAAAATTTATTATTTGGTTGGACTACCTATATTTGGTAGAAATCCACAATCTTTGTACTCTGAATTCTGTCTTAACAATATAAAATAATTTCTATTTTGAGAGGATTGCAATAGTGTATTTGAGACCTAAAAATCTCTTATTTACATTCTCTTGAGAATGTAGAATCGCCATATATGTTTTTATCTAATTTTGAGAGGATTGCAATTTTCTTGAAGCCTAGCTTTTTTCAATTGCCATGTGTTTCTTAGTGGCAATTGCAATCTTCTTATATTTTCTCCAACACGATACTACCAAAGTTGTGCCAAACCTATAAGTTTCATTTTAGCAAATCTAGCTTTTCGATCATCCGTCCAATCATAGCAATCAAAAATTTCTTCAATTGAAGCAAGTCAATTAGAGAACGCCATAGGATTGTCCCTTCCTTTAAGATCTAGAACTTGTTTCGTATGGGGTATGCCATATTGTGGTATATAGGATCTCCCACTTTGTAAGAACATAATGGTGAAACCTTAAGCTCTAATACCAAAATGATGCAAGACGAGTAAGGATAGTAGCAAAAGTGGGTTTTTGGGGCTAATTTGCAAGTATAGAGGTTCTAACCAACTTGATCCACTAGAAAAACCATGAGCAATCCCTACATCTCCTGTTAGCAAATATGAAAATTACCAAAATACCCTTGACTTGAAAACCCTAGAAAACTTAAAGTAACCATAATATATGACTCTAAAAATACTATAAACATGATTATGTATGGTTTCTAATCTACTCCTCGTTGAAATCATGCTAATTTTTAAATATCGTCACTTCTTTGAATTTAATTTCCTTGAGCTTCTTATACTATGCTCTACATCAATGTGATCCAATAGAGGTATGATTTTTAGTAAATTGCATGTCAAATATCTCTTAACCATAGAGATTAGGGTCTCCAAACTCACAGATTTTCTTAAAATGAAATAATTAGATATAGCAGTTATGGGAATACTGTGTGCTTAGTTGTATAGTTCTCTCTCTCTCTCTCTCTCTCTCTCTCTCTCTCTCTCTCTCTCACATAATGCAGCAAGGCATTCTGAAACCATTTAATGAATATATAGTACTACTTGGATACCTTCCATATCAAATGAGCTTTTAGAGAGGTAGAGTGAAAGTCAAACTTATAATGTTTCGCTCTTGATGTCAGGATTAGTCATATCTCAAATAGGAGCAAAAATTTAGTGTAACGGTGATACATGTCATCATTGACACATGGTATCACCAACCAACAATAAAACTACACATGGGAGGTTGAACCACACTACTCATGTATACCTCAAGATGATTATGTAACCGCCACATATACATAGTGGTGCTTCTCGAGCTGGCATGTTACGTAATTATTGGATGATGATATCACATGTCGGTGATGATATGGTATATTGTACTGAATTTTTATTCGTTGAATAGATGTTTTGGTGAAGAGTGTCTAGTGACTCTTTAGAATTTTTTAAGAGCTATCTAATTATGTCCTAGTTAGTACACAAGTGGTTAGAATGGTGCGAAAGAGTATAGAAGTGTAGAACTACGAAAAGTATGCTTGAATTGAGTGGAAAAAGTATAATGACTAGTGAGTAAATAGTTTAAGAAAGGGATATATTTTCAACTTATGTAATATTTGAGATATTTGTAAGGGAGATTTCACAGTCTACCTTAAGGAGGTGGGAAGATTTTGGAATCTATTTGCAGCCATTGGATGAATTTGCAAATATTTAATCTAGACCTTGAAGACATGGAGACCTATTACTAAGATAGGGGTCTCATTTTCCCTCTAACCAAGTTTGGAGTCTCAAGTAGCTTTGTAATCATTCTTTGAGTAATAGAAGTGGTTTCCTTTCCTAAGTCAAATAATATGTATGTGCAAATGAGCAGCCTGATGGGTATTGGGTGCTAAGGCATACATGACACTAATAAAGGCATTGAGAGTTGATTTGGTAGTGGTGTGAAGGCGGAATTATGAGCTAGGTCAGCCGAAGCTCCCAATCCATGAATTATGATAACTTGGCAGTGGTGTGAGCTAGAATGTTATATTTTTTTAATAGAAATGACAATAATTTCTTAAAAGGTCGGGAATAAAGTAAGAGAATCAAAGTGTTTGCTCTTAAATGAATTGAGCAATTGAATCACATTGAATTTACGCTTTGGTCAACAAAAAAGAAAAATATATATATATATATATATATTTTGATAGATAATATCACTTTATAAAAAAGCATCAAGACGATGCAAACGAATACAAGAATAGAATGCTTGTAAAGGGCCCAAACAAAGCTAACTGAACAAAACCTCCAAAGAAAAGAAAGACAGCAAAGACTCAAACAAAGCTAACTAATCAAATCCTTCGCAAAATCTACAAAAGTCAAAACATCTGGACCAACTGAGCTCGTAACCCAACTATTCAACACCGTAAGAAGTCGGTTCTCTAACCAAGAAACTGAATGAGACACACCCTGAAAAACATGCCCATTTCACTCTAACCAAACTAGCCAAAGCAAAAGATGGAAAGCAAGTAACCAGCCTTCTGACGCCTCCTCCCAACCCACCTGAACTTTGCAACATACCCAACACGGAGCCCGGTTGCACCCAAACCAAACCAAACCAAACCAAAAGTAGCAACAATCAACATCCAAAGTTAAGAAGCAACCAAACAATGAATAAGCAAATGATCCACCGACTCTGTGTCCCCACAACATAAACAACACCAATTCACTAGAACATGCTGACGATGAATTAAATTGTCAATGGTCAAAGTACAACCCAAAGCTGTCCAAACAAAGAAAGCTTAGATGGTAAACCTTTTACCCATATACACTTCCAAGGAAAAAGCACAACATTACCACCCGCGAGAGTACAATATGATGAAGACATCGAAAAAACCTCTTTAGACTGTGGACAATCCCACACCAAAGAATCTGCCCCATTCTCTCCAAACCGTACACCATACAAGAATTGACACAGTGAATAACCTCATTTGCATACTTGACCTGAGATAGAAAGTAGCCCTTGGGAGAAGAAGCTACCAATACTAAGAAAATACCGCAATGGGCCCAGATTCTTTATTTCGAAGGTGCATAAGAGATGCTGCTTGACCTTAGAGATAGTAGAAAAGTCAGTAACAAGGTAACAAAACTAGCAGAAGTGTGGAGGAGAAACAAAGCAGAATCCTGGACAGAAGGATAAAACCCAAGCAGAGTAACAGCTGTTTGAGAATGGTCATACCAAGCACAAGGAGACTGCTTCTAACCATAAAGAGCACAGCGAAGACAACACACATGTCTAGAAGAATTAGGAAGACCATGGGGATGACGCATGTAGACCTCCTCAGCGAGATGACCATTTAGAAAAGCATTCTTAACATCCATCTGATAGAGAGGCCCATGATGAACATCAGCCACATAAATCAAGGTACGGACAGTAGTCATCTAGGCAACAAAAGTCTCCTCATAATCAATACCATACTCTTGTGAGAAACCTTTGGCAACCAGACGAACTTTGTAATGCTTGATAGAATTATCAGAATGAGTCTTGACTTTATAGACCCATTTGCAACCAACCAGATTTTTGTCAACAGGCAAAGGAACCAGCTCCCAAGTAGTAGTCTTCTGTAAAGCAAACAATTCAGTCTCCATAGCTTAAATCCAATTAGGATCTTGATAGGCCTCCTTGTAGGACTGGGGTTCTGAAAAATAATGAACAGTAGAGAAGAAGGTACTACAATTTATTAAAATTTCATTTACTTGTTCATGTTATGGTGCGTATAACTCACGAAACCAATAAAAAGATTTGTAGTTATTAAATAATTCATATGACAAAGTTTATCATTGTATTCCTATGAAGCATGGGTACTTCGACAAACGTGCCATACTACTGGGTACTTATCGGGTTTCGGTACTTTATATGGTACTTCTATATATATACCGAGTACACGAAACATATACCCAAATTTTCTTTTTAATTTTTGCCATTTACAACCAAGTCGTACCTCAATCAAAGTAGTATTTTTTTTCTTGACATAGAGGTAATATTAGTTTCATTGGATATTTTTTATTGTTATTATGCTTAGCATGAATTAAGCTATGGTTTGTAATTTATTTAATATAATGACATTTAATTTTGGTTTAGACTTTTACTTTTGGCATTAAAATATGAACTGGATTGTAACAAACTAAATCATTCAACTAATAAGTTTTGCATTACTCCAAATTAAAAATAATTATTTTTTTTTATAAAGGTACCTAGCTGTACTTTTACCCTATTTTTTTTATAATAATTTTATTGTATTGACGTACCCGTATTGTACTAGTACTCGTACACCTATAGGTGTATTCAAATGTCAACTCTCTCTCTATATCTCCTTGTATGTCTTTGAAAATTAGTATTTCTTGATTTTTTTTGTATAAAAGTTATTATTATTATTTTTTATTGTTTTAAAGAAGTAAAGTCAAACAAACCTATAGATTTGCGATTTCTAGAACTTTATAGAATTCATGATGTTTCTAACATTTCACCCAATTGTTGTTCCAAAGCTTAGACATATTCAATCAATTATTGAAAAATCTAGAAATCTCCTAGATGTTGATTGGTGATTATATATCAATTTTAAGCAGTATATAACAATCCCAATCAAACAATCAAGACAAATCAACACAACGATTTTACGTGGAAAAACCACAATTGGACACCTCCAATTGTGATAAAAAAACCACGGGTAAAAGCCACAAAACAATCCACTAAAAAGACATAAAGGAATTACACAGGTATACTCTCAATTACCTAGCGAATCCATGTCCGAATTGAACCAACCCCTATGTGCCTCTTCTAACCCCGTCTTCACCTCGGAATTGTCTTGACGATGAGCCACTCTAGAATCCACCAAAGCTTCAGGCTCGAATTCTTCAGAATCCACCGAAAAACAACTCTCTCTTTTATGTAGAATAAACAAACAAACCTTTGATGTATGCTTCTTACACCATAAGTTGAATACTCAATGAAACATCAAAGAAAACTAGCAAAATATCCCCAGATATAAACCCTAGAACCCAAGAAGAAGATTTGGAGAGGTAATCCTAGTTTTGGACTAAAACAAATACTTATAGAAATCTGGGACTGCGAAGCTTGCTCGAGCGAAGCTTCTCTCGCTCGAGCGAGGAACCAAAAATGCGTGTTTTCCATAAGTGGCTTCGCTCGAGCCATGCAACTTGCGCTTAAGCGTACATTCATCATTCTCAGGTTTTTTTGCCAGACACAGCCTTCGCTCGAGCGAGAACTCCTTTGCTCGAGCGAGCAAGGGCAGACATGCAACTTCGAATGCAATTTTGCATTTTGCTTCGGGGGCGCTGCCCTGGACCCGCCAAGGGGCTCTGCCCCCTAGACCCCCGCGAGCTGACCGAATAGCTCAATCCCCGTTATAATTAGCGAAGTGGCAATCTTGAAAGTATTAACATCACAAACTTCTCTGCAAAGTACAATTCGGGTTGGATTCGCATCTAAAAACTCATAGCCTCACTGAAATAAAAAAGTGCGAAAATAAGTACAACTGAAAGGAGTTTTGTCAAACGGGATTGCCAAGAATAAAAACCTAACAATTATATTTGTGATCCTTAATTTTCAATTTTGTCAACTAGTTTCCTTTTTAATGTAACAAAGACTTATCTTTTTATTACCTTTTGAGGACCTTATAGATTTCCTTCTCATGTTAATAATAATAGTAAAATACTATTTACTAATAATTCTTTTTGCTTTACCTATCTTTTCTTCATTATAGATAAATTATCCTGTGAGAAAAAATTCCAAATTTTCCAGCCTTGAAGTAGGGGTGAGAGATTAACTGCCTGAACCGGACCGACCAATTTTCGGTCTGTTTTTTTATTTTTTCAAACAGTCGGTGGTTCGGTTTGTGGTTTTTCAAATATTCAACCAAACCAGGCTGGTCTGCAATATCATTAAGGTCTTCCTTCCATCCTGGCCGTCCGGGTGCGCTCATACTCATCACAGCCATCCATTTGTCTATTCCACGTAACAAAAGAAAAGACTCCATATTTATTCACTCACATTTTGTTCATCTTCTTCTTCTTCTTCTCAATTCTCTAAGGCCCCGTTTGTTTTGGGTTATAGGGAGGGGATTGGGATTCATAGTGAGGTAGAACCCACTAATATCATGTTTGTTTTGAGAGATGGAGAGAGGATTTGTAATCTCCTCCGGACTACGAATCCCCTTAGGGAGGGGATTGGGATAGGCCTGTAGGACTTGGTATTAGAAAAATAGTCCGGCGGACTAGAAATTTTTTATTTTTATTTATTTTTTATTTTATTTTTTACATGTCAGGCATTTTTTTTTGAACATTAATGTTTAATTTTTTGTATTTTTTGTTAAGTAAAAATCATTAACTTATTTATTTTATTTTTTTTGAAAATTTTTTATTTTATTTTTATTTTTTGAAAATTTTTTACATGTTGGGCATTTTTTTGAAAACATTAATGTTTAATGTTTTTGTATTTTTTTATTTGTTTTATTATTTTATATTTATTTTATATAAAAATAATTTGACAATCCCTACACTAACAACTATCATGAAAACAAACACAGTTTTACTTAATCCCCTCACTATCAATCCCCTCACTATCAATCCCCTCCATTTTACCTCTGAAAACAAACAGGGCCTAACTTTCTTCAGAACTCTCTCTCACATCACATCCTTCACCATCACTCTCTCACGACCATCACTCTCGGCAATTCGGGGTGTAGCAGCGAAATCAACTTAAGGATTCACAAACATAGTCTTGGTGGGTGGGTGCGGCGAAATCGACTCAAACAACCTATAAAGTAATTTTCAGGTTCTTATTTCAAAATCCTAATTTTGAAACCCCTTTTGATTTTGAAAACCCTTTTCATTTTCAAACCCTGATTTGTGAATTTGTGAGTTTGAAACCTTGATTTATGAATTTGTGGATTTGTGAGTTTGATGAATTTATTCAAGATATTATTTGTGAATTTCTGAAAGGAAAAATTTGTGTAAATCATATTCAAGAAAATGGTTGTTTACTTGGTGGAACTTGTGTTTGTTGCTTGAAACCATAACAACCGCACCAAACTGTATGGCATGGTTTGGTCCGGTTTATATGTTTATTTCGGTCTGCTCGGTTTCCAAAATTAAAAAATCAAATCAATTAGTTTGGCCCAAAAACTAAAAAGAAAGGGGCCGAACAGCACCGATTTCACCCCTACCTTGAAGGTGTTTTCCTAGCTATGAACCACCGTAGGAAAATTTATTTATGTGTGCAAGGATGGACCTGGAGGGGGCCAAGAGTGGGCGATCGTCCCCCTTACGATTTCAAAAACACCATTTATTATAGTAGTATTATCTTATGTTACACGGACTCTTCAAAATAAATCAAATACCTGTGTCGGACACCCGACACATGGACCAGGGTATGAGATATTTGTCGGATACTTTTCAACGAATACTTCTTATATAATTGTATATAACACTATTATTATACATATATAATGTTGTATAATTGCTATAAATGTGTTTTTGACACTATAAGTTACATATAGTATAATTTTCTCACATACTTGATTAAAAATATAAAAATATGACTTTTTTTTTTTGTTGAGTCCATATACCTTTAAATTTATGATTTGATGAGTCCAACCTCTGGATACATACTCGCACCGGCACCCGACACCCATACCTGAGTTCATATAACATAGGTATTAGCTACAATTATTTACATATCATAGAGACTCGCCCCCTCTACGTTTTTCTGCTTTTAGAAAAAATTTAAGTGGCTGTCACTTTATGTATATGAAACATAGGATCAAAATATAATATTAAAAAAAATGGACAAAAATAATAAAAAAAATTTCTTTGTTATAACTATTGTTAATTACAAGTCCAAGCTTCTAAAGAATTGAATAATGTATTAGCTAATTACTTAATCATGTTTATTGAGAAAGACATTGTACAAGATTTTAATATCGATTATATTATAGACATTTTTAATGACATGAACTAATGTCAAATACAAACAACTCAAGATGCCTCACTTTAATATATAGATTGTCTTATAGTTGCTATTTTTTGTAACTAAATATGGATACAAAAAAATGCTATTTATGTATATTTTAATCTTATTTTCACTTTTTAAACTAGTAGAAATTGATACTATAATTCATACTTTCTTTTTAAAAATTTTGTTAGTACAAAAATGAATGTGCAATTAGTTTTTCACTACTTCTATTCATACATATTTGGCAAGGCCTTGCGTGAGCAAAGAATAGAAACACACGTGATATTCTTGAAGGGATTGCGTTTAGGAACCGTGCTCTAGTCCACTTGGTTATAAATAAGTTTACTAAAATAACCCAACCGATTTTGATATTATCTACTTTTTGCTTTATATAAAGAAGAGTATAAGGGATTCTGCCTCATTTGGCTCTCCCATTCTCTCCTATTACCTTGCCACCTTGCCGCCTCTTTGCCGCCACATTCTTTTACCTGATATCCTAAGGTGCCGTCTTTCTCTTGTGCCTCATTTGGCTCTCCCATTCTCTCCTATTACCTTGCCGCACTCTTTTACCTGATATCCTAAGGTGACGTCTTTCACTTTTTTGCCTCATTTGGCTCTCCCATTACCTCGGTGCCTTGTCGCCTCACTGCTGCTGCACTCTTTTACTTGATATCCTAAGGCAAGGTCTTTCTCTCTCTACAAGTTGCTAGATATCATTCTTGTGGGCTAACTTTAAATTAGTAATAATTAAGTATTTATTTTAGCAATTCAGGGTTTTATAATTTTTTTTCCTTAAATTTCTATTATTTTTCAAATTATCGTGTTTGTTGCAATGAAGGATTTTACTCCTAGGAATTCATGATTTTATTATTTTACCCTTATATTTTTGTGATTTTTCTAATTGAACAATGCTACAGACCCCCAGTGACGTGGCGCGGCCTCATTGGTTGAAAACCAAAAAAAAAAAAAAACAGTTTTTTTTTTTTTTTTCACCCAATCAGGGCCTTACACGCACGACCCCCAGCAATCTCACTGGGGGTCGGAGGCATTTTCCTTTCTAATTTATCATGTTCATCTATAGATCTCTGTAATTGTTTTTTTAAGATTTTAGTTTTTGGGTTAGATATACGAATGTAGACGAGATCAAGGTTGAATAGGGTTATAATCAAAGGATGGGTTTGAATTTTCAAACCTACCAACACAAGGATTGGCAGTTCATACTTGGAATGGTAAAGATTAAAGAAATCCATCTCATATGTGTTTGGTCAAACTCTAGGAAGCACAAGTGTGGGTATGGGTACGTTATGGGTACGTCAATACACCAAAACCTAAAAAACGTGAGATATGGTTATTGTGGAATATTTTTATAATTGTAGTAGTACATGATATATAACAATTAGAAAATCAAATGCAAAAAATAATTAAAATGTTTTCATAATGGTAAAAAAATAACCCCAAGATTTTTTTATAATTGCAAAAATGCTCTACATTTTTTTTACAAAAAAAATAGGCACAATATAATTTTTAGCACTCTTATATTTAAAAATAAAATTTTAAATTCATGCCCTTACGTACCCATGTCATACCCAAAGTATTTCACGTACCTACCGAACACTTATTTTGCATACTCGGTATCTAAGAAGCATAGACACTTCTAAGAAGTAAGAAGGTGATGTATCCGTGTCGAATACCAACACTCCTCAAATACTCTCGACCATGTGCTCAATGCTCTTTTTTCATTTTTGTAATTTAAAATAAAATCTTAATTTCAAACACATGTCTAACACTCATTTTTTGACGTGTTCGTCACTTCTTGACCATATCCATGACTAAAAATAAACATGAGACTAACACTTCTCAGACATTTGCTGATGACTTTCAAAGTTTAAAAAATTGACATATGTTATACCCTTAAAAATATATAATTATTGAAAATAATCTTATAGAAGTTTCACATAGAATTAAATAATAAAAAAAAATGAAAAAGATACGTAAATGTATTATCAAATATGGCTAATGATGATGAGGCAGCTGTCACAATTATATATGTTTGCTACAATTTGTCTGATTTTTAACTACTATATGGTCCATTAGTCTAAAAATTCATGTCAAAGAATTAGATATAAGATTTACTTTGTATAAAGTAATTATTTAATTTTGGATATATTGTGAAAACGACGCCATTTCATGTATTATGCAAATAAAATTGAATCTTTTGAATTGAAATGAATCATAGTGAATCACAATTGAGTAGTAAGATTCACTCAATTTAAAATTCAACTTCACTAATCGAATCATTTTGTTTGAAACTCATATCGAATTGTGAATTGTAAGATTCTAACAACCATACCGTACCATACCGTATCATATCATATAGTATTATATTCGTGTCTATGTTTCATAGTCCAGTATGCATACTTGTATTGGGTAAGTCCCTGGTACTCGTATGGTAGTAATACTTGTGTTTCATAGGTTAAACCTAATAGGAATACATATATTTTCTTCCTAAACTATAAATGATAGGATTTGAACCCTAGTGTGTTTGCACTGTACCCCTAAGTTACCACATAGCTAAGACATCTGTTTCTAATAGGAATACTTACAAGATATATTTATAGTCTACAAAGTTGTTGAATAGACTTTCCATGTAGAATGATGTAGTAGTGGCATTTTTGTGAATAAAATGTAGTTCATGGTCCTTTTGTTTTAAATATGTAACTATTATGCCAAAATCATTTTACATGTGTATTTTTTTCATAGCATCTATTTGTGTGTCACTACCTATATTTATTTTCTTTAAGATTTTATTTAATTGTCTGTCCAAACACAGGTGAGGTCATCTATCTAGATTTTGTTGGACAATCTTCACTGCATTTAAATAAATTCTGTTTGTGTATTGAACAACAACTGGAATACAAAAGAAATAAAGGAAAGGAGAGATTGTTTGATTACAAAAATCAAACCAATAAATAAAAACATATTTTTATTTTGTTACAAAAACAAAATCAAAATCTGATTTAAATAAATAAAACAGAAAATTAACAACTTATTTGATTAATTTCTTGAACAATATTCTGATCAAGTCCAGTGTTTGACACTGTGTCCTTAAGACAGATTCGTCCTCTCCACGGTGCTAACAGAATGTGGACGTCTATCTCCCAGGATAAAATGATCAACAATGAATAAATGCAACACTACAATTTATTCGCACAACGAACACACTAAGTGTATACACTCTTTCTCATAAAAATTTAATGCAGCAAAATGCAAAGATTATTTGTAGAGGAGAAGTACGAAAATTGTGAGTGAAAACATCAAATGAGGGCTGCCTATTTATAGATGGAGTGGTGGCTGTTCAATTTGAATTAAACAGGTACCGAACCTGTTTGAACAGGTGCAAGACCTGTTCGACACTATTTCAACAGATAACCGAATCTGTTAGATTTAATTTGCACAGATTTAAATCTGTTTGAATTTAAATTCAAACAGGTATGGGTTTTCCTTGAATTAAACGGACAGATTTTGAAATCTGTACAGAAGGTTCGGACAGATTTGAATTTAAATGGTCTGATTTTATTTTACGGAAAAATAAATTAAATTCAAATGTTTTTGGCCTAAAAAGCTAGGTATTGGGCCGGACAAGCCCAACCCAACCTCACACCACGCACCCGCACCCAAGCCCAGGCCCAGCCCAGCCCACCCAAAGTTTTCCACCAAATCAATGTGCGACAAGCCATTATTCAAACCTTAAAGAATTTCCACCAAAACTCCATTTTCATGGAGCTCACTTTGGCTTCAATTTCCCATTCACCTGATAATGATTTTGAGCAACCAAATATACCACGTGAATCACAATGCAGCATAAAACGTGTTACCACTTAGACACGCGAAATTCGACGCATGGGTCCCACCTAAAAATTAGACCAAAGTTTAGGAAAAATTCTATTTTTCCAGATTTTCCCAAAACCATTTCTAACAGATTTATATAAAACCCAACTTGTTTACATCTTAAGGTTGGATAGTTTGGTTGGATTGATTATATTTCTTTACTTGATAAAGCTAAGGGTAAAAAGTAATTCATTTTTTTTCTTTAAGGCATATCCAAAATGTTGGTTGCATATTTAGACACCTTCTGTTTTGAAACATCCAAACAATTTCAAGGAGACCTATTATTAATGCCAAGTAATTGAAAAGTCATACAAGATTAGAATCCCTCAGCTTTGAGATCTCTTCCTATTAGCCAAAAAAAGTAGTTTTCTCTACATTTGTAGAAGATCAAAAATGGGATTATTATATTCAAGGCAATAAATGACAAACTTATTACAATTAGATCCATTAAATAATTTTTTTTTCTCTAAAGTCTATGTATACAAATTTATTTGTAAAAAGTTAATTTTGACCAAACACACTCCTTCCCTAGACTCTACTCTCCATCCAGCCCTCTCTGTCACCGCAAATCCCTCTTCTTTGCCCGACAGTTGGTGCTCCATTATGCCTTCCCCTGACGTAGCTGCATAATAAGACAACAAATGTGTTGATACATAATATTCTAAATTGGGGTATGTATAGGTCTAAGAATATGAATTCAAATCATCTAGATTATACAACATATTGAATTTTATGACTGAAAAATGATTAGATTCAGTTGATTTTATGTTTTTCATACCTTTTATATGCTGCCATGCTAGAGAAGAGAACTTATTTCTACCCCTTACTAAGTTCCATCAATGTAATATTGTGGGTGTTTGGGAAGTGACTATTTTAGAGGCTTTTTGGCTATTTTGGTAGGTTATTTTAGTTTTTGTCGTTGGGTTAGATTTTTATTTGAGTTGTTGTATTGAAAAATATGTTGAAATGATGTTTAAAGTTAAACTGACAACTTTGTCCCCAATCTCACATTTTTCAAAATTAATCAAAAGGGGTAAAATCGTCATTTTAGCCTCAAAGACTAGGCTGCCACAATTTTCAGCCTACACACTGTCATGACAGTGTAGGGCTGCCACTGCTCCGGCTGTGCTTTTTTTTTTTTTTTTAATATAAATCATTGGATGAGAATTTTTTAGGCTTTTTGGTTTAAAATGTGTTTGAGGCTATTTTAGCCTCAAAAGTGGGTTTCCAAACACCCCCATTAACTTTCTCATATAAGGGTCGTTGGTATCAAAGTGATTTTGTTATTGGATCAATGCATGGGTTCTATAGACGAACAACAAGATTGTCTGGGATCTGTGGAGAAAGGGATGAGCTTTGATAAAAATGATTTTTTTTGTCTATTTTTTGTCTTGTGTGTAAATAAATTTCAGTAGATAGGTTTTAGAGTAGGAGGCACGGATGTGGATACAACGATACCGATATGGCGATACGCCAAAATCTGAAAAAGTAGGATACAGGTGCGGCGGGGATACGTTCGTAAAAAAAAATATATTTTTTATAATTTTATTAATGTAATATGCAAGAAAATAAAACCTAAACTGAATTAATAAATAAAGAGAGGGATTTTTATTAAATAAAGAAATATTAACATTAGAGCTCCTAAAATTAAAAATTTGGTAAAGAAATACTTACATTAAAATAGTGTAGGGAAACAAAAAAAAAAAATTTGGAAAAAAAATAAAATGAAGTAGCCTAAAAACCATGGTAAAGGTTAGGCGTGTACTCAATCTTTCTCATTTCAAACACATATTAATGTGTACTAATTGGCCGTTGTTTTTTTAGCCTAATAGATAAGGAAAAAAGAAAAAAAGAAGAACAAGAAGAATAAGAACAAGAGCAGAGAGTATTGACTATTGAAAAAAATATAAATATAAAATAACAAAAAACTTGGAAAAAAAAATTATGTACTTATTTGGCTTATTAAAATATAAAATGTAAAAAATTAGAAAAAATGTTTTTGATACTTATTTGGTGTATCCCTTGTGTATTCCTCACATATCTTGCTGTATCCCCCAAGTGTGCTTCACGTCTTCCTCCCATATGCAAAATTAAGAAAAAAAAACCAAAAAATAAAAATAAGATTGGATACTTATTTGACGTATCTGATATGTATCCTGCTATATTGAACGCGTATCCATAGCCGTATCCGATATTCATACGGCATCTTTTTTAGAGTATTTGTGCTTCATAGGTTTTAGAAGAAAAATTTTCATTTAATGGACCTAACTGTGATATGTTTTATTTATTTATTACCTTTTATGCGATAATCCCATCAATTTATTGATCCATAATCTCTTTCTCACACTCTCTGTCTCCCTCTCACACACAAACACACCCGCGCACGCACGCACTCTTTTTTGAACCTCTACATTAGTTGTAGAGGGAAAAGAAAAGAAAAGGAAAAGATAGGAAAATAAGATAAGGGTTTGTTTGGTATTGTTTTCATTTTCTGTTTTTTGTTTTTATTTTTTTGAAAACTTGGGAAACTTGTTTGATGAACTGTTTTTGAGAATTTTTTTGGAAAACAACCCATTTTTTAGGAAACATCAAAACATTATGTTCACATTATCAAAAACTGTTTTTCGCACAAAATGAAGACAATGGATGTTTTTGAACTTTTCATTGTTTTTGTTTCCAAAAATGAAGAAAACAAAACTGATGCCAAATTACATAATTAAATAAAAAAATGGATTTCTTTGACTAATATCTGTTCATTTTCTTATCATTTTCCTAAACAAACCAAAAAAATGAAGAAAACTAGGGCTTGTTCTGAGCTCAACCATTAATTTGTACTCAAGTTTGATTGGTATGGTTTGTAATTTTTCACAAGCCTAGTGAGGTGATCTTATTGTAGCTCAGGCTCAGTTTATTTGGAAAATGAGTTGCATAATCAATTTTCAATCTCTCTCTCTCTCTCTCTCTCTCTCTCTCTCTCTCTCTCTCTCACACACACACACACACACACACACGTTTTGTTAATTTATCTATTGCTTATATTAGTGAGTCATAATCAATGTTGCTACATTTTCATTTGCTTTGTGTTTCAATATATTTTTATAGAAGTTAATCTCATTTTTTGTATGGTTCCATCCCTCTCATATCAAATTACTTAATTATATAAAACACGTGAACACGAGCATAATTAGTGAATACTTTACTTGTTATATTAGTGAGTCATAATCAATCTTGCTACATTTTCATTTGCTTTCAGTTTCTATATATTTTTATAGCTGTTAATCTCATTTTTTGTATGGTTCCATCCCTCTCATATCAAATTACTTAATTATATAAAATACGTGCATAATTAGTGAATACTCTACTTGTTAGTTACTTTTTAATGCTTGCTTAGAATTCCCAAATCATGATCCATTGCTTGATTCTGTATGCAGGCAATGAACTGAATCAACCATATGATGAATACCAAAGCAAGAGCACCCAAAACAATGATTTATGACAACTCATTTCGCCAAGGAAAACCATTTCGTTTATTTATTCGTGACTGTCATTTTCATGAGATACTTAGCGTGAACACATCAAACACTGTAAAAGATGTGAAGAAGATGATTGAGGATGTTGTTGGAGTGCCTCCTAGTCAACAATTGGTGGTTGAAAATCTAGATCACCCACCACTGGATGATGAAGAGATCTTGGGTGCTCATAACATCCAGAAGTTGGGCTTAGTTTGGCTCTTAAGCTTGTCGATGAAGCTCCAGATAAAAGTCCCTAGGCAGGTACTTGCACGCAACTCAATATCTACAGCTCAATCTCAGTTTCCAGCATCAAGGACATGATCCACGACAATATGGGTGTCCCATCCAATAGACAAACTCTAGTCTATTCTGGAAGATCACTCGATGATGACAAGGCCTTGTCATTCTATGACATTCCTAGGAATTCCACCCTTTACGCAATCTTTGGGGCAGACAATGGAACGTCTGATTTGCTGATATTTTTTGATGCTAGTAAAAATGAAGCTCTTGCACTCAAAATGAAACCCTGGTTTACAATTCTTGTTGTGAAGTCTGTGATTGAGAGCTGCTGTGGAATTCTGATTCAAAGTCAAGAGCTTGTTTACTTAAAGGAGAAGCTTGAGGACTGGAAAACTGTTGAAGGCTATAATATGAACTATGGGTCCTTCATTTCTTTGAATATTTCTGGCTCATTGATCTAGTTACATATCAAGGTAAAGAGTCGAAACATGACCCAAAATGTCATATCAATTCAAGCAAAGAGTTCTGACACTGTCAATGAATTTATAGCCAAGATTCCTCAAGGGGTGTTAGCGAGCATCGTTGGGGAACCAGCTCTGTTTCTGGAGGAGACTAGGCTTATGGGTGACAAGGCTTTAGCCTATTATGATCTCCATTTAGGATCTTTTCTCACACTAGAACGTGTTATCCAAATTCACGTGGCGATTCCGTGCAAGCAAACAGTTAAGGTGAACCTGAAGGCATTGGATCCCATCTATCGGATGAAGGAGAAGATTGAAGAGACGTGTGGCATCCCCGATGGACTGCAGCAACTGACTTATCGTGGAGATGCGGTGGATGACATGTTGAGTGCTGACCAATGTGAAGAATTGCTGGGGAGCCTTTGGGTTCCCAGGTGGAACTGGGTTGGTAGGACTTGGTTTTTCTTCTGGCCATCCTATATGCATGTGTAGTGTGATCAATCCAGGTAGCGTAATTGCAAAAGCAACTATATAGTATATGAAAATAAAAGGTAACAAAGTCTTTTTTTTTTTTTTTTTTAGAGGGAAGGTAACAAAGTCTCTTTGACTTTAAGTAATTTCTAGTTTCAGTATGTAATCAAAACATAAAATAGGTCTATTCTTTTTGTTTTGGAAATGGTGTAAATATGTTATGTGTTAATTGCTTGGTTAGTGCAGGATACATTTTGCTTGGTTTGTTTGTGTAAAGACATTAATTGCTTAGTCTGTTTCTCATTATTATACTAGTAATTGTGCACGTGTGTTCATGTGGTATTTTTTTCCCATCATATTTATTATTCATTAAAGTTCCTATATGCATGTGTAGTGTGATCAATCCAAGTAGCATAATGGCAAAAGTAACAATATAGCACATGAAAATAAAAGGTAACAAAGTCTCTTTAAGAGTGACGTTAAGTAACTTGAAGTAATTTCTAGTTTTAGGTAATCAAAACATAAACTAGCTCGACTCTTTCTGCTTTGGGAATGGTGTAAATATGCTCTGTGTTAATTGCTTGGTTTGTTTATATAAATACATGCTGTGTCAATTGCTTGGTCTGTTTCTCATTATTATATTAGTAATTGTACATGTGCGTTGCACGTGGTATTTTTTTTTCCCGTCATATTCATTGTTCATAAAAGTTAAATATTTTATGAAGTTTTATTAGTTTTATCTGTTATAAAGAATGTTTTTCAGGAATTTACATTTTTATGTAGGCATGTTATTGTTGTTGGAAAAAATGGATTTTTGGTGACTTTAATTAAATATTAAAGTGCGTTCTAACCATCTATTGTGTTGGGTCCAAGTGGGTCTAGATACTTTGCAACGAGATCTTTACACCACAAATAGAATGGCCAAAAAATCATTGAGAATTGAATGAGAAATTGCCCCATGAAGTTAGCTTCATGAAAAAGTTAATGGGGTTTGTAACTTCTACCTTTATTGCAGAGTTTAATAGTGCATTAATGGGGTTTGTAACTCCTGCCTTTATTGCAGAGGTTAATGGTGCATTAGTGACCAGCCATAAAGGCTGGAGGCTTCTCTTCTCTCCCCTATACATGTATAAATTGAGACCCTCCTGTCAAGTCTCAAACACAGAAATTGTTTCTTCCATTCTTTAGTCAGTTTGCTAGAAATTTCTTATAGTGAGAGAGTGCTACCATTATCGGTTCGCCAAAGCTAACAGAAGGTGCTTCTGAGTTAGCCGGTTTAAAGTATCTTATCCTGGGAGACAGAAGTCGACGTTCCTCCAACACCCACGGTGAGGCGGCTAATCTGTTTTAAGGACACTGTGGTATCACACAGAATTTGGTTTGATTTATTGTTTTCATATTCAGATTAAATATGTTCTTATATTAGTCATGTTTCATGTTTATGCTCTATGATATAATTTATCAAGTATGGTTTAGTTGATGTTGTTTTAGTTAATTTAATAAAGCATGAATTTATTTATTTTGTTTTAATTACCCAATTTAAACAACAATTGTGCCTCGGAAGCAAAAGCGATATTGACGGTTAATAATTGAACTTAATCTCTGGCATTGAGGTGTCCCAAGATGAACTTAATCTGATAAAGTATCTATTGAAAAATGCGGAGGTCTTGACAAAGATGACAATTAGGAATGTAATTTCAAGCATGGAAGAAGAGAATGAGTTTCTTATGGAACTTGTCATGGCTCCTAGATGTTCAAATACCTGTCAAATTGAACTTGTTTGAGAATTCATTGATCAAGGTTTCAGGTGGCATTTCTTCTGGAGGTATGTGCACTTGTTTTGTTGAAAGTGATTGAGTTGGTCGACCCACATTTGGCCCATGGAGATAGTTGTTAGCTTTTGGTTCCAAAACCTATGCTTTGAATTCCAGTTCACTACTCAGACTACATTCGAAATGTTGCAGAGAGTGATCTTCATATATATATATATATATAAAGATAAATATGTGTTTTCCTGTACATCCTTTGAAGTTGTTACTATCTTACACTGTAGAAAGATGTGAACATGTGATATGTGACTTTGTTTAATTGTTAACTTACATGGTTTTAGTGATATATATATATATATGCTTTATAGTTTTCTCCTCTTCTCTTTGCAGGTCTTGTGTTGGCATCATGTATATTACTTTTCATCTTGGATGGGTGGTGTTCGAGTTTTGACTGAAGGATAAGAAGATTGGGAAGCTACATATAAGGTGGAGTGGAGCTACAACATTTCAAGTGCTTGGTGATGATTGTGAATACAGTTGGTTGTAATTTATAGCTTCCTTGTTTGTCTTTATGCTTGCAATGGTTTTTCCTATGCAATTTGAATATGAGAACTCTTATTTGTGTTTTTTATTCTCTTTGAATGAAGTTATTATTTTGCCCCAAAAAATTTATAAAAAAAAAACTATACATAAGATGCCACATCAATTCATATATCAAATTATACAAAATAAATATTTTTTTTCTTTTTAAAAGAAGCAAAAATAACATTTTCTATGGTAAACCTGATGGCCGAAGAGCTCAGAAGAAGAAGCATGAGGATGAGCTCTTTGTATCTTTTACTCTTTTAAATATTCCACCAGGAGAAGTAAGTGATATGGTATATAATAAATTTATAAGTGATGAGAGTTCCAAAAAACATGTAAGACAATAAATAAATTAGTGAAAATGAATGTTAAGTGTAAAATTTTAAAGTGTTAGACTTATTTATCTTGTTTGGTTTCAGAAAATTGAGTTTCTTTTAAGAAAATTGATTTTTTTGTTTTTCGTATTTTTTTGCTTTTGGTCAAATTTTTTATTATTTTAAGTTTTTTTATTTTTATTTTTATGTTTTAGATGCACTTAACCTAGATATATTTGAAAGTATAATATTTATAAAAAAAAATTTAAAAAAATCATCGAATATAAAAAATAAAAAAATTCAGTACATTTTTGTATTAGGGATGTTTACCAGTAAATCCTATCTCACAAACAGTTTTACCGATTGGTCCTAAGGTTATTTCTATTGTCTGATTAGTCCTATTAGTGGGGAAATATCTTATCAGTTGATTCTATTTCCTTTGTTGAGTAACATTGAGTGGTCAATTATACCCTTCCGTGTGTGTGTCGCGTGACATACATCATTCCAAGGTAAAAAAGTATAAAGAGCCTTAGTGTATTTTGTTGATGTGTGGCACCCATTGTGTATATCACGTGACACACATCATTCCAAGGCACAAAAAGCATAAAGAGCCTTAGTGTATTTTGTTGATGTGTGACACCCATTGTGTGTGTCATGTGACACTCTAAGACAAAAGGCATAAAGAGCCTTAGTGTACTTTGTTGATGTGTGACATTCATTGTGTGTGTCATGTGACATATTGTGTGTGTCACGTGACACTCCAAGGCAAAAAGTATAAAGAGCCTTAGTGTACTTTGTTGATATGTGGCACCCATTGTGTGTGTCATGTGACATATTGTGTGTCACGTGACATACCCTCATAAAGAGCATCCATCTAATAACATCTAAATGAGGGCATTAAGGTCCCTCAAAATATCCAAGGACTAAACGGTTTATTAGAAAAAAATTGGGACCAATTGGTTCATAAGTTTAACATTTGGGATTTATTAGTAAATCTCCCTTTGTATTATTGTGTATATATTGAATTTTTAAAATAATTTTTCACAAATATTTATTGTGTATATATTCGATGATTTTTAAATTTTTTTTTTTATAAATATTATACTTTCAAATATATCTAGGTTAAGTGCATCTAAAACATAAAAATAAAAATAAAAAATCTTAAAATAATAAAAAATTTGACCCAAAGCAAAAAAATACGAAAAACAAAAAAAAATCAATTTTCTTAAAAATAAATTCAATTTTCTGAAACCAAACAAGATAAATAAGTCTAATACTTTAAAATTTTACACTTAACATTCATTTTCACTAATTTATTTATTGTCTTACATGTTTTTTGGAACTCTCATCACTTATAAATTTATTGTATACCATATCACTTACCTCTCCTGGTGGAATATTTAAAAGAGTAAAAGATACAAAGAGCTCATCCTCATGCTTCTTCTTCTGAGCTCTCCAGCCATCAGGTTTACCATAGAAAATATTATTTTTGCTTCTTTTAAAAAGAAAAAAATATTTATTTTGTATAATTTGATATATGAATTGATGTGGCATCTTATGTATAGTTTTTTTTTTTATAAATTTTTTGGGGCAAAATAATAACTTCATTCAAAGAGAATAACAAACACAAATAAGAGTTCTCAGATTCAAATTACATAGGAAAAACCATTGCAAGCATAAAGACAAACAAGGAAGCTATAAATTACAACCAACTGTATTCACAATCATCACCAAGCACTTGAAATGTTGTAGCTCCACTCCACCTTATATGTAGCTTCCCAAGCATCTTATCCTTCAATCAAAACTCGAACACCACCCATCCAAGATGAAAAGTAATATACATGATGCCAACACAAGACTTGCAAAGAGAAGAGGAGAAAACTATAAAGCATAAATATATATATATATATATATCACTAAAACCATGTAAGTTAACAATTAAACAAAGTCACATGTCACATGTTCACATCTTTCTACAATGTAAGATAGTAACAACTTCAAAGGAAGTACAGGAAAACACATATTTATCTTTATATATATATATATATATGAAGATCACTCTCTGCAGCATTTCAAATGTAGTCTGAGTAGTGAACTGGAATTCAAAGCATAGGTTTTGGAACCAAAAGCTAACAACTATCTCCATGGGCCAAATGTGGGTCGACCAACTCAATCACTTTCAACAAAACAAGTGCACATACCTCTAGAAGAAATGCCACCTGAAACCTTGATCAATGAATTCTCAAACAAGTTCAATTTGACAGGTAGTTGAGCATCTAGGAGCCATGACAAGTTCCATAAGAAACTCATTCTCTTCTTCCATGCTTGAAATTACATTCCTAATTGTCATCTTTGTCAAGACCTCCGCATTTTTCAATAGATACTTTATCAGATTAAGTTCATCTTGGGACACCTCAATGCCAGACATTAAGTTCAATTATTAACCGTCAATATTGCTTTTGCCTCCCAGGCACAATTGTTGTTTAAATTGGGTAATTGAAACAAAATAAATAAATTCATACTTTATTAAATTAACTAAAACAACATCAAATAAAACCATATTTGATAAATTATATCATAGAGCATAAACATGAAATATGACTAATATAAGAAAATATTTAATCTGAATATGAAAACAATAAATCAAACCAAATTCTGTGTGATACCACAATGTCCTTAAAACAGATTAGCCACCTCACCGTGGGTGTTGGAGGAACGTCGACTTCTGTCTCCCAGGATAAGATAGTTTAAACCGGCTAACTCAGAAGCACCTTCTGTTAGCTTTGGTGAACCGATAATGGCAGCACTCTCTCACAGTAAGAAATTTCTAGCAAACTGACTAAAGAATGGAAGAAACAATTTCTGTGTTTGAGACTTGACAGGAGGTTCTCAATTTATACATGCATAGGGGAGCGAGGAGAAGCCTTCAGCCTTTATGGCTGGTTACTAATGCACCATTAACCTCTGCAATAAAGGCAGGAGTTACAAATCCCATTAATGCACTATTAAACTCTGCAATAAAGATAGAAGTTACAAACCCCATTAACTCTTTCATGAAGCTAACTTCATGGGGCAATTTCTCATTCAATTCTCAATGATTTTTTGGCCATTCTATTTGTGGTGTAAAGATCTCGTTGCAAAGTATCTAGACCCACTTGGACCCAACACAATAGATGGTTGGAACCCACTTTAATATTTAATTAAAGTCACCAAAAATCCATTTTTTCCAACAACAATAACATGCCTACATAAAAATGTAAATTCTTGAAAAACATTCTTTATAACAGATAAAACTAATAAAACTTCATAAAATATTTAACTTTTATGAACAATGAATATGACGGGAAAAAAAAAATACCACGTGCAACGCACGTGTACAATTACTAATATAATAATGAGAAACAGACCAAGCAATTGACACAGTATGTATTTATATAAACAAACCAAGCAATTAACACAGAACATATTTACACCATTTCCAAAGCAGAAAGAGTCGAGCTAGTTTATGTTTTGATTACCTAAAACTAGAAATTACTTCAAGTTACTTAACGTCACTCTTAAAGAGACTTTGTTACTTTTTATTTTCATATGCTATATTGTTACTTTTGCAATTAAGCTACTTGGATTGATCACACTACACATGCATATAGGAACTTTAATGAATAATAAATATGATGGAAAAAAAATACCACATGAACACACGTGCACAATTACTAGTATAATAATGAGAAACAGACCAAGCAATTAACGTATTTACACAAACAAACCAAGCAAAATGTATCCTGCACTAACCAAGCAATTAACACATAACATATTTACACCATTTCCAAAACAAAAAGAGTAGACCTATTTTATGTTTTGATTACATACTGAAACTAGAAATTACTTAAAGTCAAAGAGATTTTGTTACCTTCCCTCTAAAAAAAAAAAAAAAAAGACTTTGTTACCTTTTATTTTCATATACTATATAGTTGCTTTTGCAATTACGTTACCTGGATTGATCACACTACACATGCATATAGGATGGTCAGAAGAAAAACCAAGTCCTACCAACCTAGTTCCATCTGAGAACCCAAAGGCTCCCCAGCAATTCTTCACACTGCTCAGCACTCAACATGTCATCCACCGCATCTCCGTGATAAGTCAGTTGTTGCAGTTCATCGGGGATGCCACACGTCTCTTCAATCTTCTCCTTCATCCGATAAATGGGATCCGATGCCTTCAGGTTCACCTTAACTATTTGCTTGCACGGAATCGCCACGTGAATTTGGATAACACGTTCCAGTGTGAGAAAAGATCCTGAATGGAGATCATAATAGGCTAAAGCCTTGTCACCCATAAGCCTAGTCTCCTCCAGAAACAGAGCTAGTTCCCCAACGATGCTCGCTAACACCCCTTGAGGAATCTTGGCTATAAATTCATTAACAGTGTCAGAACTCTTTGCTTGAATTGATATGACATTTTGGGTCATGTTTCGACTCTTTACCTTGATATGTAACTAGATCAATGAGCCAGAAATATTCAAAGAAATGAAGGACCCATAGTTCATATTATAGCCTTCAACAGTTTTCCAGTCCTCAAGCTTCTCCTTTAAGTAAACAAGCTCTTGACTTTGAATCAGAATTCCACAGCAGCTCTCAATCACAGACTTCACATCAAGAATTGTAAACCAGGGTTTCATTTTGAGTGCAAGAGCTCCATTTTTACTAGCATCAAAAAATATCAGCAAATCAGACGTTCCATTGTCTGCCCCAAAGATTGCGTAAAGGGTGGAATTCCTAGGAATGTCATAGAATGACAAGGCCTTGTCATCATCGAGTGATCTTCCAGAATAGACTAGAGTTTGTCTATTGGATGGGACACCCATATTGTCGTGGATCATGTCCTTGATGCTGGAAACTGAGATTGAGCTGTAGATATTGAGTTGCGTGCAAGTACCTGCCTAGGGGACTTTTATCTGGAGCTTCATCGACAAGCTTAAGAGCCAAACTAAGCCCAACTTCTGGATGTTATGAGCACCCAAGATCTCTTCATCATCCAGTGGTGGGTGATCTAGATTTTCAACCACCAATTGTTGACTAGGAGGCACTCCAACAACATCCTCAATCATCTTCTTCACATCTTTTACAGTGTTTGATGTGTTCACGCTAAGTATCTCATGAAAATGACAGTCACGAATAAATAAACGAAATGGTTTTCCTTGGCGAAATGAGTTGTCATAAATCATTGTTTTGGGTGCTCTTGCTTTGGTATTCATCATATGGTTGATTCAGTTCACTGCCTGCATACAGAATCAAGCAATGGATCATGATTTGGGAATTCTAAGCAAGCACTAAAAAGTAACTAATAAGTAGAGTATTCACTAATTATGCACATGTTTTATATAATTAAGTAATTTGAAAATTAAGTAATTTGATATGAGAGGCATGGAACCATACAAAAAATGAGATTAACTGCTATAAAAATATATAGAAACTGAAAGAAAATGAAAATGTAGCAAGATTGATTATGACTCACTAATATAACAAGTAAAGTATTCACTAATTATGCTCGTGTTCACGTGTTTTTATATAATTAAGTAATTTTATATGAGAGGGATGGAACCATATAATGTAACCCCCCGAAATAATTCAACATGAACTACCATACTAATGAACATTGGCCAATCTATGACAATAATCCTTCCATCATCTCATATATCATAAATAGATTAAATGCAAAAGTTCCACTTGCGATATACATTCAAACGAATTAAAAGAACACATGAATCTATAGCATGTGAAGCATCTAAAACTCAAAACAAATAAATGCCCTTATGGGCTTACATCTTTCAAGGCAATAGTCCGGTTACACAAAATAGTCTCTCAGACCCAAACACATTAGCCCTTGGCTCACAGAAGATCACAACAAAATAAGAGCTATGTACTCTTTACAACTATTCGCGCCCTCAACTTGGCGAGATCACCTTGTCATTACCTGCACCAGAATTCCATAGGGGTGAGCATAAAGCCCAGTAGAGAATTCCTTAACAAAGTATATACATTTATGTAATATACCCAATATTAATTGCAAATGCAATGTTGTGCAATGCCATTTCAAATAATCACATGTCATGCCTTTCTTGAAGATCATCGTGCTTCATTAACAAAATTTCAATCTCATCAATTTCCAAACATCCAATTTTTTTTTAAACATAAGGGGCGGTAAATACGACACTGGTAATCCCTAAGTTGGTGTCTGCAAATAGACTTTGCAAGTACTACGAAACTGTCATTTTTACCGGTATTAACTGGAAGGCTCGACACATATCCGCGCGGTTTTCTGGGCTTTCACCATGGACACTCAGGCCAACTTATCAAATTCACCTACACCCCCTAACCGGACTTACCACCGTATTTACCCCATAACACAACTCGTAGTTCTCATTACAACATCATTTTGTTTCATGAAATAAATACCTTCATTCGAAATTTACAATGCAAAAGTAATATTTGAATGAATATGCAATGCCATGGTCTTTCCACATTTTCAACCACAATGATTCATTCTCAATGAAGTTTCAAGTTTCTTTTCAAAAACAATTTCATGATAGGCATAACTTAAGTAATGCCAATACAATACTTACCCGCATAATTACATGCCTCTCTACATGGTCTATAACTACTACTAACCCTCCACAGAGGTTCAAAGTTTACATTTTTCCCCTTTCCATGCCATTCCATCATTAGCCAAGCAATCATTATCAAGTACCATGTACAACAATAAAATCACATTTCATACTCTTCTAACAATTTAACCATTTCTAACCATAACAATGTAGAAACATCACCTCGATTTTTCCAAAGTCTTTCACATGTTAAGAATTCCTTAACCAATGTAAATATCTTTATGTATTCATTTGCATACCATCTCACCTTTCTCATTCTCTTCATATAACATGGTTCACAACATGGCCTCCATAAATATGTACATAAATGTATGTATATATATCTATATATGTATCAATATGAACCTCCATCTCCTTTCATTTAAGAAAACCCCAAAACTTCTAGGTTTTCACAAAAAAAGGCTAACATCACCCACCTTTTGTAAAACCCCATTTTACTCCATATTCTTAACCCAAGTTTGTTCAAAAGTCAAGAACTCATCTATATAAGAAAACAAGATAGAGTTTATTTCACTAACTCATCTATTTCTTGAGCCACCAAAACCCATTTTCGAAATAATAGTGGAAGCTCTCAAAATCAACACAAAATTTACATAAACATATATATAACTCAGAGGAAAACCCTACCTCAAGCTTGATGAAGAGAGAGAGAAGATGAAACCCTAGCTTTGATGAAAGATTCTTCAACTTTCCACAACACCAAGAGGAGTTCAAGCTTGATCTTCAATATTTAGAGAGAGATGATGATCTAGACCCAAGATTTGCAAGAATCAAAGTGCTTTGGGTGTTTGATGATGTTTTCTAGAGAGAAGGAGGATAGAATAGGGTTTAGTGAGAGAGAGAGAGACCCAAAAATGAGATACAATTCGGCCAAAAAGAGAAATAAAAACAAAGCCTCGGACCTGGGCCTTTCCCGCACGTGTAGAGCCCACTCCTGCACGTTCGGCCATCACTCCCGCATGTGCGGCACCTCCCCGCACCTCCTCACGCACGTGCTTTTTTAGCAGTGTGCAACCCACTGAAAAATCCACTCTCCCCGCACGTGCGGCTTGGCCTCCCGCACGTGCAGCCCCCACCCCGCATGTGGCCCAGCAGTCCAAAGTTCTCCGGTTCGGCCCCCGGGCACCTCGAACTCGACCGCACCCTCTCTGGAATAGGTGAAATTCAATCACTGAAGAAAAACAAGAATGAGAACTTTATTTGAGTACGATCTCCGAACGTTCCGAACCCAACGAGCTAAAGAACGGAGTGAAGAGGAAAGAAAAAGAAAAAGAGGGAAAGGACCCGGTTGCTATAACCTCCCCACCATAGGAAATTTCGTCCCCGAAATTTAAATACACTCACCAATCAGCAGAGTTCCAACAACTATAATCATTCTAACAACATTAACAACTTGCAGCAACTATATTCAATCAACATTTGCCATTCTTCTCATCATCATTTCATCAAAGCCACAATTGTTTACACTAGACATATGAAGTAAAATCATCTTTTTGTAAAATATCGTTTGTACACAACTTCATGCTCGGATAACAATACGCATAACGATATGTGAGCAACAATTTAACACCCTCCCCATCATCACTAGGGAATACTACAATTAAAATAAAACAATCAAATATGCTCAAATAAATCTAGATACTTGGAGCGGACTTCCGCCTCCGTTTCTCAAGTGGCCTCCTCAATCCCATGGTGCCTCCATAACACCTTCACTAACGGTATGGTCTTACCCCGTAGCACTTGTTCCCGAGTATCTAGGATTTGAACCGGTCGCTCCTCGTAAGAGGCGTCCTTATCTACCTCCAAGTCAACCCAATCTAACGCATGAGAAGGGTCGGGTTCGTACTTCCTAAGCATAGACACGTGAAACACATTGTGGCGATAAAACTAACCGGTATGCCACTTCCCCAATCCTCTCCAACATCTCCAAAGGCCCAAAGAACCTCAGAGACAACTTACCACTCTACCGAACCCCATCAAACCTCGCCTAGGTGAGATCTTAAGGAACACGTGATCACTTGCTTTGAAAGATAAAGGTCCTCTCCTCTTATCGGTATAACTTTTCTGCCGGCTTTGAGCCATAGCTAACCTCTTTCGAATGAGAGCAACTTTCTCGGTTGTCTCTCTAACGATCTTTGGGCCCAACAACGGTGCATCTCCTACCTCGGCCCAACAAACTGGTGACTTACAAGGTCGGCCATACAAGGCCTCAAACGGTGCCATGGAAGACCTCCCAACCAACCAAGGGAACACAACACCAACTTCCGGTCACACCCAAATTTGGAATACTACCCCGACTCTATGAATGCCAAGGATACCGAATTAGTCAAGAACATAAGAAAAGGGTCACAGACTTCCCCTCGATTCACACCACTAACTGGGTCTATGAGACAAGAACAACAAACAACCACGGCGACCACACGCACCCCCGGGTATCCACCACCACTAGCCCAAACACTCTCCACGCTTAACACTCCAACAAGATTGGGAACTAGATTTTCACCACAAGATCCTTGGTTATCTCATTTAAGAAAAAAGGTTACAACAAAACTCGGCGCAAGACAAGACTCCGATCTAATAAGTTCTTACAACGCCCAATAATTCACATAACCGAACGTACAAAGCTCAAGGTTTAGAAATACAATTATTTTGATTACACCATCACAACCATAAGAAATACAATAATTAACAATTCAATCCCATAAGAAAATTTCATCCTTATTCTCAATTCTTGGTAAAAATCTTTTCTTTACATGCAGAACATTTTTTTTTCCCCCAAAGGTATTCCAACTCACACTGGTCACAAGTCAAAAATGCATTTTCCTCCTTTCAAGCAAAATTCCAAAATTTCGTTCATTTTAATTTCCACTCTGCCGTAACAACCGGCGGATCTCTGCCATTAATCAATAACACCCATCACCCACATGGTGATGCCACAACCGTTACCACATAACATAGCATTTCCACAGTATTAATCAACCAAATACAACAATTATATCATTCCGTTCGGCCACTAACATTATTATTACCGCATAAGTTATTATTCATACAAGATAACGACATGATCACATGAACTAGTTAAAATAAGAATTGTTCTTGTCATCTTGAAAGAAAAATCTTTCTCTTATTTATACATTTTCTCCAAAATTTTACTTGAATTCGTGCCCCCCCCCCTTTTTTTTTTTGAGGATTCGTGTTACAAACTTCGAGTAAAAGCAATTTAGTTTGTAATTATTTTCCCAAAACAAGTTTTAAAATCTCACCCCAAGGGTTTTAGTTAACATAGAAATGCCATGAAAGTTTTCAAAAACCAACAATCATTATCAATTTATCTTCCCAACAAACAACCGGTGAATCCCAACCATCACCCAATCACATTCTTCACACGTACAGTGACTTCCAGAATACGACAATTACATTTTCATAACAACAACAATTTGAAATAACCTAGTGCTAAAAGGAACAGTGTAACACACAACTTTCCAAACTCCAAAAGTTCCATACCAACACAAACGTTAACCAAGAAGGACCAACTGTGCCCGAAGACCTATGAGTATTCCCAATCAAGAAGCTAACACTCTACCCCGATTCAGGGGTTTCAAAGCTTACACAAAGACACACGCACCGATAACCACACACAAGCGCAAGGCCCAACTCCCTAGGCACAACCCACGGCACCACGCTGCCTTCTAGCCAAAATGTACTAATTTTCCAAAAGGTCAACTTCACAACCCACATCTAAACCATTCTAAGGTGACTATTTGTCACCCACCTTGATACCACTCAACTTAACTAATTACCCGATAGTTTCCGCTCCCGGTCCTCAAACACCTACATACCATCCCCAATAGAATTCTATTCACACGCCTAGATGGCCAACACACTCTTATACCCAACACAAGACCGAGTAGGTCAACGGCGATCGCACAATCCGGGTTACCCAAGACAATTCTTACCAACGGTACTGTAACATGCCCGAGGGGTATCCACGTGCGTTAAACTGTTCAGACTCCCAAGATCTCTTTGATCTAATCTCACGAGTGCAATGTGAAACATAGATGAGAGTCCAGATTTGGCAACTTTTAGAAAATCCATTTTATTGCGAAAACCTTTTGCCATAAATGGACTGCGTCATTAGATCTCAGAGTCGCCACCTAATATTTATTTTGGAAAAATTAGGAAACCCGTGACTCGTGCCAAGGCCACTGTTCGTCGTAACCAAAGTTGTCTCGGTTCGGAACCTTAGGTATGAGAGGGGAAGGTCATTAATTGAGCACCCCTGCTCACCCGATCAAGAGATCGGCCTTTACTAACCATGATATGAATTTCATTTTTCTTATATGTTCGTGTTCTGATTTTTTAATAAATCCTACAATTTACTATGTGAAGCATACAAGTATAGACTATGTCACCCACTTTGGAACAACTTATTTTCATGTAGTTTTGAAGATGTACAACCCAAATAAATTGAGTTTACAAACATGAAAATCAACATCATTCCAAATTAAGCAACATAACCTCCATCCATTGGCATTCATAGAGTTATATCACATAAGCAAATAGCCTCATGGTAGAATGCTAATCATAGTAAGAAAAACACACACAAACGGGATGCTAAAGCATAAAAACTTACATTTTTGACGTCCCGCGAACAAGCTACAAAACAAAGTTAGTAAAACATACATGATCTTATATACAAAATCCTAATGCAATTCACTCATGAGATGCAACTAAAAATTCGGCTTCTAAGATATGGCATATGAATCATCTCAAGAACATAAGGTAGCGCACATAATCACATAGGAATTTGATTAAATCCACAAATGCAAACTTAGCCGAATCAAGATGCATGAAACATAGATGCAAAGCATGGATATAATGAAAGACAAAATATGATGCATATTTATAGATAAAGAAAACAAGTAAAAGAACGGGATCGAAAGAAGCGGGCGGAGAATTATTACAACACTTGAAAGAATAATTACAAACCAAATTGGAGAGGGATGAGGAGAGTATTACATCAAAATAAAAACCTCGCAAAACACTCAAAATAAAAATAAATAAAATAAAAGCTTCATGTTCTTTGGAACCGCCGGTGGAAATTGGTCAACATTGGGAGATTACGCCATCTTGTCCGGAAGAAGCTAACCGACCGGCCAAATAGGCCGGCCGGCCAACTAGGCCAAGCAAAACCTGTCTTGTTGCGAAACCAAGAAAAGGAACAAACAAAAAAATATGTAGGTGGCTCAACTAACCACTACCGGTTAGATTAAAAGAACAAGAAAACAAATATAAAATAAAATAAAAAGTGCAAACTTACAACATAAACCTAAAATAATAAAACAAATATAAGATAGAACATGCAAGATTACAACAAAACTAATATGAGACTAATACAAAAAAAATAAAAAATAAATATGAGGTAGAACATGCAAGATTACAACAAAACTAATATGAAATTAAAGCATGCGAATAAAAAATAAATAAATAAATAAATAATTATGAGCTAAACAAACCACTAGGATTATAACAACACACTATGAAATATAAAGTAAGAAAATAAATATGAGATAAACAAACACTTGGATTATAACAAAACACTATGAAATAAGAAGCAAGAAAATAAATATGAGGTATAAAATATAAGAAAATGAAAGACTAAAAATTCACCTTCCAAAGAAAGATTGAACTTCTTGATTTCCAAACTTCCTCTTGATCACCCTTAAGTGTAGGAAGTGTGCTCTCAAATCCTTAATTCGAAATTATGGAGTTTATGGAGTTTGTGGTATGGAAAGTGGCTAACTCTCTAGTTTTTCTCACTTTCAATCACTAAACACTCTTCCTTATGATCAAGGCAATTGATCTTTGGCTATATCAGAAATTTTTGGAGTGGTTTTGGTGTATTGAAATGAGGAATTTCAGTAGCTATGGAAGGTATGGGGTGTATATGGAAGATAAGAATATTTTTGGCTCGAAACTCAATTTTTCTCTCTTTTTTGACCCTTTTCTCACTCTTTTCTCTTTAATTTCGTGGTCCTCCCTCTCTCTTACAATATGATCATTCTATATAGGCAATGATAGAGAGTAAAGGTTAAAAAGAAGGTCGGAGACAAGAATGTGATAGGAGGGCAAATTTTTCAATGTGGTTGCATGGGATACTCCTTTATGGATGCAAACAAAACCTCTTTTTGACAATGGGGGATGATTAGGTATAATGGAGGATAAGTGGATGCACTTGAATGGATCAGAAAATAGGTAAATGGGGTGTCCCAACCGAACGAAAACCAAGAAAAAAGGGGCTATTGCTGTTTTGGGCCGAGTCAACAAAATCTACCATTAAGCCTAACTTCAAATGGGCATATCTCCCTTATATGGACTTGGTTTTAGATGGTTCTTGGGTCTAAATTGAAGCTCCAGAAGTCTACTTTCCAATGGTGGTAGCCTCACAGCTAAATTCCAAGTGTACAAAGAGATATGCCTAATTTAGTGAAGGCTGTTCATTTCCCTCGGGTCAAGTCAACAAAATCTATTCTTAAGCCCAACTTCAAATAGGCATATCTCCCTTATCTGGACTTGGTTTTAAGTGATTCTTGGGTCTAAATTGAAGCCCCAGAAGTCTTCTTTCCAATGGTAGTAGCCTCACATTTAAAATCTAAGTGTACAAAGAGATATGCCTAATTTAGGGAAGGTTGCTCATTTCCTTCTTAACAATTTGATGCTCATCATTTCCCTAAACTAGTTTTCTTCCATCCCTTCATGTTTCCTTCAAATCCAAACCCATCCAAACCTATAAAGAAGATGTTTTTAAATATATATATTTTTTAAAGAGTTCACCTCCCTTCCATTTATCTCTACTTTGTCCTTACTCGGTTTACAGAAAAGTGCAATATTTTAATTGAAAATGGGAGCCTCAGAACATCATAGAAACATTTGGAAAAATATTTTGAAAAGAGGATTTTAAGGTCTAAAATAGTTTGGCCAAAAATGTGTGAAGGTTGGGATTAAAGCTCAAATTCCATCTCTCTTACTGAGGATTCTGTGAGAAACACATTCCAATTGTCATCATCGGGTAATCAAAAGAAAGCGCCCAAGTCTTAGGGCCGGTCAAAATGGGGTGTCTACAGGTACGCTCGTTACCTAAAAACACCGACCATTTATTACTCCCCGAGATGCAAATCTCACACTCCCTAGACATTCCCACATCACTTCCACCAATCTTCGCAAAACTCTAAGGTCTCACACTTCCTCAAACTTAGCACAATAAAGCTTTTAAAATTTTGGCCCTCATCCTAACACTACGTTTGTCACAAAAATTCTGCAAACTTCTCAATCCTCATCAATAATTTCTAAACTAATCAAGAATTAAAGGCCATCACAAAATTTAACAGTTGATATACAAGAATACTAGGATCACCAACTCCATTTACACATACATAACAAGGGAGTCAAGTTTCATTAGCAAGCCCCAACACGTGAGGGTAACAAACAACAATACATACACTACACCTAACCACGGTGCCTTAGCATCCTACAACACACCGATCAATCACAAGAGTTTCACAATTTATGACATAAATCTCTAAAACAAAGGTCTCTCTCAAGGGTGGTACTACCGCGTTGGTTTTAAAGGTCGACCCTCGCGAAGCTTCTGAAGCCTGGCCTCTTCAAGTCTAATACCGATAACGTCCCCGACTGGACTGATAGGACAAAGTCCGACTAGATTCCGAAACACCGGAAGGATCTACACGTAAAGGGCAAAAACGTCTAACATGGCCCTGTTGACTGTAATCAAAACAAACAACGGCCTCCTGACTCTGAACCTGATTTGGAGCCTGAACCTCACTGGATCCCCCAACGGACGAGCTCGAAACCCCTAATGAAAACAAGGACCGAGTCTGGAAGTGAGCATGCACTCGCCTCCACCTCTTGCTAAGTCTAGTGTGCTTATGAACTGTAGGAGTTACCGAAGTGGCCTCCTCCCTAACTCGACTAACACTGCCAACCATGGCCTCTGTATGCGCGGCTGCCTCAACTAGATCCAAATAATTCTTCCACATAGATCCAACCACCTTCTCTTGGATATCATCACGCAACCATTTCTCAAACTCATAACAACGACGCTTCTCTGTTGCCACAAATTCTGGAGCAAATCTCGACAAACTAGTAAACCTCATCTCAAACTGAGCCAAATGAGTGACATCCTGATGCAACTCAACAAACTGTTTCCCCTAACCTTTCCCGAGCAGAAGGAGGAAAATACTTGGCCAAGAAGGCCTTGGTAAACGCAACCCACGTGGCACCTACGGT
Organism: Camellia granthamiana; assembly: GCA_036172215.1. Lineage (NCBI taxonomy): Eukaryota > Viridiplantae > Streptophyta > Magnoliopsida > Ericales > Theaceae > Camellia > Camellia granthamiana. The sequence goes on from CM069914.1 coordinate 64,991,672, forward strand.
ACCATTCACATACTTCCACCAATAACCCGCATTCCCCTTCAATTGGAAGGTCGCCAAAGAAACCCTCAACCCCTCATCCTTGACTCTGAGCCTGTCAAGAGTCTTGCTAATCTGTTCCAACCAACTCTCCACCTCCAGCGGTCTTGCCTCTCCCAAAAACTCCGGCAGATTGGAGTGAAGAAACTCCTTAATAAGCCTGAGGGTACGCCCGTTGTCCCCCTTATTGCGAGCTAGAGCATCTAGCACCGCTCTCACAACCTCGCGTGCAACTTCCTCATTGACAGCCGATGCTGTAACGACAGGTGCTAGGGGAACTGCCATGTCCCTACCGACACTCCTATTACTCATCCGTCCTCTATTTCCTCGTGTTTGAATCCTTTCTGACATCCTAAGTAAGGAACAAAAGAGATAACTTAGCACATAATTCCAAATGTGCTCGCAACTTACCTCACACATTAAACTAATGTAATTATATACATTCTAACACACAAATAATTCAATTCACTCCACATAAGCACGTAGTCACGTAAACACATACGAATTATCCTTTAGTGATACAATTCGTCCCATGAGAAACCAAGAATTCTTAGTAGAATGAGTATTGATCAAGTACCCTTCTAATAAGGCCTCAAGGAAATCTAATAGGCGCAAATAACATCCCCAAAGTTCAATCCCATACCCACATAGTCACATAAGCATGCTATCACATAATCACATAGGCAAGACATTTCCTAATCATGCGAAACGAACCCATTGTGGTATGGCAACCACTTCCCGCGAGCCCCAAATATTCAAACCTGGCTCTGATACCAAGTTGTAATGCCCTAAAATAATTCAACATGAACTACCATACTAATGAACATTGGCCAATCTATGACAATAATCCTTCCATCATCTCATATATCATATATGGATTAAATACGAAAGTTCCACTTGCGATATACATTCAAACGAATTAAAAAAACACATGAATCTATAGCATATGAAGCATCTAAAACTCAAAACAAATAAATGCGCTTATGGGCTTACATCTTCCAAGGCAATAGCCCGGTTACACAAAATGGTCTCTCAGACCCAAACACATTAGCCCTTGGCTCACAGAAGATCACAACAAAATAAGAGCTATGTACTCTTTACAACTATCCGCGCCCTCAACTTGGCGGGATCACCTTGTCGTTACTTGCACCAAAATTCCATAGGGGTGAGCATAAAGCCCAGTAGAGAATTCCTTAACAAAGTATATACATTTATGTAATATACCCAATATTAATTGCAAATGCAATGCCGTGTAATGCCATTTCAAATAATCACATGTCATGCCTTTCTTGAAGATCATCGTGCTTCATTAACAAAATTTCAATCTCATCAATTTCCAAACATCCAGTTTTTTTTTTAAACATAAGGGGTGGTAAATACGACACTGGTAATCCCTAAGTTGGTGTCTACAAATAGACTCTGCAAGTACTACGAAACTGTCATTTTTACCGGTATTAACCGGAAGGCTCGACACATATTCGCGCGGTTTTCTGGTCTTTCACCATGGACACTCAGGCCAACTTATCAAATTCACCTACACCCCCTAACCGGACTTACCACCGTATTTATCCCATAACACAAGTCGTAGTTCTCATTACAACATCATTTTGTTTCATGAAATAAATACCTTCATTCGAAATTTACAATGCAAAAGTAATAATTGAATGAATATGCAATGCCGTGGTCTTTCCACATTTTCAACCACAATGATTCATTCTCAATGAAGTTTCAAGTTTCTTTTCAAAAACAATTTCATGATATGCATAACTTAAGTAATGCCAATACAATACTTACCCGCATAATTACATGCCTCTTTACATGGTCCATAACTACTACTAACCCTCCACAGAGGTTCAAAGTTTACGTTTTCCCCTTTTCCATGCCATTCCATCATTAGCCAAGCAATCATTATCAAGTACCATGTACAACAATAAAATCACATTTCATACTCTTCCAACAATTTAACCATTTCTAACCACAACAATATAGAAACATCACCTCCATTTTTCCAAAGTCTTTCACATGTTAAGAATTCCTTAATCAATGTAAATATCTTTATGTATTCATTTGCATACCATCTCACCTTTCTCATTCTCTTCATATAACATGGTTCACAACATGGCCTCCATAAATATGTACATAAATGTATGTATATATATCTATATATGTATCAATATGAACCTCCATCTCCTTTCATTTAAGAAAACCCCAAAACTTCTAGGTTTTCACAAAAAAAGGCTAACATCACCCACCTTTTGTAAAACCCCATTTTACTCCATATTCTTAACCCAAGTTTGTTCAAAAGTCAAGAACTCATCTATATAAGAAAACAAGATAGAGTTTATTTCACTAACTCATCTATTTCTTGAGCCACCAAAACCCATTTTCGAAATAATAGTGGAAGCTCTCAAAATCAACACAAAATTTACATAAACATATATATAACTCAGAGGAAAACCCTACCTCAAGCTTGATGAAGAGAGAGAGAAGATGAAACCCTAGCTTTGATGAAAGATTCTTCAACTTTCCACAACACCAAGAGGAGTTCAAGCTTGATCTTCAATATTTAGAGAGAGAGATGATAATCTAGACCCAAGATTTGCAAGAATCAAAGTGTTTTGGGTGTTTGATAATGTTTTCTAGAGAAGGAGGAGAGAATAGGGTTTAGTGAGAGACAGAGAGAGACCCAAAAATGAGATATAATTCGGCCAAAAAGAGAAATAAAAACAGAGCCTCGGATCTGGGCCTTTCCCACACGTGCGGAGCCCACTCCCGCACGTTCGGCCACCACTTCCGCACATGCGGCACCTCCCTGCACCACCTCACGCACGTGCTTTTTTAGCAGTGTGCAACCCACTGAAAAATTCCCTCTCCCCGCACGTGCAGCTTGGCCTCTTGCACGTGCGGCCCCCACCCCGCACGTGTAGCCCTGGCCCAGCAGTCCAAAGTTCTCCAGTTCGGCACCCGGGCACCTCGGACTCGACCGCACCCTCTCTGGAATGGTGAAATTCAATCATCGAACAAAAACAAGAATGAGAAATTTATTTGAGTACAACCTCCGAACATTCCGAACCCAACGAGCTAAAGAACGGAGTGAAGAGGAAAGAAAAAGAAAAATGGGGAAAGGACCTGGTCGTTATATACAAAAAATGAGATTAGCGGCTATAAAAATATATTGAAACACAATGCAAATGAAAATGTAGCAACATTGATTATGACTCACTAATATAAGAAATAGATAAATTAACAAAACGTGTGTGTGTGTGTGTGTGTGTATGTGTGTGTGTGTGTGTGTGAGAGAGAGAGAGAGAGAGAGAGAGAGAGAGAGAGCAAATTGAAAATTGATTACGCAACTCATTTTCCAAATAAACTAAGCCTGAGCTACAATAAGATCACCTCACTAGGCTTGTGAAAAATTACAAACCCTACCAATCAAACTTGAGTACAAATTAATGGTTGAGCTCAAAACAAGCCCTAGTTTTCTTCATTTTTTGGTTTGTTTAGGAAAATGATAAGAAAATGAACATATATTAGTCAAAGAAATCCATTTTTTTATTTAATTATGTAATTTGGCACCAGTTTTGTTTTCTTCATTTTTGGAAACAAAAACAATGAGAAGTTCAAAAACATCCATTGTCTTCATTTTGTGCGAACAACAGTTTTTGATAATGTGAACATAACGTTTTGGTGTTTCCTAAAAAATGGGTTGTTTTCCAAAAAAATTCTCGAAAATAGTTCATCAAACAAGTTTCCCAAGTTTTCAAAAAAATAAAAACAAAAAACAAAAAATGAAAACAATACCAAACAGACCCTTATCTTATTTTCCAATCTTTTCCTTTTCTTTTCTTTTCCCTTTGCAAATAATGTAGAGGTTCAAAAAAGAGCACGTGTGCGCGCGGGTGTGTTTGTGTGTGAGAGGGAGAGAGAGAGAGTGAGAAAGAGATCATGGATCAATAAATTGATGGGATTATCACATAAAAGGTAATAAATAAATAAAAAACATATCACAGTTAGGTCCATTAAATGAAAAATTTTCTTCTAAAACCTATGAAGCACAGATACTATAAAAAAGGTGCCGTATGACTATTGGATACGGCTATGGATATGCGTTCGATACAGCGGGATACATATCAGATATGTCAAATAAGTATTTTTTTTTTTTTTTTTGGTTTTTTTTCTTCTTAAATTCGCATATGGGAGGGAGACGTGAAACATACTTGGGGGATACGGCAAGATATGTGAGGGATACACGAGAGATACGCCAAATAAGTATCTAAATTTTTTTTTCTAATTTTTTTGTTTTTTATATTTTAATATGCCGAAAAAGTACATAAAATTTTTTTTTTTCCAAATTTTTTGTTATTTCATATTTATATTTTTTTCAATAGTCAATACTCTCTGCTCTTGTTCTTGTTCTTTTTTGCTTTTTTCCTTATCTATTAGGCTAAAAAAAACAACGGCCAATTAGTACACATTAATATGTGTTTGAAAGGAGAAAGATTGAATACACGCCTAACCTTTACCATGGTTTTTAGGCTACTTTATTTTATTTTTTTTTTCCTATTTTTTTTTCCCTACACTATTTTAATGTAAGTATTTCTTTACCAAATTTTTAATTTTAGGAGCTCTAATGTTAATATTTCTTTATTTAATAAAAATCCCTCTCTTTATTTATTAATTCAGTTTAGGTTTTATTTTCTTGCATATTACATTAATAAAATTATAAAAAATAATTTTTTTTTACGAACGTATCCCCGCCGCACCTGTATCCTACTTTTTTAGATTTTGACGTATCACCATATCGGTATCGTTGTATCCGCATCCGTGCCTCCTACTCTAAAACCTATATACTGAAATTTATTTACACACAAGACAAAAAAAATCGTTTTTATCAAAGCTCATCCCTTTCTCCACAGATCCCAGACAATCTTGTTGTTCGTCTATAGAACCCATGCATTGATCCAATAACAAAATCACTCTGATACCAACGACCCTTATATGAGAAAGTTAATATTACATTGATGGAACTTATTAAGGGGTAGAAATAAGTTCTCTTCTCTAGCATGGCAGCATATAAATGGTATGAAAAACATAAAATCTACTGAATCTAATCATTTTTCAGTCATAAAATTCAATATGTTGTATACTCTAGATGATTTGAATTCATATTCTTAGACCTATACATACCCCAATTTGGAATATTATATATCAACACATTCGTTGTCTTATTATGCAGCTACGTCAGGGGAAGGCATAATGGAGCACCAACTGTCGGGCAGAGAAGAGGGATTTGCTGTGACAGAGAGGGCTGGATGGAGAGTAGGGTCTGGGTAAGGAGTGTGTTTGGTCAAAATTGACTTTTTACAAACAAATTTGTATACATAGACTTTAGAGGAAAAAAAAATTATTTAATGGATCTAATTGTAATAAGTTCATCATTTATTGCCTTGAATATAATAATCCCCTTTTTGATCTTCTACAAATGTAGAAAAAACCACTTCTTTTTTTGGCTAATAGGAAGAGATCTCAAAGCTGAGGGATTCTAATCTTGCATGACGTTTCAATTACTTGGCATTAATAGTAGGTCTCCCTGAAATTGTTTGGATGTTTCAAAACAGAAGGTGTCTAAATATGCAAACAACATTTTGGATATGCCTTCAAGAAAAAAGTGAATTACTTTTTACCCTTAGTTTATCAAGTAAAGAAATATAATGAATCCAACCAAACTATCCAACCTTAAGATGTAAACAAGTTAGGTTTTACGTAAATCTAGATAGATGACCTCGCCCTGTGTTTGGAAAGACAATTAAATAAAATCTTAAAGAAAATAAATATAGGTAGTGACACACAAATAGATGCTATGAAAAAAATACACATGTAAAATGATTTTGGCATAATAGTTACATTTTTAAAACAAAAGGACCATGAATTACATTTTATTCACAAAAATGCCACTACTACATCATTCTACATAGAAAATCTATTCAACAACTTTGTAGACTATAAATATATCTTGGAAGTATTCCTATTAGAAACAGATGTCTTAGCTGTATGGTAACTTAGGGGTACAGTGCAAACACACTAGGGTTAAAATCCTATCATTTATAGTTTGGGAAGAAAATAGATGTATTCCTATTAGGTTTGACCTATGAAACACAAGTATTATTACCATAGGAGTACCAGGGACTTACCGAGTACAAGTATGCATACTGGACTATGAAGCATAGACACGAATATGATACTATATGATATGATACGGTATGGTATGGTTGTTAGAATCTTACAATTCACAATTTGATATAAGTTTCAAACAAAATGGTTCAATTAGTGAAGTTGAATTTTAAATTGAGTGAATCTTACTACTCAAATGTGATTCACTATGATTCATTTCAATTCAAAAGATTCGATTTTATTTGCATAATACATGAAATGGCGTCGTTTTCACAATATATCCGAAATTAAATAATTACTTTATACGAAGTAAATCTTATATCTAATTCTTTTACATGAATTTTTAGACTAATGGACCATATAGTAGTTAAAAATCAGACAAATTGTAGCAAACATATATAATTGTGACAACTGCCTCGTCATCATTAGCCATATTTGATAATAAATTTACGTATCGTTTTCATTTTTTTATTTAATTCTATGTGAAACTTCTATAAGATTATTTTCAATAATTATATATTTTTAATGGTATAACATATGTCAATTTTTAAACTTTGAAAATCATTAGCAAATGTTTGAGAAGTGTTAGTCTCATGTTTATTTTTAGTGATGGATATGGTCAAGAAGGGACAAACACGTCAAAAAATGAGGTTAGACATGTGTTTGAAATTAAGATTTTATTTTAAATTACATAAATGAAAAAAGAGCATTGAGCACATGGTTGAGAGTATTTGAGGAGTGTTGGTATTCGACACGGATACATCACCTTCTTACTTCTTAGAAGTGTCTATGCTTCTTAGATACCGGGTATGCAAAATAAGCGTCCGGTAGGTACATGAAATACTTTGGGTATTACATGGGTACGTAAGGGTATGAATTCAAAATTTTATTTTTAAATATAAGAGTGCTAAAAATTATATTGTGCCTATTTTTTTAATTTTTTTTTTAAATGTAGAGTATTTTTGCAATTATAAAAAAATCTTGGGGTTATTTTTTTACCATTACAAAAATATTTTAATTATTTTTTGCATTTGATTTTTTAATTGTTATATACCATGTACTACTACACTTATAAAAATATTCCGCAATAATCATATCTCACGTTTTTTAGGTTTTGGCGTATTGACGTACCCATAACGTACCCATACCCGCACTTGTGCTTCCTAGAGTTTGACCAAACACATATGGGATGGATTTCTTTAATCTTTACTATTCCAAGTATGAACTGCCAATCCTTGTGTTGGTAGGTTTGATGATTCAAACCTATCCTTTGATTATAACCCTATTTAACCTTGATCTCGTCGATCTCGTCTACATTCGTATATCTAACCCAAAAACTAAAATCTTAAAAAAGCAATTACAAAGATCTATAGACGAACATGATAAATTAGAAAAATCACAAAAATGTAAGGGTAAAATAATAAAATCATGAATTCCTAGGAGTAAAATCCTTCATTGCAACAAACACGATAATTTGAAAAATAATAGAAATTTAAGGAAAAAAATCATAAAACCCTGAATTGCTAAAATAAATACTTAATTATTACTAATTTAAAGTTAGCCCACAAGAATGATATCTAGCAACTTGTAGACAGAGAAAGATGTTGCCTTAGGATATCAAGTAAAAGAGTGCAGCAGCAGTGAGGTGACAAGGCACCGAGGTAATGGGAGAGCCAAATGAGGCAAAAAAGTGAAAGATGTCACCTTAGGATATCAGGTAAAAGAGTGTGGCAAGGTAATAAAAGAGAATACGAGAGCCAAATGAGGCACAAGAGAAAGACGGCACCTTAGGATATCAGGTAAAAGAATGTGGTGGCAAAGAGGCAACAAGGTGGCAAGGTAATAGGAGAGAATGGGAGAGCCAAATGAGGCAGAATCCCTTATACTCTTCTTTTTATAAAGCAAAAAGTAGATAATATCAAAATCGGTTGGGATATTTTAGTAAACTTATTTATAACCAAGTGGACTGGAGCATGGTTCCTAAACGCAATCCCTTCAAGAATATGACGTGTGTTTCTATTCTTTGCTCACGCTTGCCTTACCTTGCTCAAGGCCTTGCCAAATATGTATGAATAGAAGTAGTGAAAAACTAATTGCACATTAATTTTTGGTCTATTATCATCCATGTTTCTTCCCTCCCCATTCTTTTTCCTTCCACACATACAGGGACGAATCCAGGATTTTCATATAGGGGGGGCAAACATATATATACTAACAAAATTTTTAAAAAGAAAGTATGAATTATAGTATCAATTTCTACTAGTTTAAAAAGTGAAAATAAGATGAAAATATATATAAATAGCATTTTTTTGTATCCATATTTAGTTACAAAAAATAGCAACTACAAAACAATCTAAATATTAAAGTGAGGCATCTTGAATTGTTTGTACTTGACATAAGTTCATGTCATTAAAAATGTCTATGATAGAATCGATATTAAAATCTTATACAATGTCTTTCTCAATAAACATGATTAAGTAATTAGCTAATACATTATTCAATTCTTTAGAAGCTTGGACTTGTAATTAACAATAGTTATAACAAAGAAATTTTTTTTATTATTTTTTTCCATTTTTTTTAATATTATATTTTGATCCTATGTTTCATATACATAAAGTGACAACCACTTAAATTTTTTCTAAAAGCAAAAAAACGTAGAGGGGGCGAGTCTCTATGATATGTAAATAATTGTAGCTAATACCTATGTTATATGAACTCAGGTATGGGTGTCGGGTGCTAGTGCGGGTATGTATCTAAAGGTTGGACTCATCAAATCATAAATTTAAAGGTATATGGACTCAACAAAAAAAATGCCATATTTTTATATTTTTAATCAAGTATGTGAGAAAATTGTATTATATGTAACTTATAGTGTCAAAAAGACATTTATAGCAATTATACAATATAGCGATCCGGGTCTACCTTTTCTTTATTTGTCGTATCCGGACTCGGTTCCATGGATGTGTTGTTGTCATACTCTTATCTCTATTCTGTACTTTGTACTTTTGAGTTTTGGTTTGTTTTGGGCAAGTTGGGAATAGGTTGGTTGTGTCGAGAAACCTAGAAAAGTTGCCCAGAATTTGGCCTCTCCGCTCGAGCGGGGGTTTTGGCGCTCGAGCGGGGAAATCACCCATCCAGTTTTTCGTCTGCAGTGTTGGACGCTCGAGCGGGGGATTGGCCACTCGAGCAGGAGTTTGTGTGTGACGCTCGAGCGGGAAGTTGGACGCTCGAGCGAGGGACCTGTCTGCATAAGTTCTGAGAGTGTGCATCCGCTGCTCGAGCGGGGGATTGACCGCTCGAGCGGGAGTCTGTGAGTGCCGCTCGAGCGGGGTTTTGGCCGCTCGAGCGGGGAGACTGGGTTAAAGCTCCGTGTTTTGACTTTTTCAAATCACTTTTTCACATCTCTTCTCTCTCTTACTTTTCCAAAAACCTCATTGTTGAGCTTCTCACTCTAGAGCTCTACCTTCTCCCTAAGTATTGATCTAGTAGGAGTGATTTGCTCACCTTTGGTCTTTACAAAAAAGTTGTTGATCGTCGAGGGCTATCTTTTGATCCGAAAAATTTGTGATTTGGAGCATTTTCGTTTCCTTCATCTTCTTGGTTGGGTGTCACCATTTGAGGTAGGGATATCCTACTCCTCCTTATGGATTTTGTCTTTAAATTTTAGCATTTTGATATGTTAGGTGTTGTTGGGTAAATTTGAGAAAGTTTGGGCCTTTTGTGTAATTTTACAAAAGTTGGGGTTTTGTTTGAAATAAACCTATATGCAAGTTTGGTATAAAAAAAAAATGAGATGGATGATGGATTGTGGATGAAAATGGAACCTTAGAGTTGTTTTGTTAATTAAGGGAATTTGCCCTAATTGTTTTAATTAATTAATGTATATAATTAATTAAAGGAAATGAGGAATTGAATTGGAAATGTTGAAATTGGGAATGTATGGGACTAAAGGGTGTAATTAAATCATTTATTGCTCACCTAATTGAAATGTTGATATATTATCCATTTGTGCATTTATTTCCTGTTTAGAAATAATTGCTTTAGGCTACCGGTGGAGGGTAGTATTGATTGTTGTAGACAATGCATGATGATTAGGCAAACTAAAACTAATCAATTGGATGTGTCATAGAGTATGACGGTTGATAGAATACATTAACTTTATGTATTGATTGATTGTGTATATGACCAATGTGTTTATATGCATTATGTGTAGACGGTTTATAGAATACATTAACTTTATATATTGATTGATTGCGTATATGATTCTGTATTTATATACATTGCTTGTGCATGGGAGGAGATGGGGGATGTACTCCACGGTTTAGGGGAAGATGGGGGATGTACCTCTAAACCGGTTAATGGTTAAGGGAAGATGGAGGATGGACCCAGGGATGCAACTCATATGCTCTCCCATTGTAGTGATGATACAGCTCATATGCTTATCTATTGGAATGATGATACAGCTCATATGCTTATCTATTGGAATGTTGATATAGCTCATATGCTTATCTGTTGGAATGTTGATATAGCTCATATGCTTATCTGTTGAAGTGTTGATATAGCTCATATGCTTATCTGTTGTAGTGTGATATGGCTCATATGCTTATCTATTGAAATGTTTGTTTGATTTGATATAGCACTAAAATGTATATCATCATCGTTTGTGAAGTATGGAAGTGGTCTATGTGTTATTGATACAACACCAAAATGTGTATCCACCTTGAATTTCGAAAGTGTTCTAGTGATGAACTATAATCTCATCAAATGTTTTGGCCAGAGTACTGAGCCTTGTTTTCAAACTCAAAGTTGAATAAGAAATGGAAAGTGAATTGTAACATAGACTTGACTGTCATGGAATTGTAATAAGATGTAAATGGAAGTGTAAGTGTTGACCATCCATCAGTTGCTAATCTTTTAGGCATTGTTCATAGTTGGTTTAGTATATTTCTACTGGGCTGTGGCTCACCCTATATGGGAACATTATTTTCAGGTACAGGTAGCATGCCACCTCTAAGGACATAGCTTGGGAGGCTAGAGGTGGACATACTTATGTTGTCTTATTTTCCTTGATTGTATTACATATAGATTCAAGCCAAGGACTTAATGTGTAATTGAGTTAGCACTCTCTTTTGTAACCAAGTGTTAACTTGGAAAGCTGTAAGCCCGTAGGGCATTTGCTTTTGTTGTAAACATGTAATACTTTTGTAATGAAATACTATGATGAATAGATGAATGTGGACCATTTATGTATCAATGCATGTCTCTATATGGATGGGTTTAATGTTATTATTTTGAGGGCGTTACATACAACATTATATATGTATAATAATAGTGTTATATACAATTATATAAGAAGTATTTGTTGAAAAGTATCTAACAAATATCTCATACCCTTGTCCAAGTGTCGGGTGTCCGACACAGGTATTTGATTTATTTTGAAGAGTCCTTGTAACATAGGATAATACTACTATAATAAATTGTGTTTTTGAAATCGTAAGGGGGAAGATCGCCCGCTCTTGCCCCCTTCTGGGTCCATCCTTGCACACATAAATAAATTTTCATACAGTGGTTCATAGCTAGGAAAACACCTTCAAGGTAGGGGTGAAATTGGTGTTGTTCGGCCCATTTCTTTTTAGTTTTTGGGCCAAATTGATTGATTTGATTTTTCAATTTTGCAAACCGAGATAAACATATAAAGCGGACCAAACCATGCCATACGGTTTGGTGCAGCTGTTACGGTTTCAGGCAACAAACACAAGTTCCACCAAGTAAACAACCATTTTCTTGAATGTGATTTACACAAATTTTTCCATTCAGAAATTCGCAAATAACATCTTGAATAAATTCATCAAACTCACAAATCCACAAATTCATAAATCAAGGTTTCAAACTCAGAAATTCATAAATCAAGGTTTGAAAATCAAAAGGGTTTTCAAAATCAAAAAGGGGTTTCAAAATTAGGATTTTGAAATAAGAACCTGAAAATTAATTTATAGGTTGTTTGAGTCGATTTCGCTGCACCCACCCACCAAGACTATGTTTGTGAATCCTTAAGTTGATTTCGCTGCTACACCCCGAATTGCTGATGAGTGATGGTCGTAAGAGAGTGATGGTGAAGGGTGTGATGTGAGAGAGAGTTCTGAAGAAAGTTAGAGAATTGAGAAGAAGAAGAAGAAGAAGATGATGAACAAAATGTGAAAGAGTGAATAAATATGGAGTCTTTTCTTTTGTTATGTGGAATAGACAAGTGGATGGCTGTGATGAGTGATGAGCGCACGCGGACGGCCAGGATGGAAGGAAGACCTTAATGATATTGTAGACCAGTCTAGTTTGGTTGAATATTTGAAAAACCACAAACCGAACCACCGACTATTTGAAAAAATAAAAAACAGACCGAAAATTGGTTGGTCTAGTTCAGATAGTTAATCTCTCACCCCTACTTCAAGGCTAGAAAATTTGGAATTTTTTCTCACAGGATAATGTATCTACAATGAAGAAAAGATGGATAAAGCAAAAAGAATAATTAGTAATTAGTATTTTACTATTATTATTAACATGAGAAGGAAATCTATAAGGTTCTCAAAAGGTAATAAAAAGACAAGTCTTTGTTACACTGAAAAGGAAACTAGTTGACAAAATTGAAAATTAAGGATCACAACTATAATTGATTGAATATGTCTAAGCTTTAGAACAACAATTGGGTGAAATGTTAGAAACATAATGAATTCAATAAATCTATAGGTTTGTTTGACTTTACTTCTTCAAAACATTAAAAAATAATAATAATTACTTTTATACCAAAAAAAAATCAAGAATTACTAATTTTCAAAGACATACAAGGAGAGATAGAGAGAGAGTTGACATTTGAATACACCTATAGGTGTACGAGTACTGGTACAATACGGGTACGTCAATACGGTAAAATTATTATAAAAAAAATAGGGTAAAGGTACGGCTAGGTACCTTCATAAAAAAAATAATTATTTTTAATTTGGAGTAATGCAAAACTCATTAGTTGAATGATTTAGTTTGTTACAATCCAATTCATATTTTAATGCCAAAAGTAAAAGTCTAAACCAAAATTAAATGTCATTATATTAAATAAATTACAAACCATAGCTTAATTCATGCTAAGCATAATAACAATAAAAAATATCCAATGAAACTAATATTACCTCTACATCAAGAAAAAATACTACTTCGATTGAGATACGACTTGGTTGTAAATGGCAAAAATTAAAAAGAAAATTTTGGGTATATGTTTCGTGTACTCGGTATGTATGTAGAAGTACCATATAAAGTACCGATACCTGATAAGTACCCAGTAGTATGGCACGTTTGTCGAAGTACCTATGCTTCATAGGAATACAATGATAAACTTTGTCATATGAATAATTTAATAACTACAAATCTTTTTATTGGTTTCATGAGAGATATGCACAATAACATGAACAAATAAATGAAATTTTAATAAATTGTAGTACCTTCTTGTCTGCTGTTCATTTTTTTTCAGAACTCCAGTCCTACAAGGAGGCCTGTCAAGATCCTAGTTGGATTCAAGCTATGGAGACTGAATTGTCCGCTTTACAGAAGACTACTACTTGGGAGCTGGTTCCTTTGCCTGCTAACAAAAATCTGGTTGGTTTCAAATGGGTCTATAAATTCGAGACTCATTCTGATAGTTCCATCAAGCATTACAAAGTTCATCTGGTTGCCAAAAGTTTCTCACAGGAGTATGGTATTGATTATGAGGAGACTTTTTGTAATGATCTAGGATTTTTCCCTCCGCTCAAGCGGGGGAGTTGACGCTTGAGCGGACTTGAGAGGCTCCCAGCATTTTTGCAGTCTGTCCGAAATTCTGAGAGTTGTGAATTCCCGCTCGAGCGTAGGAGTGGTCGCTCGAGCGGACGGCTTTGTTGGTCTGCGCGCTCAAGCGTAGAAAGCGACGCTTGAGCGTGGAAAGTGAGATTGCCCTTGACATTTTTATTAGTGTATTTGGAACCTTCTTATTTTATTTTGGGATATTGATTAAAGTGGCAACATGATGGTAAAGTAAGAGTGAACCAATAATTTAATTCAGATAACTTTTCCTACAAACAGCTGTCACTCTTTTGCCCTTTTCTTTTTCCACACTTTGAATTTGGGTGTGAGACTAGAACAATTGGAAAGCTTATTTCTGGGGCTTCAATTTGGACACAAGAACGACCTAGAACGGAGTCCGGATGAGAGAGTTACGCCTGTTTGAAGTTTTGGAATCTGTGTTGGAAGCAGGTATGCTGGAGCAGGAAAAGGGACGCTCGAGCAGACTGCGCGAATTCAGCGACTTAAAAAGTGATTTTCTAGATCATTCCTTACACTTTCTTTTTCCCTCTTCCTTGCTCTCATCCTAGGTCTGAAAACCTAGCCCTCAAAACTTTGATTTCATCCATTTTTACCAACAAATCCACCATGGATCTTGCATCAAGGATGAAGAACAAGAGAAGATAAACATTTTCAACCGATTAGATTTTGGATTTTCAAAATAATGCGCTTGATCTAGCTTCCTTGCTTTCAATCTTGAGGTAGGGAGTTCTCTTAGCCTTAAATATTTATGATTCAACGTGATTTGGTGACATTTTGGGATTTTGAGTTGATTATGGATTAGAAAACATTAATGGCTAGTTGTTTATTTACAAATGGGGTTTTCACTCAAATTTTCAAAGGGTGTTGAATGTTTTAGCATATTGATAAATAGCAATTGATGATTTGAGGATTTAATTAAGAAAAGAGGAAAACCCCCAAATTTTTTTAAAACCCTAGGTTTGAAATGTTGTGTAAAACGGGATTTTGAACTAATTGATAGTTTTATGTTAAAATTGACATTAATATGGTATTGGAATACATGGAGATTATGAAATGGGTAAATCCTAATAATTTGATAAAACTAGTGTGGGGATAGAAGTTGTGGATTAAATTATTTTGGAACCTTAGCTTGGAAGTTTGTTGGAAATGAGATAACTTAAGAAATGTTTCTAAGTGGAATTTAAGTCGTTTTGAGTTGATATTCACATAATGTTGGAAAGATGGAGAATTCGAGATTGATGTTGCTATATTAAATGATTATGGAAATTGTTGAGATTGCCTTGCTTATATTTCATGTTGATTATTTTTGTAGTAATGATTTGGACCTTAGGCAAACTATGATATTGGCAAACCCATTTGCATTGCATTGCATCGCATCGCATCATATCTTCATGGCTTTGGGGTCAAGTGTGTTGAGTTAATTAAAATGGGTTATTTTGAAATGTGTTGTGTGTGTTGAGGTGCCCAATTGCCCTTCCGTGCTTGTAGGCTGGAAAATGTGGGGATGTTATTGGTATGTTGGTAAAGGTGCCCAATTGCCCTTCCGTGCTTGTAGGCCGGTAAATGTGGGGGAAAAGTTACAATGATTTATGGGTGTCCAATTGCCCCTCCGTGCTCGGTGGCCAAAAAATGTGGAGATGTTTTTAAGAATGAAATGGGTGTCCAATTGCCCCTCCGTGCTTGGTGGCCGGTAAATGTGGAGGTTTTTCTAAAAGTTAGAGGTGCCCACTTGCCCTACTGTGCTTGGTGGCCAGTAAATGTGGGGGGTGTTTGTGACATGTAACGTGGAAATTAATTATAAAATGATGGTTCATGGTTAACTCATTGATTAATAAATTGGGTCAAAACTTGGAATACGAATTTAGCATGTTACAAATTGGTTTTCTAATAAAAATAAGTTGTGTGCATGACGTGACATTGCATGAACATAATTACTTTGAGCATGCTTATTTGTTGTTAAGTTTATTTCCTACTGAGCGTCAAAGCTCACTCCCTTTTTATGGGCTGGATATCCTAAAAATCCAAGTGTTGAAGGTGTACTATGATAGTGTCGAAAGTGAATGGAATTTTAATGTGGAGCGCCGAAGCTTCTTTGATGGTGTTCGCCTTCAGCCATTGAACTTGTTTGTTGAGTTAGGAATTTTATTTGTTTAAATCAAGACTCTTAGTCTTGAAAGGTGTAAGCCCTTGTGGCAAGTAAGATGGATATTTTTATATTACCGTGTATTGTAATTTTATTGCTTTGAGCTTGACAAGAAATTTATGAGAATGTGATAGACCCCAATTATTGAATTGTATACCTTTGCTTATTGTTCATATGTTGGGTTGGTAGCATATCGTGGTGTAAATATCGGGGTGTTACAACTTGGTATCAGAGTGAGCCAGGTTTGAATACCTTGGGCTCGTGGGAAGTGACGTTTGTCACAATGGGTTACTAGGTTAGAATGGGACGTTTAAATGTTTACTCTGATTGGTGTGTGCCAACTTGACTATGTGGGTATGGGATTAAACTCTTAGGATGAAGTTTGTGCTCATGAATTTCTTAGAAGTCTTGTTAGGAGGCACCTGATCAATGCCATTCCAACTTGAGTTCTTTGAATGTTTGTGGGACAAATTGGCATCTTTGGAGGATAATCCGTATGTGCTTCATGTGACTAGGTGTTTATGTGGTATGCTATTGTGAAAATCATTATGTGCATAGACAGGTGTAGACATTTCGGGTAGAGTGTGGAGTTTTGTTTGGGTTAATTTGTGAGCTAAGTTATTCTTATTCTTATTTAGGATGTCTGGACGTAATGGTGGAAGCCGTGGTAGACCTCTTTGTGGTGGTCGGGGTGTCTCTTCTCGAGGAGAGGGGGTAAGCCAAGCTAGTATGGCCAAACAAGAGGTGCAGGGTGTTATGGTTTTGTTGGCTAGGGAGTTGGCAAGTGCACTTCAGGAATCTATGAATATTTTGAGGGCTGAAAAAGCGACATGAGCCACCGTAGGAGAGACTAGATCCTCTTCCTTGGCTAAGGATTTCTTTAAATCTAACCCTATGGAATTTTATGGCGGTGCTAATCCACTTCTAGCAGATGAGTGGCTTGAACAAACAGTGAAGACATTTGAGGTGTTTCACATAGTGAATGATGAACTTCGGGTTATGTTGGGGGCTTTTCAATTGAAAGGGGACGCTGGTCAATGGTGGAAATATACCAAAGATCGTATAGTGCACCCATAGGAGGCCTTCACTCATGCCTTCCAGGAGAAGTACCTTCCACCTACAGCTACAGAGCGTTTGAGAAAATAGTTTGAAGAGCTCGAACAACATGACACAACCATAGCGGAGTTTGAGGCAGCTTTCACTAGCTTGTCTAGGTTTGCACCGGAGTTAGTGGCGACTGAGGAGCGCCGTTGTTCGGAATTTGAAAAGAGACTTAGGTGGGAAATTAAGATGAAAGTGGTTGGTAATATGATTTGAAATTATGATAGACTCGTGAAAGCAGCCACACATGTGGAAATCACGTTGGAAGGAGGAAAGAAACAGAAGGGTAAGAGACATAGGGAAGACGAGTCACAAGGTGACTCGAGAATATCTAAAAAGTCGAGAGGTAGCACTAGAATGCTTTTGCAATCATAGCAGACCGAGCCTTAGAGTTTGGCAACAGGGACGAGTTTAGGAAGTACTAGTCGGAATAAGATGACTTGTTTTCGATGTGGCCAGCAGGGCCACAAGGCTTCAGCTTGCCCTCAAAGGAAAGGAAGCTGACTACAACAGCGATCAGCTCATCCTCAGAGCCAGTCTCAAGGTAGTGGTCGAGTGTCCACCTGTTATCAGTGCGGACAATCAGGGCATGTGAAGAGACTTTGCCCTCAGTTGGTAGGAGTCCTTGGTCCTTCGGTATCCCAACAGTTGCACGACCTTCCATCAGATCCTAACCGAAAACAACTCCAACAGTCAGTTCAGTTACAAGATAGGAGCCTACCTGTTTGTTTTAAGTGCAATCAACCGGGCCATGTTAAGCGTTATTGCCCGAGAGAGGACAGAACTAGTTTGTTGATTCTAGTAAGGACGGTAATGTTGGGAGGGAGTAGTGTGATCTATTGTTGTTTTGGTATGATAATACTATGATGTGGTAGATAAGGAAGTATAATTACAAATATTGCATAAGTATACATATGTATGTGTGTTCTTGAAACCCAACTATGTGATAATGTAATTAAACCTCGGAACCTGTTTATGTTTGGAAGTACTATTAGAAATTGTAATCTTAGCATTTTGTTATGTAACTGTTTTTATTTCCTGAATAAAGTATGCATTGGCTTATGAGTCTTAAATTGAATTAAGGTGTTTGTAGAGAAAGGATTGGTCACGGGACTATCCTAGGAGGTTGCCTCGGTGTGGCAATAATATGCTTAATGTATTGTTGAATGGTATAATGTTTGATAGAGTTGAGTTACTTTGGCGCACGTGTTCATTGTTTGTTAGTGGAACTCCGGGTGATATAGTAGAGTTGTGTGGAGCAAGTGTTATTGACCCTATTAGTCCTTGTCGGTGTAGTGTGAGGTGTTTGGTTGCCACGGGTATATGTATGTGTTGATTTTACGAGGGTGAGTTATGTGTTTTGGCCTTTAGGAGTCCAGCTCGAACGCATGTATGATGTGAGGATGTGTTTGTTGTGTAGGCTTATGTGTGGTGGGTTAATTGGGAGTAGGAATAGTGTGGTTTAACTTTGAGGGATCCAGTGTGATTCACTGGGAATGTGAGAGTGTGTGTGGAACTCCATATTGGAGTTGGTGAAGATAGACAATATGTTGGTGTTTAGTGTCAAGTGTAGGATAGTTATGTAATAGTTATGTGGTTAGTCGGTTGGTTAATATCCGGGTTGGTTAACATATAGTCAAGCTTGGCATTGAGTATAAGTGCCTAAGATGGAGCAATGCCGTAGTGTGGACTTGTAAAGCGTTGAGTCTCGTACAGTCAAGTGAGAAGTTGGTGTGAGTTTGTGGTAACTGGTTTGGATGTTACAAGTGGAAACTTTGGTTTTAGGGTGAGTGTTTTTCCTCCATTTTATGATTGGTGATTTTGTTTTCTTTATTCTTATAATTTGTATGTGGTTAACACCATGCTGATATCTAGGGATTGTATAATGGAACTATTGTGTGGGTGTTATGGCATCACCGTCGGTGTGATGAGTGTTGTTGGGTGACTGTTGAGGTTCACCGGGGAAGTGTTGAGAATGATTTTGGGAAAGACGAAACCACAAATTTCTTTTGGTGTTGTGGCCTTGAATGGTTTTATTGAACTGAGATTGTTTTGGTAAAAAAAAAAATGTAAGTTTTGAACTTAATAAAAGCTCAATCTGACAAATCATAAAAAAATGGAATTGGTTTTGTGTTATGAATAACACTTGTTGTTTTCAAAAAATGGTTTTGGAAAGTGTGGAGTTTTATGGTTAAAAAAAAAAAAAAAATGTATTCTGGTTATTGGCGGTGCGAAGTTGAACACCTTTTGAGAAAGGAAAGTGTTTTAAGGCAAATGGAGAAAAGAAGAAATTTTCTTTAACTTGGGTGTGTTATCTTATATTGTTCAATTGTGTAGTGATTTAGCCGGAGTTGCAAATTATGTGTTATGTAATTGTTATGTAGTATTTGTTGTCTTTTGACCATGTTTAGTGTTGAGCTCTCTCTTGTTGTGAGAGTTGGCCGAGAGTTTTGTGTGAGAGTGATTTTCTCGTTTTCCTTAGACGGGTGTTGAGCACTCGGGGGTGGTTTGGGTATTGCTGGTGGTTAAGACGTGGTTGACGTCTTTAAGTCCTTGTTGTTGTTGATATGTTGCTGTTGTTGTTGAGGTTGTTGTTCCTTATTTCATAGACCCCAGTGAGTTATATGGGTCGACGAGGCATTCGTGATCTTCCCTTGGTGCCCTTTTTGTTGTTTGCAAGTCTTTGGGGCCCTAGGTGTTGGACCAAGATTCGAGAACTTATCCCAAATAGGATCTAAGCTCGGGTTGGTGTTGTGTTTTTTTTTATAGGTTGTGGCCTCTTTTCTTATTTCTGACTTTTCTTCAATTTCAGGGACGAAATTTCTTAAGGGGGGAAGATTGTAATGATTTAGAATTTTTCCCTCCACTCGAGCGGGGGAGTTGACGCTCGAGCGGACTTGAGAGGCTCCCAGCATTTTTGCAGTCTGTTTGAAATTCTGAGAGTTGTGAATTCCCGCTCGAGCGTAGGAGTGGTTGCTCGAGCGGATGGCTTTGTTGGTCTGCGTGCTCGAGCGTGGAAAATGAGATTGCCCTTGACATTTTTATTAGTGTATTTGGAACCTTCTTATTTTATTTTGGGGTATTGATTGAAATGGCAACATGATGGTAAAGTAAGAGTGAACCAAGAATTTAATTCGGATTACTTTTCCTACGAACAACTGTCACTCTTTTGCCCTTTTATTTTTCCACACTTTGAATTTGGGTATGAGACTAGAACAATTGGAAAGCTTATTTCCAGGGCTTTAATTTGGACACAAGAACGACCTAGAACGGAGTTCGGATGAGAGAGTTACGCATGTTTGAAGTTTTGGAATCTGTGCTGGAAGCAGGTACGCTCGAGCGGGAAAAGGGATGCTCGAGCGGACTGCGCGAATTCAGCGACTTAAAAGGTGATTTTCTAGATCATTCCTTACACTTTCTTTTTCCCTCTTCCTTCCTCCCATCCTAGGTCCAAAAACCTAGCCCTCAAAACTTTGATTTCATTCATTTTTACTAACAAATCCACCGTGGATCTCACCAAGATGACTACTGTCCGTACCTTGATTTATGTGGCTAATGTTCATCATGGGCCTCTCTATCAGATGGATGTTAAGAATGCTTTTCTAAATGGTCATCTCGCTAAGGAGGTCTGCATGCGTCATCCCCATGGTCTTCCTAATTCTTCTGGACAGGTGTGTTGTTTTCGCTGTGCTCTTTATGGTTAGAAACAGTCTCCTTGTGCTTGGTATGACCGTTCTCAAATAGTCGTTACTCAGCTTAGGTTTTATCCTTATGTCCAGGATTTTGCTTTGTTTCTCCTCCACACTTCTGCCGGTTTTATTACCTTATTACTGTATAATATGATCATCACTGGCACTGACTCTTCTACTATCTCTGAGGTCAAGCAGAATCTCTTCTGTACCTTCGAAATAAAGAATTTGGGCCCATTGCGGTATTTTCTTAGTATGGGTAGCTTCTTCTCCCAAGGGCTACTTTCTGTCTTAGGTTAAGTATGCAAATGAGGTTATTCACCATGTCAATTCTAGTATGGTGTACAGTTTGGAGAGAATGGGGCGGATTCTTTGGTATGGATTTGTCCACAGTCTAAAGAGGTTTTTTCGATGTCTTCATTCTATTGTACTCTCACGGGTGGTAATGTTGTGCTTTTTCCTTGGAAGTGTATATGGGTGACAGGTTTACCATCTAAGCTTTCTTTGTTTGGACAGCTTTGGGTCGTACTTTGACTATTGACAATTTAATTCATTGTTAGCATGTTCTGGTGAATTGGTGTTGTTTATGTTGTGAGGACGCAGCGTCGGTGGATCATTTGCTTATTCATTGTTTGGTTGCGTCTCAACTTTGGATGTTGATTGTTGCTCCTTTTGGTTTGGTTTGGGTGCAACCGGGCTCCGTGTTGGGTATGTTACAGAGTTGAGGTGGGTTGGGAGGAGACGTCAGAAGGCTGGTTACTTACTTCCCATTTTTTTCTTTGGCTAGTTTGGTTAGAGTGGAATAGGCATGTTTTTCAGGGTGTGTCTCATTCAGTTCCTTGGTTAGAGAGCCGACTTCTTATGGTGTTGAATAGTTGAGTTACGAGCTCAGTTGATCCAGATGTTTTCACTTTTGTAGATTTTGCAGAGGATTTGATTAGTTAGCTTTGTTTGAGTCTTTGCGGTCTTTTTTTTCTTTGGAGGTTTTGTTTAGTTAGCTTTGTTTGGGCCCTTTATAGGCATTCTATTCTTGTATTCATTTGCATCGTCTTGATGCTTTTTTATAAAGTGATATTATCTATCAATGTATATGTATATATTTTCTTTTTCGTTGACCAAAGCGTAAATTCAATGTTATTCAATTGCTCAATTCATTTAAGAGCAAACACTTTGATTCTCTTACTTTATTCACGACCTTTTAAGAAATTATTGTCATTTCTATTAAAAAATTTAACATTCTAGCTCACACCACTGCCAAGTTATCATAATTCATGGATTGGGAGCTTCAACTGACCTAGCTCATAATTCCACCTTCACACCACTACCAAATCAACTCTCAATGCCTTTCTTAGTGTCGTGTATGCCTTAGCACACAATACTCATCAGGCTACTCATTTGCACATACATATTATTTGACTTAGGAAAGGAAACCACTTCTATTACTCAAAGAATGATTACAAAGCTACTTGAGACTCCAAACTTGGTTAGAGGGAAAATGAGACCCCTATCTTAGTAATAGGTCTCCATGTCTTCAAGGTCTAGATTAAATATTTGCAAATTCATCCAATGGCTGCAAACAGATTCCAAAATCTTCCCACCTCCTTAAGGTAGATTGTGAAATCTCCCTTACAAATATCTCAAATATTACATAAGTTGGAAATATATCCCTTTCTTAAACTATTTACTCACTAGTCATTATACTTTCTCTACTCAATTCATGCATACTTTTTGTAGTTCTACACTTCTATACTCTTTCACACCATTCTAACCACTTGTGTGCTAACTAGTACATACGGATAGCTCTTAAAAAATTCTAAAGAGTCACTAGACACTCTTCACTGAAACATCTATTCAACGAATAAAAATTCAGTACAATAATAATACCATATCATCACCGACACGTGATATCATCATCCAATAATTACATAACATGCCAGCACGAGAAGCGCCACTATGTATATGTGGCGGTTACATAATCATCTTGAGGTATACATGAGTACTGGGGTTCAACCTTCCATGTGTAGTTTTATTGTTGGTTGGTGATACCATGTGTCAATGATGACATGTATCACAGTTACACTGAATTTTTGCTCCTATATGAGATATGACTAATCCTAACATCAAGAGCAAAACATTACAAGTTTGGCTTTCACTCTACCTCTCTAAAAGCTCATTTGATGTGGAAGGCATCCAAGTAGTACTATATATTCATTAAATGGTTTCAGAATGCCTTGCTACATTATGAGAGAGAGACAGAGAGATAGAGAGAGAGAGAAGGAGAGAGAAAGAGAGAGAACTATACAAGTAAGCACATAGTATTCCCATAACTGCTATATCTAATTATTTCCTTTTAAGAAAATCTGTGAGTTTGGAGACCCTAATCTCTATGGTTAAGAGATATTTGACATGCAATTTACTAAAAATCATATCTCTATTGAATCACATTGATGCAGAGCATAGTATAAGAAGCTCAAGAAAATTAAATTCAAAGAAGTGACGATATTTAAAAATTAGCATGATTTCAAAGAGGAGTAGATTAGAAACCATACATAATCATGTTTATAGTATTTTTAGAGTCATATATTATGGTTACTTTAAGTTTTCTAGGATTTTCAAGTCAAGGGTATTTTGGTAATTTTCATATTTGCTAACAGGAGATGTAGGGATCGTTCATGGTTTTTCTAGTGGATCAAGTTGGCTAGAACCTCTATACTCTTATTCCAAATTAGCCCCAAAAACCCACTTTTGCTACTATCCTTACTCGTGCTGCATCATTTTGGTATTAGAGCTTAAGGATTCACCACTATGTTCTTACAAAGTGGGAGATCCTATATACCACAATATGGCATACCCCATACGAAACAAGTTCTAGATCTTAAAGGAAGGGACGATCCTATGGCGTTCTCTAATTGACTTGCTTCAATTGAAGAAATTTTTTATTGCTATGATTGGACAGAAGATCGGAAAGCTAGATTTTCTAAAATGAAACTTGTAGGTTTGGCACAACTTTGGTAGTATCGTGTTGGAGAAAATATAAGAAGATATCAATTGCCACTAAGAAACACATGGCAATTGAAAAAAGCTAGGCTTCAAGAAAATTGCAATCCTCTCAAAATTCGATAAAAACATATGTGGCAATTCTACATTCTCGAGAGAATGTAAATAAGAGATTTTTAGGTCTCAAATACACTATTGCAATCCTCTCAAAATAGAAATTATTTTTATATTGTTAAGACAGAACTCAGAGTACAAAGATTGTGGATTTCTACCAAGTATAGGTAGTCTAACCAAACAATAAAATTTTTAAATTTAAGTATTCCAACTTACATGACTTATAAGACCCTTCATCCAAAAGCATTCTAAATAATACAAGAATGTCATAAGAAGAAGTAAATAAGAAAAAGAACGGAAAAGGAAAAAGAAACATTGTAAATGCATATATTTGACTATAGTAAGAAGTGAAATTAACAAGTTTGAAATCTTAAAAAATAAAAAATTTCATTCTTTCTTTATAAATTTTGTGTTTGAGAGTGTGTTAGGCATGCTCTCTCACAATGACAAATATTAACTAATGTAAACACCACAAATTTGATATACAAGTTGGCGTGGAAACTCTAAGACCAAATACCCACGTTAATGAGATCTAAGCAAAAAGTGAGACCTGATGGAAATGAAGAAAAGAAACAAATTACAATAACAAATAACATATACCTTAAGTTGAAGAAACAAACACGTGATATACCTTTTTAAGACATGATGACAGCAAAAATATAGAAGAAATGAATGAAGATTGTGTCCATGCCGATATTTCTCTCATATAAAAGATGGAAAAGAAGTGGGACTTGTTGAAAAACCCTGTCTGCATAAGTGCTCACACAGTTACCCAAAGATGCACAGTTTCATAACTAATGTAACAAACGAAACAACAAAAAAATTATGCTCTATTCTCTATTCTTTGGTTGAGAAATTAAAATTGTGGAAATAGTACAGACTAGTCCCAGCTTAACAAAATCAGAAACCTCAAAATTCATCAAATGCTCTTCTACTGTGATAGAAACTAGGTTTAATACTCTCATAGAATAAAATTTCCATAAATAAATAGTATTTATCTTTCTTCAAAAATAATAGGATAAATTACACTAACCTCCCCTAAAATTTAAAGAAAATATAGTAAGTTCCATAAATAGACTGTCTAGTGGTTGAAATTGGGAGATAACATTACTAAATTCTTTCATCAAAAAGTTTGTGCTCATAGGATTTATAACAAAATCCTTAGTCTCAAAGCCAGAGATGGTATAGTGTTAGATTCATCTGATATGATCAAGGCATAAATTGTTGATTATTATAAGTCTCTTTTAAGTACCAAATTTGAGCAGAAATATGAAGCCATGGATAGTCTAAACCATATAGGATTGCCCAAAGTATCAGAAAATATGAAGCACAGGCTAATGAAGGAGGATTGCCCAAAGTATCAGAAAATACGGCTGAGACTGTGAATTTCAAACGGTTGCAATCACTTTTGACAAAACTTAATTTCACCCTCCATTCTACTCTTAGACCGGTGGAAAAGAACAATTTTTTATTATAGGTGAAGTAAGATTATTTCACAACATCCCCCCTTAATCTTGATTCTCCATGCTGCTTCATCCCAAGCACCAATTTCATTCTGTTGAACAGATCATTTTTCAATGGTTTCATGAAAATATCTACAAGCTGATCTTGAGATTTGCAAGGAAATAATTCCACCTTTTTATTTTTCACATTCTCTCGAATGAAATGATAGCAAGTGTCAATACGCTTACTTCTTTCATGATAAACTGGGTTCTTTGCTAATGCAATTGCAGAGCAATTATCAACATAAATCTCAGTAGGATTTTCTTGTGGAAATCCTAAATGCTTCAGCACATTTCTTAACCAAATTGCATGACACACAGCTGAGTTAGCTGCAACATACTCTGCTTCGCAAGTTGATAGTGTCACAATAGCTTTCTTCTTGGACGACCAAGTGAACACTGTATTTCCCATAAAGAAAGCAAACCCAGTAGTACTCTTCTGCTCATCTAAGTCACGTCCCCAGTCACTATCTGAATAGCCAACAAGACTAAAATCATCAATTGGTTTATAGAATAAACCATCATCAATTGTACCTTTGATGTAGCGAAGAATTCTCTTTGCTGCATACAGGTGTAACTGATCCGGTGTTTCCATATATCTACTAATCAGTCCTACTTCATAAAGTATGTTTGGCTTGGTGCAAGTAAGATAGCAAAGATTTCCAACTAAGCTCTTGAAATAAGTTGGATCCACATCACCTACCTTTATACCTTTTTTGAGCTCCACTCCACTATCTACAGGAGTGTTCACTGAATTGCAATTCTCCATTCCATATCTCTTAAGAATCTCCTTGGTATAGCCACTTTGGGAAATAAAAATTCCATCTTTTCTTTGTACCACTTCAATGCCGAGAAAATGAGCCATCAATCCAATATCTGTCATTTCAAATTCTTGGATCATGCTTCTTTTAAATTCTT
This sequence comes from Camellia granthamiana, assembly GCA_036172215.1. Lineage (NCBI taxonomy): Eukaryota > Viridiplantae > Streptophyta > Magnoliopsida > Ericales > Theaceae > Camellia > Camellia granthamiana. The sequence goes on from CM069914.1 coordinate 65,018,185, forward strand.
TGAACATGGCTAGATTGTTTCCGGTGAAAATTAGATCATCAACATAAAGACAAACAAGCAACATGCTTCCATCAGCTTTCCTTCTTCAAATATAATGCGTGCTCATATGGGCATTTTTCAAAACCATTGTCAAGAAAATATTGATCAATTCTAGTATTCTATGCACGCGAAGCTTACTTCAATCCATAAAGTGCTTTCTTTAATTTATACACTTTGTCTTCATGCCCGTTCTGAATATACCCCGAAGGTTGTTCAATATAGATTTCTTCTTCAAGAAAACCATTAACAAATGTAGATTTCACATCAAGTTGATAAATCTGCCATTTGTGCTCGGTAGCCAAAGAAATCATTAGCCTGATAGTCTCCAACCGAGCAACTGGAGCAAACACCTCTCTATAATCAATTCTAGCTCTCTGTTTGTAACCTTTTGCCACTAATCTTGCCTTATAGCGTTGCACTTCGCCTTATGCATTCCTCTTTGTCTTGTATACCCATTTCACTCCAATGGGTTTGTGCCCCTCCGGTAGACTGGTTAGCTTCCATGTGTCATTTTTCTCAATGGCATGAATTTCTTCATCCATTGCTTTCTTCCATTTATCTTCTTAGATGGCTTCTGAGAAAGTAAGTGGATCACTATCTACGAGTAGGTAGAACAAATTCAGATCTACTTCTTCTGTAGCTTCATATATCTGCTGCAAATTTCTTATTGGTCTTGGTTGTTTGAAAAAACTATCATCTGCTGATGATGATGATGCATCACTTCTGTGAGAAACTGGTGATCTAGGTGCCGGTATTCTATGTGGAGGAGTTTGTGGCTCATCTTGAACTTCTCTTGTGATTTCAAACGGAGCTTTTGATGTTTCATCTTCAAGAATGAGTTTTGCGTCTTTAACAACTTCATCTTGATTCCAAATCCAAGCTTCTTCTTCTTCAAATATCACATCTCTACTCATGATCACCTTTCTGGTAATGGGATTATACAACTTGTATCTCATTGTTTTGTCTCCATATCCGACAAGGACACATTTTTCTCCCTTATCATCAAGATTGGTTCTTCTTGCTTCTGGAATCTTGGTGTACGCAACACACCCAAATATTCTAAGATGGTTGACACTTGGCTTATGTGAACTCCAAGCTTCTTCTGGAGTCATAGAGTAAAGGCTCCTGGTTGGGCATCTATTTAGTAGATACACAGCACATGATACGGCTTCAGCCCAAAATTGCTTGGGCAATTCTTTTCCTTTCAACATGCTCCTTGCCATATCTAAGATTGTGTGATTCTTCCTTTCAGCAACATCATTCAGTTGTGGCGTATAGGATGTTGTTGTCTGATGCTTGATTCCATACTCTTTGCAATAATTCTCGAAAGCATCTGATGTATACTCTCTACCTTGATCTGACCGCAATGTCTTGATGTAGTAGCCACTTTGCTTTTCTACAAAAACTTTGAATTCTTTGAAGATACTGAACACCTCCGACTTTCTTTTAAGAAAATATACCTATGTCTTCCAACTATAATCATCAATGAAGGTGAGAAAATATCTATTTTATCCATTTGACATTGGCTTCAATGGACCACACACATCAGTGTGCACTAGCTCCAGTGGCTTTGTTGCTCTCCACTTCACTTCTTTGGCATAGCTAGTTCTGTGATGCTTGCCAAGAATGTAGCTTTCACAGACTTCATTTCTATGAGCAATATGAGGGAGCCCTTTCACCATATTCTTGCTTGACAACAGCTTCAAGCTTCGAAAGTTGAGATGTCCAAACCTCAAATGCCATAGCCAGTCTTTGTGTAATAACCCACGTTCGTATCTTAGTCATGATTCATGTGCATTTGCATGATTTCGTCTTGCTAAGCTTGCATTTGTAGACTTTGACTTGTTTTTCCTAAGTAAAGGTCCCTGTCTTGTTTTGTGCTTATGTGATTTGCCTAAGTGTTGTATGCATGCTTTGTTCCTTCCTTGCTGTCTCAAGCCTAGGTCATGCCAAGCCTAGGTCATGCCAAGCCTAGGTCATGGGAAGCCTAGGTCATGTCAAGCCTAGGTCATGTCAAGCCTAGGTCATGTTAAGCCTAGGTCATGCCAAGCCTAGGTCATGCCCAGCCTAGGTCATGTTAAGCCTAGGTCATGTCAAGCCTAGGTCATGCCAAGCCTAGGTCATGCCAACACCTAGGGCCATCTTAGAACCACTTTGGTTGACCTCCACCATCACCTAGGCATATTGGCCGAGATGTCATCATCTAGGCCGAGGTGTGCATTACCTAGGCCGAGATGTGCATCATCTAGGTCGAGATGTTATCATCTAGGCATCCTAGATCTTTGATCCTTGCATGTAGTGATCTTGTTCCAGGACTGGAATGACCTAGACCGAGGTGTGGCACAGCTTGGCCAAGTGTTATCCTTCCTAGCCGAGATCATTGAGACCTTACTTGCCGAAGCCTATGTCCTAGTCGAGATCATTACCTGCCGAAGTGCCCATGTCATCTAGCTTGTTGTACATACTTTGTCTTACACATGTCTTGTCTTTCTATCACCTTTTGAGGAGAACCAATCCGGTAGTGCCACGTGTCCTAGCAAAGAGTTAAATCAGCCGTTAGAGAGAGAAAACCTATCATTTCTATATCTTTGTTCTAGGTAGAGAGAGAAGCTCTAGGAAGAGAAGGAGGAGTTCCAAGCTTGATCCCTAGAGATCGAACCGTTAGATCCGTGTTTTAAGGTTAGATTCGTGATCTACTCTTGTTATTCTTTATGTTGATCTAATCGCATTACATGATCTAGCATATTTCATGAACCATGCATTGCTTTGAAGTTCGGTTTTAGAAATAGAAAGTGATATTCATGTGTTCTTGAAGAAAACCATGTTTTGATCCGAAAGTTTGTATCAAAATGCATGTATTCGTGTTTGTTTTCATATGATATTCAAGTATGGGTACCAAGGTCCATGTTTTCAAACTCATAGCATGAAATCCCAGATCTTGTAATAACAAGTTATGATTTTAGCATTCATGTTCTTCATGTTCTTCATGCTCATGTTCTTCATGTTCTTCAAGGAGGAAACCCAGATTTCCAGACCTCATTTCCCTAGGTGTGATCACCGAGACCACTCTTGCCTAGATCCCACACATAGGCCAAGCATCATATCTCACCTTGGCCTATCTTGCATGATCACTTGCACCTTAGTCTATCTTGCATGCACACCTAGGCTAACCACTGCACACGTAGGCCGACATGGTACACCCTTGCCGGCACCTTGTAACACCTCGGCAGGCAGCTGCACCCCGAAGCCTAGGTAACCACACCTCGGCCAAGAGGTGTAGGACCTCGGCCAAGACCTCCCGGGTTCACCCAGCTAAGTCATTTTTGCCTAGATCATTTCTGTGCATCCATTCCAAGACCTGGTTGGTACCCAGCATGTTTCCCCTAGATGTTTTCCAGCATGTGTTTCCCTAGATGTTTTCCAGCATGTTTCCCCTAGATGTTTTCCAGCATGTGTTTCCTTAGATGTTTTCCAGCATGTTTTTCCTAGATCATTTACATTCATGTGAAGCTTGTTTTTAAGAGTGCATTCAATAGGCTTTGCTATGTGTTTGTAGGACTTGGACCTTTGCCTTGATCCCGACGTCCCAAGAACTATGTGAATGGTATTTTTAATAAAGCTATGTTTTAATGTTTTGATAAGCTTTGCTTTGCTTTATTCTGAAAGGTATTTGTTAAGCATGAATGATTATCCCTATTTTGTGTATCAAGTACTAGCTTTGTTTTGGATGACATTCTTGGAAAGTCCTTCCATGCTAGGGGACTTTAAGCCCATGTAGCACCATGTTTGAGAGATCTCTGCCATTGACGGTCTATAAACGGATAGCCCCACCGACGGTCTATGAACGGGTGGATTTGTCTAATCGATTCCGGGTCGATTATTCCCTTGTTTTGTCCGGAATGTCATCACCCCATGTATTAAGTAGATGTTATTAAGCATCCCAGCAAGATTTGAAAGCTCAAGTACATGTTTTGATACAAGTTATGCCAAGCACATGTTTTGAACAAGCTATGATATATGTATTTTTTTGACAAGGATCTCGGGAATCATTCATTTAACCCTTTATTACTTGTACCATTCACTGAGTATCCAAGCTCACCCTCTCCTTATATATATGTAGGTGGCAACCAAGAAGGCGGTGACGCCTAAGATGTTATGTGCAAGATGTTTGATTCCTGTTTTGTATCGTCTTGAAGATTATGCTTCTTAGTTCGTAACTCATGTCTTTTGTATACTTCGGCTAGAGAAGCCTTTTGATTAAGATGTAATATGTACCTTATTTTATTTGTATCCAAGTTGTAAACCAAGTTAAGATGTATGTCATTTCATTTGATCTATGCACAGCTCTTATGGACTACTTAGATTTAAATATATTGCTTCCGTACATGTAGGCCCCATATATATACTCTGATTGTGTGTGAATTTTTGAAAGTTGGCCTTCGATAATCTCGGATTACTGGCCATCACGGCACCATTCTACTAGGGGTGGAATGGGGTCGTGACACTTTGTCTTTGATGATGGCACTTAAACACTTCACAGCATCATGTTGGATGTTCAATGCAAACATCCGATTCTTGGACATTCTCACGCGAGCGATCAAATTGCCATAATTGTCTTTGATGGTAAGATGACAATTTTTCATGCTGATGTCGTATCCTTTCTCTAGGAGTTGTCCCATACTCAAAATGTTGTTTGTCATGGCAGGAACATAATAAACATTGGAGATGTAATCATGATCTCCATTCTTGAGCTTGATCAGAATATTGCCTCTTCCTTTCATTGGAGTCTTTGAAGAACCACCAAATGAGACTTGTGCTTGAACAGTCTCATCAAGCTCAACGAACAACTCTCTTTTACCACACATGTGATTACTGGCTCCCAAATCTAGATACCAAACATTGTTTTGGTTTTCAGTATCTCCATGGTGGAGAAACAGGACTGTAGGTCCGACTTTGTTTGTTTCCTGCTCGGCAAAATTTACTTGCTCTCCAGGTTCTGTTGTTGCTCTACTCCGACATTCATTGCTGTAATGCCCGAACTTGTGGCAATGGTAGCACTAAACATTGTTTTTTGTCAAATCCTGGCCGGTTGTTGTAACCACCTACTCTTCCTCTTGCTCTTCCTCTTGGAGTAAAGTGTGGCTGACTTCTTCCTCCTCTGGCTAGACCTCTTCCGCCTCTTCCTCGAAAAACAGAACTTCGGTTATTGTAACCACGGCCTCTTCCTCTGCTTCTCTGTGATGTCCCCCTTGCTCGTTTCTGTCATCTCTGAAAGACAGCTTTGATTGAAGAGCTTGCTCTAGAGAACTTGAGGGAGTCTTCTTGTTGATCCTTTGTTCATGAATCTCAAGTGTGCCCATCAACTCATCGATGGTCACGGCACTGAGATCCTTGGACTCTTCTATTGCTACAACCACGTGCTCGAACTTGGGATTGAGTGATCGTAGAATCTTCTCTATCACTTGAAGAGATTCCATCTTCTCTCCATATCTTCTCATCTAATTAACAATGGTCAATGTTCTGTTGAAGTACTCAGAAATTGACTCATTCTCATTCATGTGCAGCATCTCGAATTCGCAACGTAACACCTGAAGTCGAACTCTGACCGTCTTCTCAATTCCACGGTGTGAATTGCAAAGAATACTCCATGCCTCTTTAGAGGTTGCTATTGCTGAAATCTTCTCAAAGCTTGACTCATCAATGCCTTGATATAGTAGATACAAGGCCTTTTTATCTCTCTTTCTTGAATTTTTTAACACCGTCTTCTGAGCTTCATTTAAATTTCCTTCATCTTCGAGAGTAGCTGGCTTGTCATATCCTCAATCTGCTAACTCCCACAAATCTTGTGAGGCTAGTAAGACTTGCATTTGAATACTCCAATTTTCATAGTTCTCCTTGCTGAGTTTTGGAAACTAGGGTTGAAAGAAATTATTTGTGTTAGCCATTGGTTGACTTTAAGAAATCTGTATATTTTCAGGATGGAATTTGGAAATTCTGACCATACATATGTGTCCGGAATATTCCAAATAGTTGGAAAGCACTATTAGATCACCAAAAACAGACTTCAAACGGCTTAGATCTAGCAAAAAATAATTGAATGGCTCAGATTAATAGAATCTAGGACTTTTGAGAAGCACCAGATAATTTTCCGGATCAGATGACGTCAGCGCCGTAGCGTAGCTCATCTCGTTTGCAGCTTGGCGGCGTGGCTTCGCTGCGGCTCGGCTCGGTCTATGGCTTGGCGGCTCAGCTCTAATTGTTTGTCAAAAAAAATTTAATTTGAGTTGTTGTTGCCGAGTTTCGAACCTTTGCCCATGTACTTTAAAAGTGAGACTTAACCACGTTGCCACACAACTTGGTTCGGTCTCAAGTCTAAAGTTATATTATTTAACTTGAACCTTTTTCACTCTGTCTCCGTTGTCTTCTTCCTCTGGTTCGCACGTGCGGCGCGTAGTGACCGTTTCGGGCCGTGAGAACGACGTCAAATGGCACGTGTAGTGCATACTACCTCCTCCGAACACAGTTTTCGACTCGGGTATTTGCAGTGTGATCGTTTTTATGAGACTTACATACTGGTGTGATCAAAAGTAAATTTCAACAACTTTGATTTCTGGGCAAGTTTTGAAACGATGCTTTATTTTTTAAAATTTTTGCAGAAGGTCTACAAATTCAAGTTACCTTCAGCTCTGATACCACTGCTGGTGAGAGTGGGGTGCAAACCACTTTATGGTGGTTCACAAAAACAAATAAAATAGAGGATTGATAATCTAAAAAACAAATTTATTTCACTCAAATATGTAGAATACACTGAGGAGAGAAAAACACACTTTTATTCTCTAACTCTCTTCTTTCTCCCACACTTTGAATTCTCAAAATACAATAGCTATATATAGATAAAACTAGTAATGTGAAACCATTAAATGCAAATACGGATGAGGCTGTGAATTTCAAACGATTGCAACCACTTTTGATAAAACTTAATTTCAACCTCCATTCTACTCTTAGGCCGGTAGAAAAGAACAATTTTTTATTATAAGTGAAGCAAGATTACTTCACAACAATAAATTATTAACAAAAAACAGTTGGTTAAACATAAACAATTGAACGGATGTATATCTGAATAATTTATTTTTATTCACAAATTTATATCTAAATATTTGATTTTTATTTAAAAATTTATATTCAAATGAAATTTTTGCATGTTATAGTTTTAGTTTAAAAGTTAAAAAGTTACTAAAAAAATCAAAAAAACCTATAACCTATACCAAAAAGTTAAAGATTCTTTTTTCTCTCTATTTTTTGTATATCTTTTCGTAAAAAATTAAAAAGTCATTTCAAATATACTAATATTTTTACCTTATATTTTAGCCAAAAAAACTAAAAATTACTAAAATAACATGTTCCTAATGTGGAATAGAATTAATTTCCGTTCATTTATCTTCCAATCGTTTGGAGACATTCAAAATAGAAATTATTGACCTTTCTTCCCATTTCCCTCCTTTTTTTTTGCTTATCTAATTGTTTGATATACATGAAGAGATAAACGTATTTCCTTTGGAAAATTCTCATATACACACTGTTTAAAAACTTATGTGATTTTATTTATTTTTTAATTATAATACTATTTTTAATTATAATTTATAAAATCTTTATATATATATAATTTTTTTTAGTTATGAGTTAAAAAATTATAAAATCATGTCATTTACATGGCATTGGTACACCAGTTGACAGGTGTGTAGTATAGTCCCTCCTATTTCTTTTATTTTGTTCCCAAATCACCTAATACAAACTGTATGTAAAGCCTACTCATTGACAACAGATTTGGGAGTAATGATGGCAACAGACCAATTTACAGACGATCTTTCTCACAACTGTTGTCTTGAAGAGTTGTTGAGAGGGCTCCTCCCGATTCACATCCTACATTCATTCATGGAGGGACCTTCCCCACTGGAGGATATACTACATGTATGTATGTATCTCCAATTCCTATACGGAGTCATAAAAGCTTGAGATTTTCTATGGAGTTTTGTGGCCTCCAATAATAATTGCAGGGTCAATTATACTTTTCACACTCGTAGTTTGACCTAAATATCATTTTAGTTTTTATAGTTTCAGAACAATTTGGTCTTTACACTTTTACGTGTATTTTCAATTTGATGGTTCTGTTTAAATTTTGTTAATTTTATATACCTTAGAAAATTGACAAGTATCCGAAAATTATTAATTTTAACTTCTAATTTAGACCGAAGGGCAAAATTGAATTTAAAGTGTAAAGACTAAATTATTAAAATTGAAATTATAGGAGCTAATGTAAAATTCGGGTCAAATTACAAGGGTGAAAAGTGTAATAAGCCCAATAACTGCTAGTGCAGTGTGCATTGTCTTTTTATAAACGATCAGCATTCCGAATTACTGAATTGCTTGCTTATATGTGCAAATAATGAGTTAATCCTTTTAATTAGTTTGGGTAAATTATACAGACATTCCCAGATTCAAAGAAAATATAGTACATACCACAATTTTGGCATAATTAGCTAAAGCGGCTAAAATTAGTAGGTAAAATATACATTTTAATATAAAAGAGATCACAATATGAATTTTTTATGATTGACAATTTTTTGAAGAAAATGAGAGTAAGCGTTATATTAATTTAATCCTTTAAGGAAGTCTTATATTTTTATTTTTTTTTTGGTAAGGTAAATTTTATAAAACAAAACCAATGTGTACAAAGAGCAAACTTCTGTTCAAACAAAAGAAACAACTACTGAATTTGTGGGTAACAACTTAGATCAATCCACTACTATGACTCTCCTAAAAAGACAAGTTGATAGACCAAAACTTTGGATAAGGCCCTTGTTCACCATATTATCATCAACTCTCCCCCAAGTAACTGTCTTCTTTCTAATATTAGTATGAATCTTGCCAATTACTTCAAGTATTTGCTTTTCTTTCTGCTTAAAAATTCTTGCATTTCTTTCACTCCAAATTTGATAGACTGCTGCAGATAGAGAGAGCTTATACAATCTCTGGCCAAATCTTTTAACCTGCATGTGTTGCCCAGCCCATCGAATCTCTTGGTTCAAAGTAAATGGAGGTCTACTAATCCTCAACAACATAAGAAAGTGGCTCCAAATATTCTTTGTAAAATTGCAGCCAAAAAATAAATGGCAATGGTCCTCAGCAGCTTGTCCACACACTTTGAGCCAAACCCCATTTACAAACTCGATCCATATTAACTAATCTCCCAAGGGCTTCTAACCACAGAGTAAAAGACCATCTAGGAACATTGTGATTATACCAGATAATGTTTGTCCAGGGTACAATTTGTTGCTTTTCTCTGATGGCATCCTATGCTGATTTAATTGAGAATTGTTCATTGTTTGTAGCTACCTATTTCACTCTGTCTTCTTGCCCTGTCACTAGATTCATAGTTGCAGGAATTTGTTCAATTATCCTTTTCAGAGCCTCACTTTGTCTGGCAGGCCAATGCCAAACACCATTCTGTATCATAGTAGCCACTTAAGTGTTGTGCGCAGGGGACAGAGAAATAAACACCAAAACACACTCACAATAGAGAAAAAACAAGATTTGCGTGGTTCGACAATGCTGCTATGTCCACGGGCAGCGAATTTCACTATATAGAGAGAAAATTACAAGAGTATTTCACTCATTCAATCCCTTACAAGTTACAATCTCAATACCTCACCTCACTCCTTTTAATAAATGCAGATTGAGAAGCACCTCTTTTAATCTATTAGCAGTAACCTTTGCGATGCACTTGTAGGTAACATTGCAACAAGAAATAGGTCTAAAATCTTTACTAGAGTTGGGATTTCTCACCTTTGGGACTACAGTTATTGTTGTACTATGCCATGCTTTAAGAAAATTGCTTGAATGGAAGAAAGTCTTTGCTGCAACCACTATGTCAGAACTCACCAGATCCCAGTTCTTCTGATAAAAACCAGCATCATACCCATCAAGCCCAGGGGATTTATCAGCCTTGATACTGAACATAGCTCTCTTTACTTACTTCTTTTGTAACCTCCTTCATTAGCCTGTGCTTCATATTTTCTGATACTTGGGGCAATCCTATATGGTTTAGACTATCCATAGCTTCCTGTTTCTGCTCAAATCTGGTACCTAAAAGGGACTTATAGTAATCAACAATTTCTGCCTTGATCATATCAGATGAATCTAACACTCTACCATATCTGGCTTTGAGACTAAGGATTTTGTTATAAATCCTATGAGCACAAACTTTTTGATGAAAGAATTTAACAATGTTAACTTGTCTCCCAATTTCAACCACTTGACAGTCTATTTATGGAACTTGTGGAACTTACTATATTTTCTTTAAATTTTAGGGGAAGGTCAGTGTAATTTATCCTATTATTTTTTAAGAAAGATAAATACTGTTTATTTATGGAAATTTTATTCTATGAGAGTATTAAACCTAATTTCTGTCACAGTAGAAGAGCATTTGATGAATTTTGAGGTTTCTGATTTTGTTAAGCTGGGACTAGTCTATACTATTTCCACAATTTGAATTTCTCAACCAAAGAATAGAGAAAAAAATTTTTGTTTGTTTGTTTATTTGTTACATTAGTTATGAAACTGTGCATCTTTGGGTAACTGTGTGAGCACTTATGCAGACAGGGTTTTTCAACAAGTCCCACTTCTCTTCCATCTTTTATATGAGAGAAATATTGGAACGGACATGATCTTCGTTCATTCCTTCTATATTTTTGCCGTCATCATGTCTTGAAAAGGTATATCACGTGTTTGTTTCTTCAACTTAAGGTATATGTTATATGTTATTGTAATTTGTTTCTTTTTTTCATTTCCATCAGGTCTTACTTTTTGCTTAGATCTCATTAACGTGGGTATTTGGTTTTAGAGTTTCCACACCAACTTGTATATCAAATTTGTGGTGTTTACATTAGTTAATATTTGTCATTGTGAGGGAGCATGCCTAACAAATTTATAAAGAAAGAATGAAATTTTTTATTTTTTAAGATTTCAAACTTGTTAATTTCACTTCTTACTATGGTCGAATATATGCATTTACATTGTTTCTTTTTCCTTTTCCGTTCTTGTATTATTTAGAATGCTTTTGGATGAAGGGTCTTATAAGCCATGTAAATTGGAATACTTAGATTTAAAAATTTTATTGTTTGGTTAGACTACCTATATTTGGTAGAAATCCACAATCTTTGTACTCTGAATTCTGTCTTAACAATATAAAAATAATTTCCATTTTGAGAGGATTGCAATAGTGTATTTGAGACCTAAAAATCTCTTATGTACATTCTCTCGAGAATGTAGAATCGCCATATATATTTTTATCTAATTTTGAAAGGATTGCAATTTTCTTGAAGCCTAGCTTTTGTCAATTGCCATGTGTTTATCAGTGGCAATTTCAATCTTCTTATATTTTCTTCAACACGATACTACCAAAGTTATGCCAAACCTACAAGTTTCATCTTAGCAAATCTTGCTTTCCGATCATCCGTCCAATCATAGCAATCAAAAATTTCTTCAATTGAAGCAAGTCAATTAGAGAACGCCATAGGATCATCCCTTCCTTTAAAATCTAGAACTTCTTTCTTATGGGGTATGCCCTATTGTGGTAAACCTTAAGCTCTAATACCAAAATGATGCAGGACGAGTAAGGATAGTAGCAAAAGTGGGTTTTTGTGGCTAATTTGCAATAAGAGTATGGAGGTTCTAAACAACTTGATCCACTAGAAAAACCATCAGCGATCCCTACATCTCCTGTTAGCAAATACACCAAAATACCTTGACTTGAAAACCCTAGAAAACTTGAAGTAACCATAATATATGACTCTAAAAATACTATAAACATGATTATGTATAGTTTCTATCTACTCCTCTTTGAAATCATGCTAATTTTTAAATATCGTCACTTCTTTGAATTTAATTTCCTTGAGCTTCTTATACTCTGCTCTGCATCAATGTGATTCAATAGAGATATGATTTTTAGTAAATGGCATGTCAAATATCTCTTGACCATAGAGATTAGGGTCTCCAAACTCGCAACTTTTCTTAAAAGGAAATAATTAGATATAGTAGTTATGGGAATACTGTGTGCTTAGTTGTATAGTTCTCTCTCTCTCTCTCTCTCTCTCTCTCTCTCTCTTATAATGCAGCAAGGCATTCTGAAACGATTTAATGAATATATAGTACTACTTGGATGCCTTCCACATCAAATGACCTTTTAGAGAGGTAGAGTGAAAGTCAAACTTGCAGGGCTTGTTTGGTTTGTTTTTCAGAAAAATTTTTGAGAAAAATTCTCTACAAACAAATTTTCAAGAGTAATCAAACTAAACAAATTTTTTCAAAAAAAATCTCAAAATTTTGTTTGGTTACCTACTTTCCAAAATCACACTCTCTCATACACATCAAATCAATCACTTTTTTTAAAACTCTCTCCCCAAAACAATTTTCCCAAACTATTTCTGAAAAAAGGCAAACCAAACAAGTTTTCGTACTTTTTATCTCAAAAACTACTCTACAAATACAAACCAAACAAGCCTGTAATGTTTCGTTCTTGATCTCAGGATTAGCCATATCTCGAATAGGAGCAAAAATTCAGTGTAACAGTGATACATGTCATCATTGACACATGGTATCACCAACCAACAATAAAACTACACATGGGAGGGTAAACCCCATTACTCATGTATACCTCAAGATGATTATGTAACCACCACATATACATAGTGGGGCTTCTTGTGCTGGCATGTTACGTAATTATTGGGTGATGGTACTACGTGTCGGTGATGATATGGTATTACCATTGTATTGAATTTTTATTCGTCGAATAGATGTTTCAGTGAAACGTGTCTAGTGACTCTTTAGAATTTTTAAAGAGCTATCTAAGTATGTCCAAGTTAGTACACAAGTGTTAGAATGGTGTGAAAGAGTGTAGAACTACAAGAAGTATTCTTGAATTGAGTGGAGAAAGTATAATGACTAGTGAGTAAATAGTTTAAGAAAGGGATAAATTTCCAACTTATGTAATAATTGAGATATTTGTAAGGGAGATTTCACAATCTACCTTAAGGAGGTGGGAAGATTTTGGAATCTGTTTGCAGCCATTGGATGAATTTGCAAATATTTGATCTAGACCTTGAAGACATGGAGACCTATTACTAAAATAGGGGTCTCATTTTCCCTCTAACCAAGTTTGGAGTCTCAAGTAGCTTTGTAATCATTCTTTGAGTAGTAGAAGTGGTTTCCTTTCCCAAGTCAAATAATATGTATGTGCAAATGAGCAGCCTGATGGGGATTGGGTGCTAAGGCATACACGACACTAAGAAAGGCATTGAGAGTTGACTTGGTAGTGGTGTGAAGGTGGAATTATAAGCTAGGTCAGTCGAAGCTCCCAATCCATGAATTATGATAACTTGGCAGTGGTGTGAGCTAGAATGTTAAATTTTTTAATAGAAATGAAAATAATTTCTTAAAAGGTCGTGAATAAAGCAAGAGAATCAAAGTATTTACTCTTAAATGAATTGAGCAATTGAATCACATTGAATTTACTCTTTGGTCAACGAAAAAGAAAAAAGAAAAAAGAAAAAATATATATGTATATTTTGATAAATAATCACACTTTATAAAAAAGCATCAAGACGATGCAAACGAATACAAGAATAGAATCCCCACAAAGGGCCCAAACAAAACTAACTAAACAAAACCTCCAAAGAAAAGAAAGACTGCAAGGACTCAAACAAAGCTAACTAATCAAATCCTCTGTAAAATCTACAAAAGCCAAAATATCTAGATCAACAGAGCTCGTAACCCAACTATGCAACACCATAAGAAGTCGGCTCTCTAACCAAGGAACTGAATGAGACACACCCTGAAAAACATGCCTATTCTACTCCAGCCAAATCAAACAATGGGAAGCAAGTAACCAAGCCTTCCGACGCCTCTTCCCAACCCTACTCCCACCTCAACTCTGCAACACACCCAACAGGGAGCCCCGGTTGCACCCAAACCAAACCAAACCAAACTAAAAGCAGCAACAATCAGCATCCAAAGCCAAGATGCAACCGAACAACGAATAAGCAAATGATCCACCGACTTCGCGTCCCCGTAACACAAACAACACCAATTCACCAGAACATGCCGACGATGAATTAAATTGTCAACAGTCAAAGTACGACCCATAGCTTTCGTCCAAACAAAGAAAGCTTAGATGGTAAAACTGTCACCCATATACGCTTCCAAGGAAAAAGCACAACATTACCACTTGCGAGAGCACAATAGAATGAAGACATCGAAAAAACCCCTTTAGACATTGGACAATCCCACACCAAAGAATCCGCCCCATCCCCTCCAAACTGTACACCATACAAGAATTAGCATGGTAAATAACCTTATTTGTATACTTGGCCTGAGACAAAAAGTAGTCCTTGGAAGAAGAAACTACCTCAGTACTAAGAAAATACCATAATGGGCCTAGATTCTTTATTTCGAATGTGCAGAAGAGATGCTGCTTGACCTCAGAGATAGTAGAAGAGTTAGAGCCAGTGATGATCATATCATCCACATACAGTAACAGGGCAACAAAACCAGCAGAAGTATGGAAGAGAAACAAAGCAAAATCCTGGGCATAAGGATAAAACCCAAACTGAGTAATAGCTGTTTGAGAACGGTCATACCAAGCATAGGGAGATTGCTTCAAATCATAAAAAGCACGGCGAAGACAACACACCTGCCCAGCAGAATTAGGAAGACCATGGGGATGACGCATGTAGACCTCGTCAGCGAGATGACCATTTAAAAAAGCATTCTTAACATCTATCTGATAGAGAGGTCCATGATGAATAGCAGTCACATAAATCAAGGTACGGATAGTAGTCATATTGACGACATGGGCAAATGTCTCTTCATAATCAATACCATACTCCCATGAGAAACCTTTGGCAACCAGACGAGCTTTATAATTCTCGATGGAACCAACAAAATGAGTCTTGACTTTATAGACCCATTTGCAACCAACCAGATTCTTGCCAACAGGCAAAGGAATCAGCTCCCAAGTAGTAGTCTTCTGTAAAGCAGACAATTCAGTGTCCATAACTTGAACCCAATTAGGATCCTGACAGGCCTCCTTGTAGGACTGGGGTTCTGAAAAAGAATGAATAGCAGACAAGAAGGTACTACAATTTATTAAAATTCCATTTACTTGTTCATGTTATTGTGCATATCTCTCATGAAACCAATAAAAAGATTTGTAGTTATTAAATTATTCATATGACAGTTTATCGTTGTATTCCTATGAAGCATGGGTACTTTAACAAACGTGCCGTACTACTGGGTACTTATTTGGTGTCGGTACTTCATATGGTACTTTTGCATACATACTAAGTACACGAAACATGTACCAAAAATTTTCTTTTTAATTTTTGCCATACACAGACGTACCTAGTATATAACCAAGTCATATCTCAATCGAAGTATATTTTTTCTTGACATAGAGGTAATATTAGTTTCATTAGATATTTTTTATTGTTATTATGCTTAGCATGAATTAAGCTATGGTTTGTAATTTATTTAATATAACGACACTTAATTTTGCTTCATACTTTTACTTTTGGCATTAAAATATGAATTGGATTGTAACAAACTAAATCATTCAACTAAGTTTTGCATTACTCCAAATTAAAAATAATTATTTTTTTATAAAGGCACCTAGCCATACCCTTACCCTAATTTTTTACCGTATTGACATACTCGTATCATATCAGTACCCCGTACACGTATAGGTGTATTCAAATATCAACACTCTCTCTCTCTCTCTCTCTCTCTCTCTCTCTCTCTCTCTCTCTCCCTCCTTGTATGTCTTTGAAAATTAATAATTCTTGATTTTTTTTCTTATAAAAGTAATTATTATTATTTTTTAATGTTTTGAAGAAGTAAAGTCAAACAAACCTATAGATTTGCAATTTCTCCTTGTATATCTTTGAAAATTAGTAATTCTTGATTTTTTTTCTCATAAAAGTAATTATTATTATTTTTTAATGTTTTGAAGAAGTAAAGTCGAACAAACATATAGATTTGCAATTTCTAGAACTTTATAGAATTCATTATGTTTCTAACATTTCACTAATAGCTTTATTATTTTAGAATGTTGCCAATTGTTGTTCTAAAGCTTAGACATATTTAATTAATTATATTTGTGATCCTTAATTTTCAATTTTGTCAACTAGTTTCCTTTTTAGTGTAACAAAGACTTGTCTTTTTATTACCTTTTGAGAACCTTATAGATTTCCTTCTCATGTTAATAATAATAGTAAATTACTAATTACTAATTATTCTTTTTGCGTTATCCATCTTTTCTTCATTGTAGATAAATTATCCTGTGAGAAAAAATTCCAAATTTTTTAGCCTTGAAGTAGGGGTGAGAGTTTAACTGCCTGAACTGGACCGACCAATTTTCGGTTTGTTTTTTATTTTTTCAAACAGTTGGTGGTTCGGTTTGTGGTTTTTCAAATATTCCACCGAACAGGATTGGTCTGCAATATCATTAAGGTCTTCTATCCTGGCCGTCAACATGTGCTCATCACTCATCACATCCATCCACTTGTCTATTCCACAAAACAAAAGAAAAGACTCCATATTCATTCACCCTCTCACATTTTGTTCATCTTCTTCTTCTCAATTCTCACTTTCTTCAGAACTCTCTCTTACATCACACCCTTTACTGTCACTCTCTCACAACCATCACTCATCGGCAATTCAGGATGTAGCAACGAAATCGACTTAAGGATTCACAGACATAGTCTTGGTGGGTGGGTGCAGCGAAATCGACTCAAACAACCTGTAAAGTAATTTTCAGGTTCTTATTTCAAAACCTAATTTTGGAAACCCTAATTTTGAAACCCCTCGTTTCCCGTGTTTGGACTAACACCTATTCCAAACACAATGCAACACAAGCATGGCATACACAATACGACTCAAGCATGCAAACATGCAATGCAACTTAAACATGCAAGCATGCAAGGGACAAGCATGCAAACATGCAATTAACATACTAGCATACACAATGTTATGAACTACATGGCATACACAATGCTCACGACAACTAGCATACACGATGCAAATGGTAACTAGCATACACAATGCAATGAACATAGCATACACAAATGCAATGATCAATATGGCATACTCGATGCAATGTGACATGATCATCTTAACAAAGCTAATGACATGTGAACGATGCGAATGCATGCATGCACAATGCAATACAATAAGGGCAACTTGGCAATGTTAGGAACATGTGTACTCAATGCAAAAGAAGCATAAGCATACACAATGCGATGAACTACATGGCATACTCAATGCACTAACAACATAGCATACACAATGCAAGGAATAACATGGTATACACAATGTTAAATGCTAAGAACTAGATGGCATACTCAATGCAAGGGAATCATAAGGTTCTTAACACAATGTAATGCGTGCATGCACGATGCAATGCAACAAGGGTAACAACATGCAATACACCAAGCATACAACAATATGCAACACATACTCAATGGACTTAAACCAAAATGGACAGACCTCAGCCATGCCAAAATAGAGACCATAATGCTAGAATAAAAGCACAAAAGGGCAAGGCATGCATGCACAATGCATTGGCCATTCAACTAGGCCTAAGAGCACAACTCTCAAGAGTGCTCAAGGAGTGATAAACAAGGAAGTGTGACAACACTAAATGCACTGAAATAAGGTATGAAATGATGCCAAATCATTTAAATAGCTCAAAGATAGCATGCATGAGTCAACAAAACACAAAACTAGCAAGGCCAATTGCACTATAGCTATACAAAGCATGACGCATGTGACCAAGGCAACCCAAAACAGTCCTAGAACATGTCAAAATGAGTCTAAAACATGCATGGAAGGAAGCCAAAACAAGCTATCATGAAGGGGATAAGGCATGATGCATGCAAGGCAAATAAGGTGAATTACACTACACCTATTAAGACCAAGCATGGGATGACTTAACCAACAAAAATTAGAGTTATATCATGGCAAAATAACCCCAAATAAGCACTGAAATGATGGCTCGCAAACTAAGACATGAAGGCATACACAATGGTTCATGTTAAGGCATAAAGGGACCAACCCTCCAACGCATTGAATGAGTGATAAATGCAAGTGCATGAGCATGAAACATAGACTGAAATCACATAATAAATGATGCCAAATCATTCAAATAGGCCAAGTAATGCATGCTAGTGGACTTGGTGCACAAAGCTAACAAGCTAGATTGAACTATGGCGATACAAAGCAAGTCATGCATGGCCAAGACAACCAAAATCAGAGCTAAAGCATGTTAAAACATGGACAAAAGCTTCATGAAGTTAAGCCAAAAGCATGCTAGAATGACATGTTAAAGCATGATGCATATTAGACTACTTCATGGAATTGCACTACAAGTGCAAGGAGCATGCTAAGGGTGACCAAACCAAACCCTAACAAAGGTATGACATGGTCAAACAGGCCCAAGAACATGCTGAAATGGACTCAACATAAGCTAGAATGACATGCTACTTCATGAAGCATACAAAGCTAGTCTACAAGATTTACACCACAAGTGTATAAGCCATGCATGGAATGACCAAAGCAAGTAAAAACAGTGACATGCCTCAGCAAAATAACCACAAATACATGCTAAGAATAAGCTAACACAAGCTTAGTAAACATGCTCAAATATGAGGCATATGAAGCAAGTAAACAAGATATAAGGAGAGGGGACCCTCTCCTATTTAAGACTCCAAAACCACCTTTCCACCACTGAAAATCCTCTGGATTTCAGTGGTAGAAAGGTCATGCAAAGGCTACAACAAGAGCCTAAAGGGATGGCTCAAAACAAGGCCTAACAAGGCCTAAGAGGGGGTAGATCACCCCAAACAAAAAAGTGACCTTAAACAAACTTCTTAAGCATGCAAAAAAAGAACTTTTTCTAGTTAAGAGCTAAGCTTAAAACAGTATGCAAATAAGGCTAAAAGCTTTAAGCAAGAATTGGGGATTTAAGGGTTAAAGACTCACCCTTGAAGACCTTCTTTACTACTGCAACTCCAGCAACCTCTTTGAGCTCAAACCAGCCCAAGAACACCAAAAGCAACTTCAAGAAGCCTCAGCAACACAAGTAAGGTGTTTGAGTGTGTGTTTGTGTACAAAAGTATGACAAATCTACACTTTAAGGCACAAAACAAGAGCCAAAAGAGAGATATAGATACAAGATTATATGTATAGCTCAAGGGAGATTTTTCTGACCCTAGAGGAGGGAGGAGATAGTTCTCTCTTATAGAGAACTAAAAGCAAAGCTTCTTGAAGAAGATAAGGTTCAAGGCCATCCCTCCATACACGTGTATAGAGGATGGTCTCAGTGCCCTCCAGTTGTGCCAGCTAGAGGAAAACATCTCCAAAAAGTGGCCGACCACTTAAAGTGGTCGGCCGACCACTTGAAGTGGTCTCCCAGAACAACAACTAGTCGGCCATGGTGGGAGAGAGTCCAGAGGATGAAAACAAGCAAATGGTGTGGTAGCCGACCACTTTTGATGGTCCAAAGATCAGGGAGACCAGTTGTCAGACCAGAAAACTGGCTGGCATGAGGAAAAGTGGTCTCCAAGGGGAAATACTGGCCTCCCACCCTTGTACCACCTTCCAAACAAGGAAAACAAGGTTTGTACCCAAAAAAAACCAAAACGGATGCAAAACGGAAGTTCGAGAGGCAAAGTGCGCAGCCGGGAGCCTCGAAAACTAGCTGACAAGCACCAAAAGTGGTTTACGACCACAAAAGTGGTCATCCAAACCACAGTGGCCCTCTAGGCCAAGAAAACAAGGTGTGGTTCAAAAACCACGCCAAACGGAGAACGTTAAGCGGTCCCGAGACAAGGCGCGCGACCGAAGGCTTCGAAAACCGGAAACTAGTCTCCAAATGGGAAAAGTAGCCTACGACCACAAAAAGTGGTTTACGACCACAAAAGAGTGGTCTACAAGACCCCTCCCTCCCTCAGGCAAGGAAAAACAAGGCCTGGCCCGCAAACTGAGCCGAAGCGCAAAGAGTTCAGAGGCTCGGAGGCAAGGCACCCAACTGAAACTCCGAAACCTTGAAACGAACGCAACAGGCACTATCACCAAGCGCTCAATCGATGACGTCTAAGTCTTAAAGTCGGTCAAAAATGAGGTGTCTATAGTTGTCCCTCTTTGACAGAGCTCAGAGTCATGAAGTGATGTGAGTGAATGTCAAAGCCCAGAGACGACCCATTTTTGACAAGGCCGAAGACTTGGACAAACAAACAAAATACAGATAAATAAATGGTTACGCCCCCAAGCTACCTACGTGTCCCTTTGCAAGGAATCAAACCAGGGGCAAAAAGCAAAAGATACACAACATAAAAAAAAAAAAAAAAACAATATAAATGATATACAATGTAAGAAACAATGCAAATGATATGCAATGTAATTGAGATAATCAAACCACAAGCAGTACAAAACCACACAAATATCATAAAGGGATGGAGATGCAATATCAGACTACTTTTAACACAGAAAAGGCAGTGGGCACGAGCCGAAACTGTAGACGCGCTCCCGTGAGAACTGTGTTGGTGTTTGTTGGCTGGAAACATAACAACCGCACCAAACCATATGGCATGGTTTGGTCCGGTTTATATGTTTATCTTGGTTTGTTCGGTTTCCAAAATTAAAAGACCAAATCAATTGTTTTAGCCCAAAAACTAAAAAGAAAAGGGTCGAATCGCACCGATTTCACCCTTACCTTGAAGGTGGTTTTCCTAGCTGGGAACCACTGTAGGAAAATTTATTTATGTGTGCAAGGATGGACCCAGAGGGGCGCAAGAGGGAGCGATTTCTCCCCTTACGATTTCAAAAACACCATTTATTATAGTAGTATTAGCCTATGTTACACGGACTTTTCAAAATAAATCAAATACCCGTGTCGGACACCCAACACTCGGACAAGGGTATGAGATATTTGTCGGATACTTTTCAACGGATACTTCTTATATAATTGTATATAACACTATTATTATATGTATATATTGTTGTATAATTGCTACAAATGTCTTTTTGACACTGTAAGTTACATATAACACCATTTTCTCCACATACTCGATTAAAAATATAAAAATATTACATTTTTTTGCCTAGTCCGTATACCTTTAAATTTATGGTTTGATGAGTCCAACCTCTAGATACATACCCGCACTCAACACCCGACACCCATACCTTAGTTCACATAACATAGGTATTAGCTACAACTATTTACATATCATTGAGACTCGCCCCCTCTACGTTTTTCTGCTTTTAGAAAAAATTTAAGTGGTTGTCACTCTATATATATATGAAACATAGGATCAAAATATAATATTAAAAAAAATGGACAAAAATATTAAAAAAAATTCTTTGTTATAACTATTGTTAATTACAAGTCCAAGTTTCTAAAGAATTGAATAAGGTATTAGCTAATTACTTAATCATGTTCATTGAGAAAGACATTGTACAAGATTTTAATATCGATTCTATCATAGATATTTTTAATGACATGAACTAATGTCAAGTACGACAATTCAAGATGCCTCACTTTAATATATATATTTTTTTATATTTGCTCTTTTTTGTAACTAAATATGGATACAAAAAAATGCTATTTATATATATTTTCATCTTATTTTCACTTTTTAAACTATTAGAAATTGATACTATAATTCATACTTTCTTTTTAAAAATTTTGTTAGTATATATATGTTCTCCCTCCCCCCCTCTCCCCCCCCCCCCCCCCAAAACTATGAAAATCCTGGGTCCGTCTCTGTATGTGTGGAAGGAAAAAGAAGGGTGGAGGGGGGGGGGGGAGAAGAAACAAGGATGATAATAGACCAAAAATTAATGTGCAATTAGTTTTTCCCTACTTCTATTCATACATATTTGGCAAGGCCTTGAGCAAGGTATGGCAAGCGTGAGCAAAGAATAGAAACACACGTCATATTCTTGAAGGGATTGGGTTTAGGAACCATGCTTCAGTCCACTTGGTTATAAATAAGTTTGCTAAAATATCCCAACTGATTTTGATATTATCTACTTTTTTCCTTATATAAAGAAGAGTATAAGGGATTCTGCCTCATTTGGCTCTCCCATTCTCTCCCATTACCTCGCCACCTTGCCGCCTCTTTGCCGCCACACTCTTTTACCTGATATCCTAAGGTGACATCTTTCTCTTGTGCCTCATTTGGCTCTCCCATTCTCTCTTGTTACCTTGCCGCACTCTTTTACCTGATATCCTAAGGTGACGTCTTTCACTTTTTTGCCTCATTTGGCTCTCCCATTACCTCGGTGCCTTGTCGCCTCACTGCTGCTGTACTCTTTTACTTGATATCCTAAGGCAATGTCTTTCTTCTCTCTCTACAAGTTGCTAGATATCATTCTTGTGGGCTACCTTTAAATTACTAATAATTAAGTATTTTATTTTAGCAATTCAAGGTTTTATAATTTTTTTCCTTAAATTTCTATTATTTTTTAAATTATCATGTTTGTTGCAATGAAGGATTTTACTCCTAGGAATTCAGGATTTTGTTATTTTACCCTTATATTTTTGTGATTTTTCTAATTTATCATGTTCATCTATAGATCTCTGTAATTGCTCTTTAAAGATTTTAGTTTTGGGGTTAGATATACGAATGTGGATGAGATTAAGGTTGAATAGGGTTATAATCAAACAATAGGTTTGAATCATCAAACCTACCAACACAAGGATTGGCAGTTCATACTTGGAATGGTAAAGATTAAAGAAATTCATCTCATGTGTTTGGTCAAACTTGAGGAAGCATAGGTGCAGGTGTGGGTACGTTATGGGTATGTCAATACGCCAAAACCTAAAAAACATGGGATGTGGTTATTGCGGAATATTTTTACAATTGTAGTAGTACATGATATATAACAATTAAAAAATCAAATGCAAAAAATAATTAAAATATTTTTTTAATGGTAAAAAAATAACCCCAAGATTTTTTTATAATTGCAAAAATACTCTACAAATTTTTTTTATTTATTTATAAAAATAGTCACAATATAATTTTTAGCACTCTTATATTTAAAAATAAAATTTTAAATTCATGCCCTTACATACCCATGTCATACCCAAAGTATTTCACGTACCTACCGGACACATATTTTGCATACCTAATATCTAAGAAGCATAGACACTTCTAAGCGGTAAGAAAGTGATGCATTTGTGTCGAACACCAACACTCCTTAGATACTCTCGAGCATGTGCTCAATGCTTTTTTTTCATTTTTGTAATTAAAAATAAAAATCTTAATTTCAAACACATGTCTAACACTCATTTTTTGACGTGTTCGTCACTTCTTGACCATATACATCACTAAAAATAAACATGAGACTAACACTTCTCAGACATTTGCTAATGATTTTCGAAGTTTAAAAAATTGATGTATGTTATACCCTTAAAAATATATAATTATTGAAAATAATCCTATAGAAGTTTCACATAAAATTAAATAAAAAGATGAAAAAGATACGTAAATGTATTATCAAATATGGCTAATGATGACGAGCCAGCTGTCACAATTATATAAGTTTGCTACAATTTGTCTGATTTTTAACTACTATATGGTCCATTAGTCTAAAAATTCATCTAAGAGAATTAGATATAAGATTTACTTTGTTTAAAGTAATTATTTAATTTTGGATATATTGTGAAAACGACGCCTCTTCATGCATTATGCAAATAAAATCAAATCTCTTGAATTGAAATGAATCATAGTAAATCACAATTGAGTAGTAAGACTCACTCAATTTAAAATTCAACTTCACTAATCGAATCATTTTGTTTGAAACTCATATCGAATTGTGAACTGTAAGATTCTAACAACCATACCGTATCGTATCATATAGTATCGTATTTGTGTCTATGCTTCATAGTCCAGTATGCATACTTATATTGGGTAAGTCCCTGGTAATCATATGGTAATGATACTTGTGTTTCATAGGTCAAACCTAATAGAATACATATATTTTCTTCCCAAACTATAAATGATAGGATTTGAACCCTTGCTTGTTTGCACTGTACCCCTAAGTTACCACACAGCTAAGACATCTGTTTCTAATAGGAATACTTACAAGATATATTTATAGTCTACAAAGTTGTTGAATAGATTTTCTATGCAGAATGATGTAGTAGTGGCATTTTTGTGAATAAAATGTAATTCATGGTCCTTTTGTTTTAAATATGTAACTATTATGCCAAAATCATTTTACATGTGTATTTTTTTCATAGCTTCTATTTGTGTGTCACTACCTATATTTATTTGCTTTAAGATTTTATTTAATTGTCTTTCCAAACACAGGACGAGGTCATCTATTTTCATAGTATCCAACTAGATTTATGTAAAACCCAACTTGTTTACATCTTAAGGTTGGATAGTTTGGTTGGATTGATTATATTTCTTTACTTAATACAGCTAAGGGTAAAAAGAAATTCATTTTTTTTCTTGAAGGCATATCCAAAATGTTGTTTGCATAATTAGACACCTTCTGTTTTGAAACATCCAAACAATTTCAGGGAGACGTACTATTAATGCCAAGTAATTGAAACGTCACACAAGATTAGAATCCCTTAGCTTTGAGATCTCTTCCTATTAGCCAAAAAAAGAAGTGGTTTTTTTCTACATTTGTAGAAGATCAAAAAAAGGATTATTATATTCAAGGCAATAAATGACAAACTTATTACAATTAGATCCATTAAATAATTTTTTTTCTCTAAGTCTATGTATGCAAATTTAATTGTAAAAAGTCAATTTTGACCATACACACTCCTTCCCCAGACCCTACTCTCCATCCAGCCCTCTTTGTCACTGCAAATCCCTCTTCTCTGCCCGACAGTTGCTGCTCCATTACGCCTTCCCCTGACGTAGCTGCATAATAAGAGAATGAATGTGTTGATATATAATAAATTGGGGAATGTATAGGTCTAAGAATAAGAATTCAAATCATCTAGAATATACAACATGTTGAATTATATGCTGCCATGCTAGAGAAGAGAACTTGTTTCTACACCCTAATAAGTTCCATTAATGTAATATTAACTTTCTCATATAAGGGTCATTGGTATCAAAGTGATTTTGTTGTTGGATCAATGCATGGGTTCTATAGACGAACAAAAAGATTGTCTGGAATCTGTGGAGAAAGGGATGAGCTTGGATAAAAATGATTTTTTGTCTATTTTTTGTCTTGTGTGTAAATAAATTTCAGTAGATAGGTTTTAGACTAGGAAGCACGGATACGGGATACAACAATACGGATACGGCAATATGCCAAAATCTAAAAAAAGTAGGATACAGGTATGGCGGGAATACGTTCGTAAAAAAAAAAATTATTTTTTATAATTTTAATAATGTAATATGCATGAAAATAAAACCTAAACCGAATTAATAAATAGAGGGATTTTTATTAAATAAAGAAATATTAACAGTAAAGTTCCTAAAATTAAAAGAAATATTAACAGTAAAGTTCCTAAAATTAAAACTTTGGTAAAGAAATACTTGCATTAAAATAGTGTAAGGGAAAAAAATAAATAAATAAAGTGGAAAAAAAAATTAAATAAAGTAGCCTAAAAACGTTGGTAAAGGTTAGGTGTATACCCAATCTTTCTCCTCCAAAACACACATTAATGTGTACTAATTGGGCGTTATTTTTTCAACCTAGTAGATAAAAAGAAGAAGAAGAAGAAGAATAGCAAAGAGTATTGACTATTGAAAAAATATAAATATAAAATAACAAAAAAAATGGAAAAAAAATTAGATACTTATTTGGCGTATCCCTCGCATGTCCCTCATATATCCTACCATATCCCTCAAGTATCCTTCGATTCTCCCTCCCATATTCGAAATTTAAAAAAAAAAACCAAAAAAAAAAAAATTTTGATACTTATTTGCCGTATCGGATACGTATCCCGCCGTATCAGACACATATCCGTATTTGTATCCGATACGTATATGATACTCGTACAGCACCTTTTTTGGAGTATCCATGCTTCATAGGTTTTAGAAGAAAAAATTTCATTTAATGGACCTAACTGTGATATTTTTATTTATTTATTACCTTTTATGTAAGAATCCCATCAATTTATTAATCCATGATCTATCTCTCTCTCTCTCTCTCTCTCTCTCTCTCTCTCTCTCTCACACACACATATGCTTTTTTTAACCTCTACATTATTTGTAGAGGGAAAAGAAAAGAAAAGGGAAAGATAGGAAAATAAGATAAGGGTCTGTTTGGTATTGTTTTCATTTTCTGTTTTTTGGTTTTTGTTTTTATTTTTTTGAAAACTTGGGAAACTTGTTTGATGAACTGTTTTCAAGAATTTTTTGGGAAAACAACCTATTTTTTAGGAAACACCAAAACGTTATGTTCACATTATCAAAAACTGTTTTTCGCACAAAATGAAAACAATGGATGTTTTCAAACTTCTCATTGTTTTTGTTTCCAAAAATGAAGAAAACAAAACTGATACCAAATTACATAATTAAATAAAAAAAAGGGATTTGTTTGACTAATATCTGTTAATTTTCTTATCATTTTCCTAAACAAACCAAAAAAATGAAGAAAACTAGGGCTTGTTTTGAGCTCAACCATTAATTTGTACTCAAGTTGATTGGTACGGTTTGTAATTTTTCAATGGCCTAGTGAGCTGATCTTATTGTAGCTCAGGCTCAGTTTATTTGGAAAATGAGTTGCATAATCAAGTTTAAATCTGCTCTCCCTCTCTCTCTCTCTCTCACACACACACACACACACACACACACACACACACATGTTTTGTTAATTTATCTATTGCTTATATTAGTGTATTAGTGAGTCATAATCAATGTTGCTACATTTTCATTTGCTTTGTGTTTCAATATATTTTTATAGCAGTTAATCTCATTTTTTGTATGGTTCCATCCCTCTCATATCAAATTACTTAATTATATAAAACACGTGCATAATTAGTGAATACTCTACTTGTTATATTAGTGAGCCATAATTAATCTTGCTACATTTTCATTTGCTTTGAGTTTCTATATATTTTTATAGCAGTTAATCTCATTTTTTGTATGGTTCCATCCCTCTCATATCAAATTACTTAATTATATAAAACACGTGCATAATTAGTGAATACTCTACTTAGTTGCTTTTTAGTGCTTGCTTAGAACTCCCAAATCATGATCCATTGCTTGATTCTGTATGCAAGCAGTGAACTGAATCAACCATATGATGAATACTGAAACAAGAGCACCTAAAACAATGATTTATGACAACTCATTTCACCAAGGTGAACCATTTCATTTATTTATTCATGACTGTCATTTTCATGATATACTTAGCATGAACACATCAAACACTGTAAAAGATGTGAAGAAGATGATCGAGGATGTTGTTGGAGTACCTCCTAGTCAACAATTGGTGGTTGAAAATCCAGATCACCCACCACTGGATGATGAAGAGATCTTGGGTGCTCATAACATCCAGAATTTGGGCTTAGTTTGGCTCTTAAACCCATCGATGAAGCTCCAGATAAAAGTCCCCCAGGCAGGTACTTGCACGCAACTCGATATCTACAGCTCATTCTCAGTTTCCAACATTAAGGACATGATCCACGACAATATGGGTGTCCGGTCCAATAGACAAACTCTAGTCTATTCTAGAAGATCACTCGATGATGACAAGGCCTTGTCATTCTACGACATTCCTAGGAATTCCACCCTTTATGCAATCTTTGGGGTAGACAATGGAACATCTGATTTGCTGATATTTGTTGATTGATGCTAGTAAGAATGAAGCTCTTGCACTCAAAGTGAAACCCTGGTTTACAATTCTTGATGTGAAGTCTGTGATTGAGAGCTGCTGTGGAATTCTGGTTCAAATTTAGGAGCTTGTTTACATAAAGGAGAAGCTTAAGGACTGGAAAACTGTTGAAGGCTATAATATGGATGATGGGTCCTTCATTTCTTTGAACATTTCTGGCTCATTGATCTGGTTGCATATCAAGGTAAAGAGCCGAAACATGACCCAAAATGTCATATCAATTCAAGCAAAGAGTTCTGACACTGTCGATGAATTTATAGCCAAGATTCCTCAAGGGGAGTTAGCGAGCATCGTTGGGGAACCAGCTCTGTTTCTGGAGGAGACTAGGCTTATGGGTGACAATGCTTTAGCCTATTATGATCTCCATTCAAGATCTTCTCTCACACTGGAACGTGCTATCCAAATTCACGTGGCGATTCCGTGCAAGCAAACAGTTAAGGTGAACCTGAAAGCATCGGATCCCATCTATCAAATGAAGGAGAAGATTGAAAAGACGTGTGGCATCCCTAATGAACTGCATCAACTGACTTATCATGGAGATGCGGTGGATGACATGTTGAGTGCTGAGCAGTGTGAAGAACTGCTGGGGAACCTTTGGGTTCTCAGGTGGAACTGGGCTGGTAGGACTTGGTCTTTCTTCTGGCCATCCTATATGCATGTGTAGTGTGATCAATCCAAGTAGCTTAATTGCAAAAGCAACTATATAGTATATGAAAATAAAAAGTAACAAAGTTTTTTTTTTTTTTTTTTAAGAGGGAAGGTAACAAAGTCTCTTTGACTTTAAGTAATTTCTAATTTCAGTATGTAATCAAAACATAAACTAGCTCTACTCTTTTTGCTTTGGAAATGGTGTAAATATGTTGTGTTAATTGCTTGGTTTGTGCTTGTGTAAATACATTAATTGCTTGGTTTGTTTCTCATTATTATACTAGTAATTATGCACGTGTGTTGCACATGATATATTTTTTTTCCATCATATTTATTATTCATTAAAGTTCCTATATGCATGTGTAGTGTGATCAAACCAATTAGTTAATTGCAAAAGTAACAATATAGTATGTGAAAATAAAAGGTAACAAAGTCTTTTGAGTGACTTTTAAGTAACTTGAAGTAATTTCTAGTTTCAGTATGTAATCAAAACATAAACTAGCTCAACTCTTTTTGCTTTGGAAATGGTGTAAATATGTTTTGTGTTAATTGCTTGGTTTGTTTGTATAAATACATTCTGTGTCAATTGCTTGTACTAGTAATTGTGCATGTGCGTTGCACGTGGTATTTTTTTTTTCCCATCATATTTATTGTTCATTAAAGTTAAATATTTTATGAATTTTTATTAGTTTTATCTATTATAAAGAACGTTTTTTAGGAATTTACTTTTTTATGTAGGCATGTTATTGTGTGTGGGAAGTGCTATTGACAGTTAATAATTGATAATTCATGGAGAAAATGTCACTATAATTTTTGTTGTATATATTGATAGCATAAGACTAGTAGGAGTCAATAGTTGGACAGCATCGTCAGGAACAATTAGATCCTATTTAAAAATAAAAAAAGAGAGGGTTAGACGAACTATAAAAGGATACCAAAATTTACCAACACAACAAATAGGCTAAAGCACACCATTATTTGTCATTCCTTTGTTACTTGTAGTCTTGGTCTTTTTTATTATAATAAAAAACAAAACATTATCGAGACTGCCCAGTGACAAACCCAATCTTAAAATAGATAAAATATCATACATAAAAAATAAAATAGGTGGAATAATTTACGACAAATAATCATGGTTTATGTTGGCTATCAACAACTAGCAAACTATAATTGATGTTTCTAAAGAAGAATAACAATACATTTTACAATCATACAATCAAATCAAATGGTTCTAGGAAAATATTTTAATATTTTCAGGGATGGTTTGGATGGAGGAGGTCATCTTTGCGGTTCTTTCTTCTTTGTATGCTGATTCTCATTGCTAATTTCTGCTCTTAGAAATTCACATTGGAAAAAGAAAAACAAAAACAAAAAATCCTCTTGTGGAGTAATTATATTCCATTATAGAGAGTAGCACTATATTATATGTAGTATTAATATAATGTTCTCTGAAGCACATAATTGCAGTTATATCAAATAAATAAATAGTAAATAAATATATAAAAGGAAAGAAATATAAATAAATAAATGGCAAAAGCATATTTCTATCAAAATCTGTAATCGGAATTCTTCTAATGGGTTGGGTTTCTTCTATGCCATTATCTATATTTTGTGACAGTTCCAAGAATCAATCAAAATATGGGTTGCAATGCACTCCACCATGTTTTTATGTTAATTTCTTTTAAGAAATCAAAGCACCAAACACTGTTTCACTTTCACTGCTATGAATTTTGACAAATACCCAAAATTCTTTACAACTTCTATATGTTTTTGTTTATAGCCTAACAACTCAGAAAAGATAAAAAGAGAACATAAAGAAAATAAATATTTATAACAAAATACATTCTGGCCTTATAAAAACAGAGAGAAAGAAAGAGACACTAAAGAACTCCAAGAAAAGAAAATCGGAGAGTCATGCAAAGAGGGAAAACCATGTAGATAATAGATATTATCAAAAGTTTAGAATTTTTTTATAAAGAAGTGTTGTGGGAATTGAATAATAATTATTTTAAATCAATTTTATAGAATAAAATTGAAAGCAAAATAGATTCTGAAAAAATAGGCTTTTACGATTCTATAAAACTATATATACATATATACAAAATAAGAAGAAGATGAAGAAAAGGGTTCAGAAAATAGTCTGTGTGATTATGAAAGGCACGTCAAAGACGCTGTCTTAAAATCATTATGCGCACCCTCCGTGCAGGTTTTAACAATCACAAACGACTTCAAGATACAACCCAAAAACTTTACAAGATCTGACACAATGCACAGTTGCACTAGAATAATTCGCCAAGAATTTATCGATTGCCCAGAAATATAGAATATAAAAATACAGTAAAGTGGAGAGAGAGATGGAGAAAGAAAACAGAGAACGTTGTATATCTTTTCCCAATATTAGAGTCCTGTATAAAAAGGATCTATGGTGTCTGTTAGGAACAGACACACCTATTCCGTTTGAAACCAAACACATATTTAAAATTCAAATAAATAAGACTATAAAAAGAAATAAATAAATAATAAAATATAATAATAAATAAAAAATAATTAAAGTTTTGAAGCTTTTAGGAAATCTCCAACAATCCCCCACAAGATTCAAAACTTCGTAAAACCGTCAAATAAATACAAAAATAAATAAATAAATAAATAAAAATAACATGGGCAACTTTAAAACCATACAATGGGTGTAGGTGTTTTTTAAACTTGAACCTCAGTTAGTGTTAACAGTTTCATTCTGAAAGAATCTTAGTGAACTAGGTCTTGAACTAAATCATTTTTACCAGAATTCAACATGTCACGCTGTAGACACCCCATTTTTGACCGTCCTCAAGACTTGGACGTCACCGCTTGAACACTCGGTGATTATCCATGTTCGTGTTCGTTTGGAGTTCCCGGAGTTCTCGGCTACGCGCCTTGCCTCAGGACCTCCGAACTTGACCGTTTTGTGTCTGGTTTTGCACCAAACACTTGTGTTCTGCCTTGGAGGGGCAGGGAGTGCCTTTTGAGGCATCCCCACACACCACCAGCAGTGGCTAGAGGCCACCGGCTGGTTGTTGTTGCCATCGGCACTATATTGTGCCGGTCGGCACTCTTTTGTGCCGGCCGGCAGTCAATTTTGTCAAAATGACAATTTTGCCCTGCCGACTACTGTTCAGTTGCTTTTTGAGATATTTTGAAGCAGCTGTATAGCACTTGCTTCCCCTCCATACACGTGTATGGAGGGATGAGCCTCTTGGTAGCTTAACTTGTAAGCTTTGTTGCCTATAAGAGGACCCTCCCTTCTCTTGGCTCAAGGGTAGAAAAGTTAGGAGAGTTAGACATATTTGGAGAGAAAAGACCTCAGAGAAACTCTGGTTTTAGGGTTTGAGTTCTATATCTATCCTATCTCTCTTCTTCCCTCTTATTTGTACACTAGGTGTTTGTGACTTACTATTGCTCATCAACACCTAGTGTTTCACCTTCCCTTGGCTACTGAGGTTCCAAGAGGTTGCTCTTGGTGTTCTTGGCTGGATTTGAGCCCAAGGAAGCAACAACATCAACACTTGTGAAGAAGGTCAACAAGGGTGAGAAACTTGTTTTATATACCCCATTCTTGCACTCCATTTTTACCTATCTTCGAACTGTTTTTGTACTTGGTGTTTAATACAAAAAAGTTCTTTTTTTTAGTCCTCTTGATAGTTTATTAAGAGTGTTTTGTGCTTTGGGGAGGTTTGACCACCCTTAGGCCTTGAAAAGGCCTCATTTTGTGCTATTTTGTTGGGATCCGGGATTTTGGTGTTTGGGTCTCTTCACCACTGAAATCTTGAGGGATTTCAGTGGTGAAGATGATGCCTTAAAGTCCTAAGAAGGAGGGGGCCACCCCCTCTCCTTGATGTCCTTGAAAAGGGCAAGTTTTGCCTCTTGAGGGAGCATTGTGCTTGAGTGTGTGTTGAGCATGTATGGACTGTTATTCATGCTTAGGATATCATGATTTAACATTGCTATGAGTTGGTTTTGGTCCCTTATGCATGCTTAGCATAGTTGCCATGTAATGCCTTGTATTGCCTTAACATGCCTTAGGTTGTTAGCCTTAATTTGAGCATGCTTTAGGCTTAGATTTGTGAATGTTTTGTGCTTATTTTGACATGTTTTAGCTCTGTCCATAGTCATTTGGGTTGATCTTGGCATGCATTATATAGCCCCTTTGCATTTTAGGCTTGCTAGCCTTTGAGCATGCATGTGTAGCATGTGTTGCTTACCTCATTTTGATGGTTTGGAACCATCTAGCATGTCATTTCAGTCCCTTTGGTGTGCTTGTATGCTTGCCTTAGTTGCCTCTTTAATGCTTTAAAAGCATGTATTGAATGCTCCATGTTTTGGTCATTGTGCATGCCTTTGGTTTCAAGCCTCTTAGATGCCATCTAAGTAGCCTTTTGGCTTTGTTTTAACATGCTAAAAACCTGTTTTTAGTTGTTTAGTGCATGCCATAATTGTCTTGCATAAGTATAGTTCAATGCCTCATTGACTTGCTTTAAGTCTTGGACCATTTACATGCTTTGTTTGGTCTATTTTGAGTTGGTTTAGCACCACACTTTGATATGATTTTAGAGCTCATGTTGCATGCTAATCATCCATGTAATCTCCTTTCAAGTGTGCTTGAGAGTGGTTTGTTTAATGCCTAAGTTGTGTGCCTTAACATGTGTATGTGTGCATGTGTGCTTAGCCCTCATACTTAGCATTTTGGCTACTGATTTTAGGCCTAGTTAGAATTGCCTAGATCATGTTTAAGTCCACCTTTTATTTGGTTTGCATGCTTGCCTTACATGTTTGCTTGTATGCTTACATAAGCGCCTTGCATTGTCCATATTGCATGCTAGCCAACATGCTTAGGATTTCATTGCATTGACATGCATGCTAGGCCTCTTGAGATAAACATGATAGAGGTTCGGCACCCTTGTTTGTTTATATGATTTGCATGCATTTGAAATCAAAGTTGCATACTTGGTTCCTTGGGCCATCATGCATGGAAATGCGTGATTGGTGGTCCGAGAATTGAAGCACATCCTCCTTTGAGTCATCAACATGATAAGGAATGTGTTTGATGCATAAATTGCTTGAATTGCATTGCCATGCAAGTTTTTGCCCTCTGCTGCTGTGAGTTGCAGGTTCTGCAGACATTCAGTGCCAGCCGGCAGTATTTAGTGCCGACCGGCAGTTTATCGATGGCCGATGAGTTCATTTTGTGCCGGTGGCCATATACTTCAGCCGGTGGTGTTTCCCCTCAGCCGGTGGTATCCCCCAGTGCCTTGAGAAGTAGTTCTGAGACTTTGGAAGTTTTCAGAAAGGCAGAGCAGGGAAAACAGAGGCAGTCTAGGCATGGCAGTGCAATTTCGAGCAAGTCCCGAGCATGCGTTGCATCCGGCCCTCATCTCGAGGCGGTTTACTGCTTTAATTAGATTAATTAATTTATTTGGTTAATTTAGTTAATTTGTAATATTTAATTAGCTTGTGTAGTTAATTAATTTGTATTATTTATTCGGTCCCTCCGAGTGAGGGCAAATATGTAATAAGTGTGGGTGAGTGGTTTGTATGTCTTCCAACCTCCACTTCTTTCTTCCCTTTTATTTACCTGCTTATGATGGTAAATTAGGGCACGTCTATTTTAGCATACCTTATGCAATGCATGCGTGCATCCATGCATTTGTCTAAACATGCACCGGGCTCGGTACATCATACAAACTGCATTGTATTTTCAATTCCAAATCGAATACGTGCATCGAATAAAGTGCCTTTCACATGCCATCTTTAGGGTTAGCCGAGCCTACTCTAAATTGCATCTTCGCCTGTGTTGCATTAGCCACTTGCCATGAACTAGGACATGCATGTTTGCTAACTAGTTTCTTGTTTTGGCACGGAGTACGATGTAAGTGTTTATGCTTTAGCATATCGCATGCGTGTGAATGTTGCCATGACGGCGTGATTACCATGAGGCTAGCTGCTTATGTGATATAACTGCTTGAATGCCTGTGGGTGGAGGTTGGGTTGCTTGAGTTGGAAAACTCATTGAAATCCGTGTTTTAGCCTACTTACGAGTAGCAAATTCCGAAGCATTTTCCAAACAAACGGATATGCAATGTTTTGTTCCAAATTAGGCGACCTAATCTATACTTGTTTGCTGCGCGTATAACATAGTAATTCTAGGCTAATAATTGGAATAAGAGCATATAATGTTTTCAAAATCGGATATCACGGTTAGTAAAGGCCGGTTTTCGGACCGGGCGAGAGGGGGTGCTCATAGCTGACCTTCCCCGATCGTACCCAAGCTCCCGAGCCAAGATCACTTTGGTGATGACGGACACGTGGCCTTCGGCACCGAGTCAGGGTTTCCTAAATTTCCCCATTTTAAAATATTTAGGTGGCGACTCTGTAATCTGGCAAAGCAGTCCATGTTTGACACTTCTTTTCAAAAATCAGTTTTTTCTTCAAAACGATTTGCCAGAGTTGGACTCTTTGGTTCAAGATTAAGAACCGTGACATTCGAGTCCTTTGAACTGTAGTGACCCAATATCGAACCAGAACGGGGGGGGGAATCGCACCCCCGCCCGGGATGCGTTCGGGGACGTCTACACACGCATATGGTATGATACATAACTGTGGCACGGGTTAGCACTATTAGCAGCCATGTGCTCAATCTTGGTTCTCATGAGAGTTTTAGGAAATAGCCCTATTCCCACGGTCGCGGCTTCACGACTCTCTCACTTAGGTGAATCCTCCAATGATAGAAGTGACAGATGTCTATCTTGCGAGAGTATGCCCACCTCGGATTCATTTAGAGTAAATACTCTTCCTTAACCATCACATTTACATCAGCACTGATATCTTAGGGATGAGCAAGAGAATACAAATAATAAGTTTAATAAAGTCTCCTTCTTTAAAGTGCTGGAATATGAGTCACACTATAAGGATTGTTCCTACCCATCGAACTTCCTTTATGAGATCTCCAATCACAGAAGTCGGGTTACTTCCTTAGTTGACTCCCTATGGGCTTAGACCCATTCCCCTCGATAAATCTAAGACTACACTCTTAGATAAACCTTTTGTTAACTGATCAGCGATATTCTTTTCAAATTTCACAAAATTCAAAGATACAACATTTTTATTCACCAAACTTTTTATAGACTTATACCTCACTTGCATATGCCTATTCATCTTTTTATTTGTATGTGCTTGTCTCACAAATTCTATTACAGCTCTATTGTCACAATGTATGGAAATAGCATGTATAGGATTTTTCACAAGTGAAATATCAAGGAGTAAATTTTTAATCCACTCAGCTTCAGTATACGTAGTATCTAAGGCTATAAGTTCTGATTCTGTTGTACTTCTAGAGATAACGGTTTGTTTTTTAGAACCTCAAGATATTGCTGCTCCACCTAACATAAATATATACCCAATAATAGACTTAACATCTAAGTTATTTGTTATCCAATTAGCGTCGCTATAACCTTCTACCACATTACGAAAACCACTAAAGCAGAGTGAATAATCTAGAGTTCCTCTTAGGTATTTAAATACTTTTTCCACAGCAATCCAATGATCTTTACTAGGATTATGGGTATGTCTACTTAATCTTCCAATAGTATAGGCAATATCAGGTCTAGTCTTATTAGCAATATAGAGAAGTGATCCAATAATTTGAGAATATCTAAGTTGAGATACAGGTACACCATTATTTTTCTTCAAATTTATGCTAGGATCAAAAGGAGTTGAAACAGGTTTGAGATTATAATAATCAAACTTTTTTTAACATTTTCTCTAGGATTCTAGATTGATTCAATGTAATACCTTTGGTTATTTTCTCTAATTTTATACCCAAAATTATATAAGTTTCTCCTAAATCTTTTATATCAAATTTTGAAGACAGATAAGATTTCACATTTTTAATTATCTCTAAATTTGCTCCAAATAACAAGATATCATCAACATATAAATACAAAATAATACATTCTCCATTATCTTCTTTATAGTATACACATCTATCATGTTCATTGATCTTAAAACCAAATTCTAGAATTATCTTATCAAACTTTTCATGCCGCTGTTTAGGAGCTTACTTAAGTCCACACAAAGATTTAACCAACTTGCAAACTTCGTGTTCTTGTCCTTTAACCACAAAACCTTCAGGTTGCTCCATATAAATTTCTTCATCTAAATCTCCATTTAAAAAGGCAATTTTAACGTCCATTTGATGAATTTCTAAATTATAAATGGATGCTAGAGTAATTAAGATTCTAATGGTTATAATCCTAGAAACAGGTGAATAGGTATCGAAACAATCTATTCTTTTCTTTTGTGTAAATCCCTTGGCTACTAATCTTGTCTTATATTTATCTATACTTCCATCAGGTTTTAATTTCTTCCTAAATACCCATTTGCAACCGATAGCTTTACTCCCAGGAGGTAGATTAGTCAACTCCCAAGTATTATTTTGAAGTATAGGTTCAAACTCACTATTAATGGCTTCCTTCCAAAAAGGTGCATCTAAAGATGACATAGCTTCTATAAAAGTATTTGGTTCTCCTTCAATTAAAAAAGTATAAAAATCATCTCCAAATGTTTTCTCTATTCTAGTTCTCTTACTTCTTCTAGGTTCTATGTTTAGATGTTCAGAATCATCTCTCAAAGGAATAACACTAGTACTAGTAATAGAAGTTCTATTTACAACCTGATTTGAGATCCTAGTTTTATATGGAAAAATATCTTCAAAAAATGTAGCTTCACGAGATTCAATTATTGTATTATTAGTAATTTCACTAATTTCAGAATTTATTACTAGAAATCTATTAGCACTACTATTTTGAGCATATCCTAAGAAAATGGTATCAATAGTTTTAGGTCCTATTTTCTTACGTTTTGGTTCTGGAATTGCTACTTTTGCTAAACACCCCCACACTTTCAACATTTTAAGATTAGGTACTCGTTTTTTCCAGATTTCATAAGGTGTTTTATCATTATCATTCACAATTACTCTATTTAACATAACACAAGCAGTGAGTATCGCTTCCCCCCACAAGCTCTCTGATAAACCAGAACTAATAAGCATTGCATTTATCATATCCATCAAAGTTCTATTTTTCCTTTCAGCTATCCCATTAGATTGTGGAGAATAAGGTGGGGTTACTTCATGAATAATTCTATGTTCTTCACAAAAAGTACTAAGGGTACCTACATTATATTCGCCTCCTCTATTAGATCTAAGTTTCTTAATCTTTCTTTCTAATTGATTTTCTACTTCATCTTTATAAATTTTAAATTTACTAAACACTTCATCTTTGGTTTTAATTAAATATAAGTAACAAAACTTAGAACAATCATCTATAAAGATTACAAAATACTTATTTCCTGCTCTAGTTAGTGGTCTATTAGAATCACAAACGCCACTATGTATAAGGTCTAAGAGTTGTGAATTTCTTTCTACAGATTTATAAGGTTTCTTAGGTTGTTTTGCTTGCACACATATTTCACATTTGCATTTAACATCAATAGATGATTTAGGTACTAATTCTAAATCCATCATTTTTCTAATTTTCCTTAAATTCACATGTCCAAGTCTTCTATGCCACAAATCACAAACTTTAATATTCAAAATATTATGAGAGATATAAATTAACTTCAAAAGATACATTCAATTTAAATAAACCATCACATACAATACCTTTACCAATAAAAATATCATTTTTACTGATTACAATTTTATTCAATTCCATTACAATTTTGTAACCTAACTGTACCAAACACGATCCACTAATAAGATTTCTTCTAACTTCAGGAATATATCGCACATCTCTCAAAGTTAAGATTTTTTCAAAAATCATCTTCAAATCTATATCTCCAATGCCAAGTATTGGTGCAATTGATCCATTTCCCAAAGTTACACTTCCTCCACTTGATTTCTGAAAAGTTTTAAAATAACCACAATCAAAACACACATGTATATTAGCCCCAGAATCTAACCACCAATCTTGATATTCAAATGTAGAATTAATTTCAAGATTATACCTAAAAGATGGTCTAGCAATTTCTTCTTTCTCCAAAATCATATTTACTTGAGTATTATGACCTTGATTTCTTTGCTTATTGTTAAACCTTGGTTTATACTCATCGGTCTTCTTAAAAAAACAATCCTTAGCATAATGATTGGTTCTTCTACAAACATAGCACAACCTTTTGCCACTCCCTTATCCCTTAAAATGATTAGCATTGGCTTGGTAGTTGTTATTATGGTGTTTGCCATTTTGACCTCTAAATTTAAACTTAAGGTTGTTCTTGAAAATTTTACCTTTAGGTCGAAAGTTATTTCTATTGTTGGAACTATTCTTATTCCCATCTCCACTACATTTACCTTAGGCGTTTTCTCTTTTCCAGTTTCTAGATTTGATCTATGCTTCTCTTCCACCCTAAGTGTATTGATTAGTTGAGTTAATGATAGATCTCCTCATTTGTGCCTAAGACGCTTAGCAAAGTCATTCAAAGATGGAGGTAATTTATCGATAAGGCAAGACACTTTAAACTCCTCACTAAAAGTTGTCCCTTTCTTTTCTAATTTTCTAAGTAGTTCTTGAAACTCATGAATGTGGTCTCCTACAAGTATGTCATCTTTCATTTTATACCCATTAAAATTAGAGACAATGAACCTATCAATACCAGCCTCCACAGTTCCATATTCAGCCTCTAAGGTTTTCCATAGTTCTTTTGCAGTCGAGGTGGTTGACTGATACACATCATATAAATGGTTAGACAACACACTAAGGATTCTATTATAACAATGAAATTCTATTTGTTCGGGTGACAAAATCTAACAAAATCCTAATATTCTATGGCAGACATAAAACCCAACACGGTCAACCAATATTTTTGTTTGTTTTTGCCATCTTTCAAAGTTGTAACCATTAAATTTTTCAAGTTTCACACTAACAGTTTCTTCTAAAATTAGCCATAAAAATAAATTAGTTAAGTTACAAGAGAGTAAACAATTATTTTGTAAGAGACAACAATGAAACAATCACAAATGTTATTAAATTTGTAAATGACAATTACTTGCCAACAATTTAAGGATAGATATAAAATGTGGCAAATTGATACAAATCAAATCTGAACACAATAATTTATAACATGAACAATGTTAATTAAATATCATGAATCTAAACAAAATAATTTATCATGTAAAAATTTTGATTTTACTCTACAAATTTCCTAAGAATAATTAATAATAATAATAATAATTTTTAAAAAAAAAAAACTACACAGAATCAACAAAATCAACAAATTCTGCAACTTCTTGAATATATATATATATAAGTCAATGTGTCAAACACAGTTTACACTACCGAAATTAATTGAATTGAATTAATACTTCATGCAAATCAATGGAATCAAACAAGGTGACATGTACAATACAAACAGTTTTATATTGTATTGTAATCAACAAGGGACGTTTACTGAATTGACAGTGTGAAAAGAAAAATAAAAAAACAGATTTTTATATGTTAGAATGCAACGCAACAGATTTAATCGGGAAAAAAAAATTTCAAAAAATTTTTTTAACAGTGTCTGTGCACAACAAATCAAATTATAGAATATAGATAAAGAAAATATTGAATAAGTTATAGAATAACAACCTTAGATTGTCGTGGGAATTGAATAATAATTATTTTAAATCAATTTTATTAATTGAAAGCAAAACAGATTCTGAAAAAATAGGTTTTTACAATTTAATAAAACTATATATACATATACATATACATATACACAGAATAAGAAGAAGATGAAGAAAAGGGTTTAGAAAATAACCTGTGTGATTGTGAAAGGCACGTCAAAGACGTTGTTCTAAAGTCGTTATGTGCTCCCTCCGTGCAAGTTTTAACAATCATAAACGACTCCAAGATACAACCCAAAAATTTTACAAGATCTGACACAATGCATAGTTACACCAGAAGAATTTGCCAAGAATGTATCGATTGCCCACAAATATAGAATATAAAAATACAGTAAAGTGAAGACAGAGAGGAAGAAAGAAAACAGAGAACGTTATCTTTTCACGATATTAGAGTCCTGTATAAAAAAGATCTATGATATCTGTTAGGAACAGACACACCTATTCCTTTTGAAACCAAACACATATTTAAAATTCAAATAAATAAGATTATAAAAAGAAATAAATAAATAATTAAATATAATAAAAAATAAAAAATAATTAAAATTTTAAAGCTTTTAGAAAAAATCTCCAACAAAAAGACCCATAGCCAAAGGTCCCAAAGTATGGTATGTGTCCAGCAATTTCAATATAAGATGGAGGATTGATCAAATTGATTTGACAAATGTACTCTCCTTGCAGATCTACATGTTCAGTTGCAGTAACTAATGAACCATGATTCGTAGCTCGAAAGTTGAGGCTCGAGTTTGGCTCAAAGGGTCAAAACGACGTCGTTTTGACCCCCTTTTTTTTTTTCTTTTCTTTTTCTTATTTTCAACTCATCTTCTCTTCTCTACATTTTTTTTTTTGCAGAAGAAGAACGAACCAGGAAGAAGAAGGAAGAAAGGGGAAGAAAGGAGGAGGAGGAGGAGGAGAAGGAGGAAGGAGGGAGGAGGAGGAGGAGGACTGGAGGGGGCATAATATTCAGGGGAGGAGGAGGCGGAGGCGGGGTGACGGCAGTCAGAGGCGGCGGCGGGGCTGGGCTGGGCTGGGCGACGGGTGACAGAGCGGCGGCTGGGCGGGGCGATGATCAGCGACTGGCCGACGATCCTCTCCCTCTCCCTCTCCCTCTCCCTCTCCTTCTTCTTTCCCTCTACTTCTCTCTTTCTGTCCCTCTCCTTCTTCTTCCTCTCTTCTCTCACTCTTCCCTCTTCCTCTTTTCTCCTTTCTCTCTGTCTCGAAGCCACAGATTCGAGCCAAAAATCGAGCCAAATATTCGAGCTACCAGGAATAATTCGTAACTAATTTCCACACTTGAAGACAGAGAAAGTTGAGAGCGAGACATTTTGTACCCAAAAGTAATTGAGAATGGCATTTAGGATCAAACTTTTTTGATTTGTGTTAAGGGTGGCAGTACTGATGGTGGAAGCAAGAGTGATGGAGGTGATGGTAATAATAGTGGAGGCATTTAAATGGTTACTTATGTTCAACTCATTTAAATTTAATTTTAGTTGAGTTTACAAAGCATAACTATTTACACTCATTTATAAATTTGCACGAGTTTAAAGTTTAAACAAACTTTAAATAGGTATAATTGGACAGATTCACTGATTTACGTTGAATTTGCCATTTCTATCGACAATACTCATAATCTCACTTGGCCAAATCCAACATTGTATAATTTTCACAGTTATGCCAAAATAAAAGCATGTATAATTTCTTCGCCAAAACACATTTGGTGTATTTTTTGAATTCTTTTTGTTCATTTAAAGCAAATTAATGAAAACAAAAATTGTTTGACAACTGTTTCTAACAACTATTTCAATAAAAATTCTTCAAAAATACTCCCCTTGTAAAAAACATTGTTCAGTTGTTTTCAATTTTTTTTTTTAAAAACTATTTTTTCAAAAAAAAAAAAATTTTTGATTTCAAATTTTTTATCATTTTTATTTCTTGAAAATATTTGGGCAAATTACAAAAGAAAAAACCCTAGGATTTCAATTGCATCAATTTAAACTCTGAACTTTTACTTTTATCGCAATTTCAACCGTCTGTCCATCTCTGTTAACTATAACTAACGAACTTGGGGTAATTTGGTCAATAAACTACCTATTGACTGTATATATATATACATATGCAGTATATTGAGAGAGAACAACATTGGAATGGTTGGGCCGATTGGAAGGGGTACAAGTCACGTCGGAGTAAGAGAGCAAGGGAGAGAAGCCACCGGAGAAAGGGCTCGCCAGTTTGTGAGAGTTTTGGAGCAGCAGGTAATGTCAGAAGGGATGATTGGAGATCACTCCTCCTTGCCTTAGATCATCAAAAATCTCCATTGATGACAAAAGAAAAGAAATTGAAGAATGGAGTGACAGCGATGTCGACCGAGATTAAAGAACGATTACGTCGCCTCCACAATCACTTCTTATTTTGCTTCTCACTCACTCCAACTCCAAATCTCCATAGACGAAATGAGGAAAGAACAGAGTAGCAGCGGCACTGGCTGGAGGTTCACAAAATTCTCTTTCGACTGCAGCTGCCGATTCACTTCTTCATTTTTCTTTTCTACCCGTCGTCACAACCATGCTACCATTACACCTTCCCATCAAATTCTAAAGGGAGTTCGGTTTTTATTTTGTAGAAAAAAGGGATTCGTCAGGGTGTAGCCCCTATCCCAACAGTGTAGCCTTCCTCCTCTTTCTTCTCTTCTCCCACCGTCCACAGCCACCATCGCCGCCCTCGCCTCTTCTCTCTATCTCTTTCTTCTGCTCTTCTTCTTTCACTCCTAAAACCATCACCCTAGATCTTTATATTATATATATATATATATATGTGAGGGAAGATATCTATCAGGCAGTACGGCCGAGGAAGAAATAACGCCCAGCGATTACGGACTACGCGGCACCGAGCAGGATGGACGGTCGAAACGACCGAGCAGTCAGTCCTGCTCGGACGACGATGTCAACCGGTGACCTCCCCGGGGCCGAGCTGGATGTCGCTCGTGCGGCGCGGAGTTCACAATGGAGATCACAGCCGGGCAGAGGGGTTGACCAGGCTACGCGGAGGATGCGGCCAGTCCGGCGTGCCTCCGGCCGTCCGGCCAAGGTGGGGCGGTCGCGTGTGACCGAGATCGGAGATAAGACGATTGGTGGTCGGCATGCCTCGCAATCGGCCGATCACGTTGAACCGGTCAGCGATAGCTCGGCCTAGGAGGAAAAGTTCTCGCCTGGTCGCAAGTTACAGGCCGGCGGGACGTAGCTCGGTTACGCGATTTCAAGTCTCCCAAGGGTTAGGCCGGTCATGGTGCCCCGGTTAAGGGTGCCGCCTGGGCCAATGGTGTGAAGGAGAGGACGTCTGCTCCACGAACGCCTCAATACCGTTGGGCAGTTTTGCATGTACTGGAAGGAGGACAAAACCTTTACACGTGTAAGGTGGTGAGAGGCACACACTGCCACCTGTCCAGGAAAGGACAACAGAGGTAGTGCGCGCACGATCTTGGGCTGCATGGCCAGCCTAGAAATAGAGGAAGAGATGAACGATGGAGGTATGCGAACTCATTCTCACAAACATTCTCTCCTCATTATCTTCTTCCTGAAATCTGACTTGAGCGTCGGAGGGTCTTTCCGGCACACCACCGCCGGGCAGCTCACCATTTTTGTGTTGCAGAGATAGACGCCGTTGACGGAAGCTTGACGTTCAAGGCGTACGGAGAGCAAAGGATTTTTCGCCCCCGTACAATTGGCGCCGTCTGTGGGAAATTCTTTAATTC
Organism: Camellia granthamiana; assembly: GCA_036172215.1. NCBI lineage: Eukaryota > Viridiplantae > Streptophyta > Magnoliopsida > Ericales > Theaceae > Camellia > Camellia granthamiana. The sequence goes on from CM069914.1 coordinate 65,062,239, forward strand.
ACAACCCTTGTTCTTCGAGCTTTTTCAGCCATTTCCATGGCCAATCACGACGAAGTTCCGCTGTCCGTCGTCGATGGTGTCACTCCGGAGTATGTCCGAAGGAGAGAAGGCCTTCCTAATGTCCCGACCATGGCAGGCCTGGGAACCTCTTCGCGGGGAACGCGCGACAAGCGTGGGAGGAGTTCAGATTGCTCACAGAGTCTTGGGGGCCGCCGGCGCCGGGGGGAGTCCCGTGAGAAGCGCCTGGAGCACAAACTCAAGGATCAGGAAGCCCTCATTCGTAAGATGGCGGCGGAGATGGAGCTTCTGAAGCGCCAAGCGAAGGGGAAGGGTGTTGCTGGAGAGGGCAACCTCAGTGAGCGCACCCCCTCCCCTCATTCTAGCAGTCGCCACCAGAGGAGGACTCATTCAATCTCCATCACCAAGAACTATGGGGTTGGAGACTCTGACCAGCGAGAGAGCAGATCCACCACTCGCGACAGCACCTATCGCCCCTCGCGCCCATCATCAACGTCGCGATATTCTGCCTCCTCCCGTTCCAGGGACCTCAGGGACGTGCTGGAAGAGAGAGCGCGCCGTCGGGAGGCTCAGAGGGTGCCAGCGCTCCAGAGGCTAAGTGCCCCAGTTTGTTGCAGCGAAGAAGTGATGATGCCGGCACCCAGAAGCATAGCTCCAGCACTGGTGGACAAAGAATTGGCGAGGCTTACGTCCACGCCGTTGTCCCCAGAGATTGAGGGCACCCCACTCCCTGCCGGATTCCACCAGCCAAAATTCACTTTGTACGACGGCAAGACGGACCCGTACATGCATGTGAGTCATTACCGGCAAGTGATGGCGGGGCACCGACGGAACGATGCCTTGATGTGCCTCATATTCCCAGCAAGTCTGGGAGAGCTGGGCTTGAAGTGGTTCGAAAGGCTCCCGGAGGGGAGCATCGAGGGGTGGCAGCAACTAGCGGAAGCCTTTGTCACCAGATTCAAGACTAACACTCGAACGCCGAAGGAGGTAGACCATCTCCTGGGCGTCAAGATGGAGTCTGGGAGTTCACTGAAGGCATACAATGCGAAGTACTGGGAAACTTACAACGAAATTCTCGACTGCCCTACCAATTTGGCGATCACTCAATACAAGAGGGGTCTCCCAGTCGGACATAGGCTGCGAGATTCACTCACGATGCATCAGCCGACCACCATGGAATCTCTGATGCAACGGATCAACGAGCACATTCGTGTGGAGGAAGACGCCGCCTCTATGACCGAGAAGGATAATCCGGTCGGGGTGGACAGAAGGGTAGCAGGGAAGGTTCACTCGGTCGGGCAGGAGGAGAACCGCCCTGGCGACCGACCAAAAGATCAGCGTCGAGGGACCGACCAAAACGACAAAAATCGAGGCCGCAGAAACGACCGGGCTGATGCACCCCGCGACGCAGCAGAGGATGCCAAGAGAAAATTGAAGGCACGGACAGGGATTACCACGGTCTTCAAAATTCCCATCTACCGCATTCTAAGCGAAATCCGCGGGGAGCCTTTTGTCCGTTGGCCGGCCAAGCTGGGGAGCGCGCAGCGGGGCTTCAATCCAAAGTATCGCTGCACCTTTCATGAAGAAAGGGGGCACCGGACAGAGGATTGCTTGCCGCTCAAACAGCATTTGGAGGAGTTGGTGGCGGCAGGGCATCTTGACCAATACATTGATGGGGGAGTCAAGGCCGCGCCGGCTGGACAGACAGAGCCAAACGGAATGGCCGCCCTAGAGGCGCCCCCACAAGGTGTGATTAACGTCATCCACGGCATCATTGAACCCACAAGGGTCTGCGAGCTGAGAGGGATGATCAAGAAGGCCGAGCACATGAGGGAAGTGCTCTCGGTCCAGCCCGCGGTAAAGAAAGGCAAGACCGAGGAGAAAGACATCCTTTCATTCTCTACCAAGGACCTGGAAAGGGTGCAGATGCCGCACAATGACGCTTTGGTGGTGACCCTTCGCGTCAAGGATTTCGATATCAAGAGAATATTAATCGACCAGGGGAGTTCGGTCGAGATAATGTACTATGACGCGTTCAAACAAATGAAGTTGGAGGACAAGGATTTAGCTCCTGCATCGTCTCCTCTAGTCGGTTTCAACTCGCAGCCGGAATGGCCGATTGGAAAGATAATCTTGCCGGTCAAGGCGGGGTCGGTGGTGAAGCAAGTAGAGTTCTGGGTGCTCAAAGTTCCGTCGACTTACAATTTGATTCTGGGCAGGGGTTGGCTGCACGCCATGCAGGCAGTCGCTTCAACTTTCCATCAAGTCATGCGCTTTCCGGCGGCCAACGGGCAAATAGAGGAAGTCTGGGGAGACCAGGTGATGGCCAAGCAGTGCTTCGTTGCGGTAAATGGCAGCCGGGCGGCCAAAGGGTTTGTTCAGATGATCGAGGGGCCCGAGGGAAAGGAAGTCCTTGAAGACGTGGGCAGAAAGGCCGAGGAAAAATCAGTCGAAGATTTGGTGGAAGTGTACGTCGACGAGAAAGATCCAACTAAGTTCTTCCTCCTGGGGTCGTCTTTGTCCAGCGCTGAGCGGTCGGACTATGTTAACTTTTTGGTCGACAACTTGGAAGCTTTCGCATGGACGCCTTACGATATGCCTGGTGTCGATCCAAGTTTTATCTGCCACCAGTTGAATGTCTTCCCCAATGCGCGGCCAGTTATACAAAGGACGCGCCGTTCAGCCTTGCACCATGCTGAAGTGGTGGCAGAAGAAGTGAAGAACCTGTTGGAAGCCGGGGCCATAGAAGAGGTGCAGTACCCTCGATGGATATCTAACACGGTGGTGGTACCTAAGAAAAATGGCAAGTGGCGAGTCTGCGTGGATTACAAGACTGTCAACCGTGCGTGCCCAAAGGATAGCTTTCCTCTCCCTCGAATTGACCAGCTGGTGGACTTGACCGCTGGCCATCAGAGGTTTAGCTTCCTGGACGCATATCGCGGTTATCACCAAATAGCCATGCACGAACCGGACAGAGAGATCACGTCCTTCACCACCCCCAGAGGCTTATACTGCTACAAGGTCATGCCGTTCGGACTGAAGAACGCCGGGGCAACCTTTCAGCGAATGGTGACAAAGATGTTCGCTCCTCTCCTGGGCCGAACTATGGAAGCCTATATCGATGACATGGTGGTGAAAAGTAAGGAGAAGTCCCAGCACCTCACCGACCTAGCAGAAATGTTTGCCATACTCAAACGCCACAAGCTCCGCCTGAATGCCTCTAAGTGCGCCTTTGGGGTTGGCACTGGGAAATTCCTAGGTTTTCTGGTCACAAACCGAGGAATTGAGGCCGACCCATCGCAAATCAGGGCAATACAAGAGTTGGAGCGCCCTAACTCCACGAAGGACGTGCAACATCTTGCCGGGATGGCAGCCGCGCTGAACAGATTTATCAGCCGGTCTTCGGATCGTTGCAGGCCCTTCTTCAAAACTTTGAAATCCAAGTTCTTTTGGGATGAAGAGTGCGACCGTGCTTTGGCGGACTTGAAAGCGTATCTCTCTTCGACACCTATTTTGGTTACTCCTCAGCCTGGCGAGGAATTATATCTCTACTTGGCGGTCTCTCAACATGCTGTGAGCGCTGTCTTAGTCCGCACTGAGGGGATTCAACACTTACCCATTTTCTATGTGAGCAAGACTCTGCTCCCAGCCGAAACAAGATATCTTCCCTTGGAAAAATTGGCGTTGGCTCTCATGATGGCGTCTCGAAAGTTGGCACACTACTTCCATGCCCATACAATAGTGGTGCTAACCGAGTTCCCACTCAAAGTGCTCTTCGAAAAAGCAGACTTTACAGGGAGAATTCTGAAATGGGCCGTGGAATTAGGCCAGTATGACGTTAAGTTCCGACCGCGCACCGCAATCAAAGCTCAAGCCCTTGCAGATTTCGTGGCGGAATTTGCCCTGGGAACGCATCCTGTTTGTCCGGTCGGTCTGGTTGATGCAGATTTAGCACAACCCAGAGTTTTGCCAACGGAGATATACGATGGCTCGCAAGCAAAAGAAGAGCAAAGCCTAACCGAAATTGCAAGGGCCAACGACTCATCGAAAGAAGAACCCCGCAGTGACTTGGAAAGAGACCAGATTGAGCCTACCAGAGACTTGGAATTGAGAAGCTCCCAGAATCCATCTGATTGCTGGAAACTGTTCCTTGGCGAGATATGGAAATTGTTCGTCGATGGGGCATCCAATAGGCATGGGGCTGGACTGGGAATTGTATTGACTTCGCCAGATGGGCTAATTATTGAGCAAGCGATTACGCTCGGCTTCCCAGCATCCAACAACGAGGCGGAGTATGAAGCCCTCCTGGCTGGTCTGAGAAGCGCGCTCAGAATGAAGGTGACAGCCCTTATGGTGTTCAGTGACTCCAAGTTGGTGGTCAATCAAGTCTCAGGGGAGTATGAGGCCAAAGATGAAAGAATGGCCAAGTATCAGGCGCTAGTGCGAGCGGAAGTCAAGAAGTTCGATGCCATCAGAGTTGAACAGATTAACCGCGAAGGAAACAGCACGGCCGATGAATTGGCCGGCCTTGCTTCCACTCAGACGACCTTTCCCAATCCCTTGATGATTGAATTTTTACCCCGGCCAAGCATTGAGGAAGTAGAGGCAACCGAGGTACTCTGCACTGACTTGGGACCTTCCTGGATGGACCCCATCATTGCCTTTTTGAAAGATCGAATTCTACCAGAAGAAAAGAAGGCGGCCCACAAGATCCGAGCAAAGTCAGAGCGGTTTTGGCTCTCACCTTCCGGAGCCTTGTACAAAAAATCTTTCACAGGGCCGTACTTGAAGTGTGTCCACCCCTCTAAGGTGGAAGCCTTCCTCTTTGAGATCCATGAAGGCATCTGCGGCAGCCATACTGGGGGTAGATCTCTAGCCTACCGAGCAATCTCACAGGGTTATTGGTGGCCATGTATGCAGGCGGACGCGCAGAAATACGTTCGCCGATGTGAAAAGTGTCAGAAATTTGCTCACCAGATCCACCAGCCAGCAAGGGAGTTGCTCTCACTCACAAGTCCTTGGCCGTTCGCACTCTGGGGATTGGATATCGTTGGACCACTCCCAGTCGCACCGGGCAATCGCAAGTTTTTCATTGCCGCCACTGATTATTTCACCAAGTGGGTGGAGGCCGAGCCACTGGCAACGATTAAGGAGAAGGACGTTAAAAAATTTGTTTGGCAAAATGTGATCACTCGCTTCGGTATACCCAGGGCGCTCATATCAAATAATGGCACTCAGTTCGATGGGAAACTCTTTCGTGGATTTTGCGAAGAATTGAAGATTGAGTTCTACAATTCAACCCCGGCTTATCCTCAGTCGAATGGTCAAGCAGAGGCCTCAAACAAGACCATCCTGGATGGGCTAAAGAAACGGCTTGAGAAGGCAAAGGGAAAGTGGGTTGAAGAGCTTCCTAATGTGTTATGGGCATACCGCACTACGCCAAGGCGGTCGACCGGAGAAACACCGTTCGCTTTGGCTTATGGTATGGAGGCCGTCATCCCATTGGAGATTGGCATGCCAACCATCCGCTCAGAAAGTTTCTAACCAGACTTAAACAATGAGACCGTGGCACTAGAGTTAGACCTTGCTGAAGAAAGACGAGAGCGCGCATTAATCCACCTAGCGGCATATCAGCAGGAACTGTCCAAAAAATACAACAAGGCAGTGCACCCAAGGTTATTCAAGGTTGGGGATTGGGTCCTCAGGAAGGTGCTAGGCAACACAGTGATCCCTGGCGAAGGCAAGCTCGGCGCAAATTGGGAAGGACCATACAAGGTGGTTGGTCTTGCTGGCAAGGGGGCTTACCATCTGGAAGACTTAGGTGGCAAGGCTGTCCCCAGACCATGGAATGCAGCAAACCTTAAGGTTTTTTACTTTTGAAATGTAATTTGTTTATGTTCCCTAGCTTTTTTTTTAGACCTCTAGCCTTTTGGCATTTGATGTAAGAAATGGCAATGTTTTTGTAATGAAAATTAGTTCTGCTGGTATGTTATTTGTCCAATGATATAAAGACACGAGGGGCAATTATGGGTGTTAGGGGCAAGGACCGGATTACATGTGACCGGACTGTTTTCCCCGGAATGGGAGCAGACCGCACAAACAGTTGCGTATGGAACAATGCGCATTAGGGCCGAGCTGGTTTTGCTCGCCCAGTGGGAATGTTGGTGGCATGGCCAACCGGATTGAAACATTGGTGATTTGCCCAATGTGGAAGCCGAGCTGATTTTGCTCAGCCCATACAAGCATATTGGTGAATTGCCCAATATGAAACGAGCTGATGTTGCTCGACAGAATTAGCGATGCTGGTGTCTTGCCCAGCAATTATAAGGCCGAGCTGAATTTGCTCGGCCGAAAAGAAATGCTGACATATTAAAGTTAAACAGGCAGGCTAGTTTTTGCTCGGCCAACTAGATGTCAACCAAACAAGGCCGGGCGGATTTTTGCTCGGCCGAGTACACAACATCACTCTATTAGGAAATTAAGAAATTGCAAGGTTATGTTCGCCGACCTGCCAGTTGATCAAAGTGCGAGCGTGAAATTCAAACAAACACGAGCTGAACAGAAATAACAGGGGTACGAGCAAAAAGTACACATTTCATTAAAAGCAAAAGTTCAGCACAAGGGGGGGCGTGGCCCGGTTACATGCAAAAAGAAAAGAAGAAAACAGAAACAAAGCGAGCCAATGTAAAGGGCAATCCTCAATCAAGATCAAGACTTTGTTCGGTTTCTCCAGCGGCCACCTCGGCGTTCATGGGCGATTGCTCGGGCGGGTTCTCCTCGGCTTCGGCGTCGGTGCCATCCAGCGCGACGACTTCGCGATCAATCACTTCATCTTCGGCATTGGGGGATGCATCGGGTGGAGATTGATCGGTCGGTGTCTCGGCGGAAGTTTGCTCGGCTTGCTTCTGAGCGGCAGCTTCTTCCTCGGCCTCCTTCCTCGCCTCTGCTATGAGTCGGTTTTGGGTGGCGTTGGCATAGGCCTCCATGTAGTCCGGGATATGCGCGGCAGGGGGATGAAGGAACACGTCGGTATCACGACCAAGGCCAACTTTCTCCACGGCGGCTTTCCAGCCGCACTGGAAAAAGATGTCCTTGGTCGCCCGGACTTGACGTTCGTACGTTTTCTCCCCCTGGGCGTAACCCCGGTCTTCTGCATCTTCCACGGCCTTCTCCTTCTCGGCCCTGTGTGCTTCGCGCAGTTTGCGGAGCTCGGCCAGGTATCGTGCCTTGACTTTCTTCGCAGCTTTATTTTTGTCCTCCTCATCCTGGTCAAGCTTTTGGCGCATTTCTTCTCGCTGGGCTTTGGCGACCTCTTGCTCGGCCCTGAGCCTCTCTATCTCGGCTTTCTGGGTTTTGTTCTCCGTGATAGCGTCGCGCAAACTTTGGCGCAGCTTGATCATGCGATCATGAGCAAGATAATTCTTTTGCGCGGCCTGAAAACAAGCGCAAAACAAGCATGAGAAAACCGAGCAAAAAACCGAACAATAACTTGGAGAGAATGGTGGAAAACTTACCAGCACGATATCTTTCGCCGCCGAGCGAAGGACCTTGAGGTCAGATAGCTCGTCGTGCTTTTTCATATCGGCGGGCAGGATTAACCCCTTGGTCATATTGAAGCCGAGCGAGTGCTCCTTGTCCGCGTCGACCGAGTCTTCGGCAGAGACTGCTCGGCCCTGGTAGACAAACTCGGGCGCCCAGACCGGGGGGGCAGCAGGGCCCTTGCCCTTGGATTTGCGGGCAAGTGGCTGCTCGGCCTGGTCGCCCAGCTCGGTGGAGGCGACTTCTGGGGAACCTTTATCAACAAGGCTCTGGCCGGCCTTTTCCTTTCTTGGCCTCTTCCTTGCCCGGCCAGCCTGTTGCTCGCTGGCAAGGGCAAGCACCGCCCCTTCTTTTTGCCCGACGGGGGTGGAGGATGTCCCCCCGGTTGCTTCGGGAAGTGGAGACTCGCCTTCCTCCCCGGTTATCAACGACTTGATCGCTCGGATTTTCGCCATCTCCTGCTCGGCGGTGAGTGGAATTAATCTGATCGATGGAAGGGTTGGATCTGGCTCTGGAGATGGAGCGCGCAGAAAGTCAGTCACGCGACTTTTGCGCGGTGCCTGGTAGTGATATGTTTGCTCGAAGCCGAGCAGTTTCGAGGCCTCTCGCTCTTCCTCGGGGAGACAGAGCAGAGCTCGGATTGCTTCAGGATCTGCCCGGTGATAGTCCGCTGCCAAATGTTTATCTGCAAGAAAAGACTAAGTGTTAGTCCGATAAATAAAAATCATAATGAAATTCAAAAAGGTGAATTGCGCGGTCGGCCGGGCTACTTACCAGCGCGGCCAAAGTCTTTCCTAATGTACCACCCCGGTATGGGTGCCTCGGTGTCTTCGTAATTACCGGACACCCAGAGAAAATCGTCATCATTCGCTTCTTTGTCCGGGTTGCCCTCTATGAGCTTTGCTCGGCCCTTCTTCACTTTGAGGTACCAGCAGAGCCCGCTCTTATTCCTACTCAAGCTATACTGATGGAAAATTTCCGCGAGGCCGAGATTGAGACCGAGCCTGCGGTTCAGCTCGGCGACGCCGTTTATTATCTTGTATGTGTTATTAGAAACCTGGCTCGGGCAAAGCCTTGTCTGCCTTAAAAACTCGCAGAGCAAGGGCTGGACCGGGAAGCGGACGCCGCCCTCGACTATGGAAACAACCGTGAAGGGGCACCGGTCTAAGTCTCCCCACGGTGTGTCCCCCTTCTTGGCGAGCTCTAGAACTACGTCGCCAGGAATTTTGTACTCCTTTCGAAACTCTGCCATCGCGCCGGGCGAACTGACCATAAATCGGTACTTCCCCATTACCTCGGTCTTATTGGTCTGTAATTCGGTCAAAAATATTGTGTGGTTGCTCGGGCTTTGAGCTCCACCAGTGGTGTCTCTGAAGGGCTTGGTCGGTCCTATATGTTCTGCATATTGAAAAAATTAGGCCAAGGGTTAGCACGGCATATATTGCTCGGCCCATTGTGGAAATCCTAGCCAAACGGGCTCTAGGTGATTGGCCGGTCTATTTTATATCTCGGTTCGTCGGCATGGCTGATTTAGCCTCTCAGTTTGGTTATAGCTCGGTTGAGACCAATTGAAGGATCAGGTTGACCCTCCAACTCGGTTGAGGTTGGTCGTAGGTTTCCGTATTCTAGTTCGGTCAACTCTTCTCGCTGATCTAATGGATTATTTAGCCCGGTCGCAGCCTCTACGAGAAGCCACAAACCGTTTTTTGATCGGTTGAAGCCCAAATTGCGGATCAAAGTGAGCTTTCAGCTCGGTCCTACCCAGATTCGAGCTATTCATCCCATTTCTGAGATGAATCCACTCAAACCCAGGAGGAACAAGGGCACGAAGGCCCCATCCGCTCCCGCAGTTTTCGTTTGCCCTAGGGTGTGATGGTTCTAAACAATGGGGGGGATTCCTAATAACCCCAAAACACAAGCGCAAAAAAAACAATGGTACGAACATGAAGAACATGCTCGAAGAACTCGAAAACGAAAATGAAATGCAAGAGGGAGGAAGAGAAACTTACCAGGAATCAAGAGTGGACCCCGAGAGCTTGACTGCAGTGGCTAAAATGGACACAGGAGCAGGAAGAGTGCAGCAGCAGCGATGGCAGAAAAGGCTAAGGTTTTTGGGGCTCGAATGGAAGATGGAAAAGTGAAGGGATAAAACCCTTCAAAAAGGGTTTAATGATGGGGGGAAGGACCCCAAACGGCGCAGCCGTTTGAATTCTGCGCGTGCAGGACAGCTGGTTGCACGACCCAATGGCCTGATGACACGTGGCTCTGGCAACGCGGTTGTCAGTACGGCTGTACGACCTTCGATGGGACTGCAGAGATAATTGCCGGCCAATTGGGGTAGCTCGGCGGCTGGAGTGTCCCTAATTAAGGCTGCTCGGCGCAGAAGTGTAACCAACTCAACCACGGCTCGGCGACAGACTTGGCCTCGTTTCAGCTCGGCTTGGCGGGGGTGCGGCTCGATCACAGCTCGGACACATCAGTAAACCCAATCACGATAGCTCGGATGGGTTTAAGGGGCAATTGTGAGGGAAGATATCTATCAGGCAGTACGGCCGAGGAAGAAATAACGCCCAGCGATTACGGACTGCGCGGCACCGAGCAGGATGGACGGTCGAAACCACCGAGCAGTCAGTCCTGCTCGGACGACGATGTCGACCGGTGACCTCCCCGGGGCCGAGCTGGATGTCGCTCGTGCGGCGGAGAGTTCACAATGGAGATCACAGCCGGGCAGAGGGGTTGACCAGGCTACGCGGAGGATGCGACCAGTCCGGCGTGCCTCCGGCCGTCCGGCCAAGGTGGGGCGGTCGCGTGTGACCGAGATCGGAGATAAGACGATTGGTGGTCGGCATGCCTCGCAATCGGCCGATCACGTTGAACCGGTCAGCGATAGCTCGGCCTAGGAGGAAAAGTTCTCGCCTGGTCGCAAGTTACAGGCCGGCGGGACGTAGCTCGGTTACGCGATTTCAAGTCTCCCAAGGGTTAGGCCGGTCATGGTGCCCCGGTTAAGGGTGCCGCCTGGGCCAATGGTGTGAAGGAGAGGACGTCTGCTCCACGAACGCCTCAATACCGTTGGGCAGTTTTGCATGTACTGGAAGGAGGACAAAACCTTTACACGTGTAAGGTGGTGAGAGGCGAACACTGCCACCTGTCCAGGAAAGGACAACAGAGGTAGTGCGCGCACGATCTTGGGCTACATGGCCAGCCTAGAAATAGAGGAAGAGATGAACGATGGAGGTATGCGAACTCATTCTCACAAACATTCTCTCCTCATTATCTTCTTCCTGAAATCTGACTTGAGCGTCGGAGGGTCTTTCCGGCACACCACCGCCGGGCAGCTCACCATTTTTGTGTTGCAGAGATAGACGCCGTTGACGGAAGCTTGACGTTCAAGGCGTACGAAGAGCAAAGGATTTTTCGCCCCCGTACAATATAGATATTCTGTAATACATGTAAAGTAGTAAGAGGAGAGAAGAGCAGCGACAGTAGGTGAGACGAAGATGGATATGTGCATCCTCCAAAGGAGGAGGAGAAAGAGGATGTGTGCATCCTCCAAACGTCGGCCGGAGATAGCACTGGCAAAGTGAGGCACTGCGTGCGTTTGTAGAGAGAGAGAGAGGAAAAAAAAAAAAAAAAGGTTGATGAGAAAGGATATAGAGAGGTTTTGATACAATGTGCTCAAGTGCGTGGTAAATTTATGATGAATGGCTTTGATTTAATGGATGACAAATAAATGGTGGAATTAATATGTTGTGTTAAAGTTCAAATTTTTTATTATTAATATTGAATAAATGAGCCAATGTAAAAGTGTTAGATGTGTACTACAAATTTTCTTCCGACAACCAAGCTAATAGAGATAGACAGATCGTTGAGATTGTAACAAAAATAAAAGTTTAGGGTTTAAATTGATAAAATTGAAACCATGGGGTTTAAATTGCAAAACACGCTAAATCCTGAAATTTTTTTATAATTTGCCCAAAATATTTTGAAAACGATACCTAATAAAGCCATTTATCAAAGAGCTTTGAAAAATGAATGCTAGTTCCATATAATTAAAGATATGGTATATATGTATATAAGATTCCAACAAAAAAAATAAAAGGAATGACTCTGTTCCCAACTAACCAAATCTATATATAGCTACAATAACTCTTCAAGAAATCCCATTACATTCCTTGTCTCCTTTTACAAGAGGCCTCATACTTGATGTGTGAGTAAGCTCACTATTGTTGGATCCGGGTTTGGACTTGGTATCTGGTCCAGGATCCGAGAATGGAGATGTATATGGAGTAGGAGGAGGAATGACTTTTGATCTTGATGATGATCTTGTTGACCCCTCTCCACCCACTAATTCCTTTGATTTCTTTCTTATTGATTTCTTTGGGATATCTGGTAGGCTTTGCAATGGTGCATCCGACCCAGGACCCGAACCATTTGGTTGTCGGGTCCCTCTAGAACTACCTGATGAGTTTCTCTTTGATTGTCTTGGTTTGGTGGATGGCTGTTGACTTGAGGACCCTGCTATTGAAGATTTGTCTGCCAAAACAATGACCCAAACCATTTCTTAACAACTACAAGTGATATTGATACGAAACATGAACTTCAAAGGTTTGAAAAAAAATAAAATATATATAATAATGAGTCGTATCATACGTTTTTGTAATTAGTAGATCCTTACATCTGGAGTTCACTTATTGAACAATCTATTATGTTCTCATGTTATACCATTGAATTATATAAAGTGATCTTGCAATCAATGGCCCCCAGATATGAGGCTCACTAATTCAATAAGTATATATAGGATTCACTATCATATGATATGATTTGATAATATCTCTAATATTATTAAATTTTAGAAGATGGTTTTCAGATAATGCCTAAAGTTACTAGCACCTAAAATTTGCTATATATGTTGTGGCCTAATTTAAATATAGGGTATGGTTCATTTAGTAAGGCAATATATCTTTTGTGCAACTTCTTTGAATTTTAGAAAAACCTTCAATCCTCACTTCAACTTATTAACAACATTGGATCGAAAGCAAGTGTTTTTTTTTGTTAATTTATATTTTTTCTAAATAAACACACAACAAAAACAATAACAAAATGAATCCAACTAGCACATTAGGCTTGTATCCCTTCTATATGTGACAATTTGTAAGCAAAGTTGGGATATGAAGGTAACAAACCTTGAGAAACACAATTGATTTTTGAATTCTCCTTAGATTGCCCCTTGACACTTGATGGTGCTGATTGTAATTCTTCACCTGATTCGAAACCCTTCATCTACACAAATTATAATATGAGAAGATGGTGATATTTTCCTATTGTATTGTGTGATCAAAGTCATTGTCTAAACAAAATGTTAAGGTTGTTTTTGTTCTATTTTCTTTCTTCCCCCACCCCAACAAATTTCTTTACAAATTCAAAACACAGCTTGTAAAGATCGAACCAATTTAAACTTTTAATTACTATAATTGAGGCCTAGTAATCTTAAATAATTATAATAAAGGTCCCTAAGAAGTTTTTTCGCTTCAATTAGAATGCTGATCGATAAATTTTTACACGCGATTAACCTTATTAGTTTAACTGCACCGATTTCCGATTCAATTTGAGATTTGAGAGATGGGCTCTTAGGCCCAATAGATGAATTTTATGTGTTTTTATTAATTTAGAACTATTTTGGAGAATTAAGAATTTAATTGCACAGACCTTAAAATTGTATTTTTCCTACACATAAATTGAGAAGGGTTTCGGGGGAAACTTGAATTAGGTTTTACAATGCAAAATTGAAAATTTTGACTAAGTTAGGAAATTGGTTGGCAATTGACTTATTAATGGAATTAAGTGGGGGGAAAAAATGGAAAATTGAAGTTTTTCAATAAAAGATCATACTTAGGTTAATTAGATTTTGCCTAATTAACTTCTTAAAAATTCATGACATGGCCCAACCTAAATAAAAGAAAGAAGAGAAGAGAGAAAAATAGAATTACCCAGCTTGGTGAATCTACAGATGGTCCATCCTGTCCTATATGAGCCACATGCTTTACATCTGTTGGATAACCAATCTGTATCTCTTGTTCTTTTTCCTCATCTACAAAAGAATTTGCAATTCACTTAGCTGATTTTGATTAGGATGAAAATGCTAAAAGTGCAAGAAATTTAGAAAGTTAAAAATTTTCTTGCATTTTCTTAACAAGAGTACAACGAAAAATGCAAGAAACTTAATTTTAGTGTACAATTTATATCAACATTAAAATTTAGCTTTCAGTTCCATACAAAAAATGCAAAAAAAATTTATTCTTATGGTTAATTGTTATAATTTTATTTCAAACTGTTCATCTTAACCAAATACATTCTACAAAATAAATTTTCATTTAATTTTCCTGTCTTTTACTTCACTTTCAATTATTTTCACTTTTCAACATATTTTTCACTCTAATAAAATGTACCCTTAGCATTACTCAACAAGGGTTTCATTCTCAACACCGTGCGCCCGCATACTAGTTGAAAATGACATTTTTTAATAAATAGAAAATTACTTGAATATAAAAAATTTTAAAAAAAATGTTCGAGGATAAAAAAAAAATGATGGTAATTTCCATCATTTTTTGGTGATATTAAAGGGTGCACATTCACCCTAAACACAAATTCATTAATTTGCAAGGCCAAATTCATTGTATAAGAATGTTGAGAATGTGCATGGAAAGCAAAATGTAGCAAAGGAGTTACATATATGCGTGCCTTTGTAAGGGTCCATTTGATTTGTGTCAATGAAAATCATTCCAAGCTTTGAAAATGAGTTGGTGGACAAGAAAAATTAGACATAACTAGGGAAAATAAAATTAATTAATTAATTAAGAACATATTATTAGCTTGATATACATTGTTGAACGTATTTTATAACAGTTGAAATTTTTTGGGACAATTTGTTATCTAACATATTGTTAGAGCTTTGGATTCAAATCTTGTCACCCCATTATCTTTGTCATGTGCATTCTATTCTACATCTCTTTTCGTCCTTTGTTCTCTTACTTTCATACAGTGTTTGTCTGATTCCCTAACAACTTAATTTTTGTGGACAATTGGTGACTTCACACATATTGTAACTAAGAAACTTTAATCATGGATCTCACAATGATCTTTTTTTATTATTATTGTAAATATTTTGACTCGTTCTATTATATAAAAATGAATGGAAAGAGAAAACAAACCGAATATTTGAGTAATGTATCGTAGGCCTTTCAAAAGGCCCTTCATCTTGGTGCCCATTTTTGTCCTCTCTCTACATATATAAATTAATCCTCTAAACTAAAAAATTTCCCCTTAATTAGCAGCCTTCAAAACTTGGAGTCCATAATTCAACCTTCTGACCTGAAACAAAGATAACAAAAAAGAAAATTAGCTACACAAATGCGAGATTGTAATAATATTCATGTTTAGACCGCACAACTTGCTAGCAAGCACGAAAAAGTTCGAAATAACCTTTAGAAGAGAAAAACTCAATGTGTTGCCATGAATAGAGTATCATGCACGCACGCATGCAACATCGAGTTTTAGTAAAAGTACGCGACCAATCCAACTGAGTCTCTCTTTGGATTTGGAAGTGAAAATAAATTCAAAAAGATGATGTATAAACCTATTTGGGAATTTGTTTGCTATGCTATTATGAAGATGATAATGGTGAGAAGAGAAAAAGGCAAAAAGGAAAAATGAAAAAAGAAAGAATAATGTTTTGTTTATTTTTGTTGGCAATGCATGGCTTGTTGTTAACGACCTGTCAATAAAAACAAGAGGTTGAACGAAATTTTAGGTGATATAACAAAAATTAGAAGATATATAAGCTAATAATAGGGTGGTTTGTAACAATTCTTCTTCTTTATTTATCTTTTATTTTTTTCAAAATTTGATGGAAAAAGAATTTTTATGGGAGGCATTTCGGTAAAATGTCGCTAAAGAGGAAATTGGTGAAATCCCTTAAAATGACGAAGTATGAAATTATTAGAA
Organism: Camellia granthamiana; assembly: GCA_036172215.1. Lineage (NCBI taxonomy): Eukaryota > Viridiplantae > Streptophyta > Magnoliopsida > Ericales > Theaceae > Camellia > Camellia granthamiana. Next base: position 65,077,797 of record CM069914.1, read on the forward strand.
TTTAATTAAGTGTTGGATAATTCATGAGCTTGATTTTTCATACTCAGTTGTTTTTGGGACTTCTGTAGAGTATTATATACAATTTTACTACTTAAAATTTTCATATATTTTAGTTTACATTTTAAGAGTACTTAAATTTTTAAGTAATATTAATTGTGATTATCAAATGAATTTAAGTGATTTTAATTTAATATATTTAGTTTTAAATGTTGAACTAGGTTATTCAACATCACCAAAATTTATTTTAAATGTTCAATTGTGATTTTTTATGTAGCTTCCTAGTCAATATATTAAATTTATTTTAAATGTTGAATTAGGTTGTCCAACACTACCAAAATTTATTTAAATGTTCGATGACGACTGTCGGTCTCTGTTAGCCATTTTTCGACGACTATTTGGAGAAATGAAATTTCACTAATTTAATAATGAAATTCCCTTGCGACCATTTTCAGTGACTCTCCAACAAAGTAAAATGTCACTATGTTGAGTTAGTAAGATTTTATTTTATTTAGTTAGTGAAATTTCACCATCTTGTGACAAAGAAATTAATGTTTTCAAATAAAATAACTTCAAAATAAAGAACAAAAATTGAAAACCAATTGAAATTTAACTATCGTGATTAGTGAAATTTCACTGACGCTGGTGATTTTGTTCAGTGAAATTTTACAAACTTTTAAGTTTATGAGACAAGAAATTTCTCTGACTTCATCAATCTGTCTCACACTTCGTTAATCATCAACAAAACATTCGCTCAACTCTCTATTTCTTAGTTTATACATACATAATGTTTATGAACAATGAAGACGATAGTTGTGAGCAACAAACGACAACAATCTATATCTACACCGGTGATGTGTAAAATCGAGAACAAAAGAATGAAATTGTGATTGCTCGGCAACGAAAATAGAGGTTTGTGAACAAATGAAGGCTCTTTGACCAGTTTAAATCGTGATCAAATGAAAGTTCGTTATCGATGAAGTCAGACTTATATTTGACTAGACCAACCCAACAAATCTCGATAATGACAAAGATGAGGTCATCGTCGTGGTACAACACTCACAAGGGCAATTAGAGGCCTTTGTTGGAGAGAGAGAGAGAGAGAGAGAGAGAGAGAGAATTTAAGGATTTTTATAGTTAAAAGGGTATTCTTGACAATTTTATTAAATTTGTTCTTATTTTTCTAAAATTTCAAATTATAGGCCATTAACTACTATGTAAACTGTTAATGCTCTAAAGCTCTAACGAAAATATATAGAAGAATGTATTCACAATTTTTCATGAAATTATCAAACACCCCATGAAGATAATTTGAGAAGAGTTGTGTCTCTTTTTTTTCCTTCTAGAATTCCTCATTTCAATTTTCTTTGACTTTATTATTTTTCTGTTTTATTTTTATTTATTTATTTATTTATTTATATTTTTTCATCAAAACAGTTATGTACAATTATAAACCTATTACCTACATCACTAAAAAAAATTTAAAAAAAATTAAAATTAAAATTAAAATTAAAATTTTAAAAATAAAACACTAAAAAAATGATGATACAGACAATCTGCTGGTGACACGTAGACAACCTCCCCTGCAATCGAGTCCATCTGATAACAACTCTAAAACAGAGACACCCTAGCATACTCTTCTCCTCACGCCTCAAACCCTAATTCAGCATCACCCCTCCGGCCTCCGTCTTCCATAGTCGCTCTAGCTGTGCTGAGCTGAGCTCTCAGATCTCCGAAAATGGTGAGATTCAACACAAGTTCTCTCTCTCTCTCTCTCTCTCTCTCTCTCTCTCTATATATATATATATAAATGTATATATGATTTTGGCTTGGCTTGATTGCTTGTAGCCGTTCAAAAGATACGTGGAGATAGGAAGGGTCGCTCTCGTCAACTACGGGAAGGAATATGGGAAGCTCGTTGTCATTGTCGATGTCCTCGATCAAAACAGGGTATTCATGAGCGTTTCTGTGCCTTTCTTGTTTAACTACATATATTTAGTTCGCATACTCATTTTTGTTAACTTAGAACTTCAATTTGATGTCAATAACGATCAGAGAACAGTGCAAAAGAACATCAAACTTTGTGTTGTTTTGATACGTATGTGTGTGTGTATACGATCCTTAATTTGGATGAGTCAGAGAACAGAGCTTGGATATACATGTTTTGTTGGTTGAAGTGTGTTTGCAAATCAAAATGTACATTATCTTTCTCTTATTGAGTGCATGTTCAACTCAAAGTACGATATACACACAATTGGTATAGCGAGTAAAATCCTAGTGTCACAGTATGACTTGGTATCACCAACCGACAGTAAACTTACATATGGCAAGTGAACCCCACTTAGGGTAAATGGCAAGAAGTTATTGGACGGTGATACCGATGACATGGTATCACCGTTACACGCAACTTTGTTTCGTAGCAAGTAGTAGTTGCAAACTCAATTACAAGTTACTCGTGCATTTTTTACCCAATGAATCATTAATGGCTTACTTGCACTCTTTTGTTGGTTAAAGTGTATGTGTATCAAAAGATATCTCCTTTTTCTAGTGGTACACACATATGTTAGTCTTTTGGGCCTTGGGTGCATCCTCAATTCAAAGTAAGATGTATACTCAATTGGTTACATCTAGGCGATTGGACAGGTTGCGGGTAGTACTTAATAAAATCCATGGAAAACTCATTTACAACTTTTTGGTGCATTTGTTGACCCATGATCGTTGATGGCTTGCATTTTTTTAAAGTTTTACCTATGGTGCACATTTGTGTTCAAGAACAAGGACGTTGGAGAAGATTATAAATGTTGCTGTAATTGATGAGATGGGTTAGCATTGAGATTTCATTCAATGCCAATATTTGGAATTTTTATTACCGAGTTTTTATATGCCAATCCACACTTATAATTAGTTTATAAAAATTACATATGAAAACAATTAAGCATTTCTAAACTCATGGAACGTGCAAATGAAGCTATTTATTTATTTATTTATTTTACAAGTAAAATGAAACTATTTATTTTTACAAGCGTGTATGTCTTGTTTGGCATCTTGGATTTACTAATATGACCTCTCTCTCTCTGCTTCAATAATAGAAGCTACAAGTTATGAAGTTTCATTTTCTATTATAATTTCTTTCTAGATGATTAATTTTCATATTACAAGTTTTATGGTAAACATGAGTTAGATGGCATGCATGTGTGTATTTGAGTAATATGCTCTCATTTTTTTTATGTCATCTACAGCATTAGTTCTTGGTGTTTTGTTATTCATTGTGTTTCAAGATTTCATTAGTTTTTTTTTCTCAATGAATGAATTAGTTCTTTTCTCTTGATTTGGTGTGGATTTTATTGGTATATTTTTGTCATGTGCTTCTCGAGAATGAAATATCTAGCAGACAATGAAAACTGAGGTTCTTAGAGATGTCTTGACATAGGAAGAAGAAATTAACAGCTTTTTGCTGCCAACTGTAACCTGATGGAACCTTATAATCTGAGTTTTGAGAATTTATTTTCTATGTAACTTATGCATTTGTAAACAAGTTCCTGAAGTTGTCTTCAACAATGGTAAAAATTGATGTCTAGTACTGCTACTTGTTAAAACCCTACATATCCTACGTGTGCTACATATATTTTGGAGTTTGCAGTGTTAGGTCCTCTTGATTTTAGATCCCACAACCTGGCCAAATTAGGGGGTAGAAGAAAAGTAAAAATTGTTGTATGCTATATGCTTGGTCATGTCTACTTTGCTAATTGAATGGTCACATTTGCTACCATTCAACTAGTCTTGCAAATGTAGGTAAGTTCAAGTCTTGGGGCTTTACCTGAGGATGTATGCAAGAGTATGGTGTATATTTTATCTTTAATTTGGGCATGGTTTGTTGTGTTTGCAACCATTTTAGCCAAAAACCATTAGTTAGGAAGTTTTGTTGTCTAATTTCATTACATACCAATATTCCTTTTAATTCATTGCATATCAGTTTTTATTTTTATTTATTTATCAGTTTTGTCTTTATTTATCCCCCCCCCCCCCCCCCCCCCAAAAAAAAAAAAAATCTGTTTTTTCTGACCTTTCTCATTCCTCTTGAAAACCAAATGGAGTTGTGTCATTTGAGGTGGCTTATTGTAGGTACATACACTACATTTTTCTCCGTGTTCACTCTTTAACATTTTGACAATGCATACATTACTCATTAAATAAGTTAGGTTGTTTGAGGATGCATTTACTGCCTCCCGGATATAAATGGATTTTGCCATTTTATCTAAGCCTTTTGCCCATGTGCAGGCTCTTGTAGATGCCCCTGATATGGTGCGTACCCAAATGAATTTCAAGAGGCTTTCGCTCACCGATATCACGATTGACATTAAAAGGGTTCCAAAGAAGAAGACTCTGGTTGCAGCCATGGACGCTGCTGGTGAGTACAAAACAGCTGAATGTACACTCCCTGCTGTCTGCATGATTCTGAAATTGAACTCCTAACCTCTTATGACAGATGTCAAGAACAAATGGGAGAACAGTTCTTGGGGCAGGAAGCTTATTGTGCAGAAGAGAAGGGCTTCTCTTAATGATTTTGATAGGTTCAAACTAATGCTTGCAAAAATCAAGGTTTGGACTATACTTTTGAAATTGTATCTGGCATTTCTTCTCAACTTAGTTATTTAATGGTTTTGAGGAACTGGGAATGTTCTAAGCAACCTCTTGTTTTTTTCTTTTCTTTTTTCTTTGATTACATTAAAACCACTGGAACTGCCAACTTTCTTTTTATTACCTGCCTAGTTGGTTACTTGACTTCAGAATCTTTTAGGGCATGTTCTACTAAAGTTGTGTTGTTGATGCATAAACTAGGGTTGGTTAGAAATTACACCCATGTAATCTTCATGAATGAAGTAAAGAAAATATCTATAATCTCATATTTTACACCCGTGTAATCTTCATAAATGAAGTAAAGAAAATATCTATAATCTCATATATTACACAGAAGTAGCTGGACTTTGGAGCCTTTTGTTTTTATGAGAGTTTGATGTGTTTTTATTAATGTGATGGCAGAAAGCTGGAGTTGTCAGGCAGGAACTTGCAAAGCTTAAGAAGCAGAGCACAGCCTAATATCTATTCCCTTCTTCTCTGGAGATTGTGTCGTAGGTTTTTGCAAGTTGTGTTGGCATCTGCATTTCGGGTTTATTTTTGTTAGTTTATGGATTAATCACAGGAAGAGAGACCCCCAGCAGTTTTTTTTTTGTTTTTATTAATATTGTTGAACTCCATTTGAAATTATTAGTGTTATTTTGAGACCTTGTCTAATTTGTGATCTTTGACTCACCATTAAGAATCAATGTTTGCATTATTCTGTTTTAATGTCAGATTGTGTATGCTCGTAGTAGTATAGTTGCATTTGATTACTAAATTTTTTGTACGTGGCCTCTGGGATGGAAACTAACTGACCTTCACATTTTGTAAGCCAGTTTTGTCATGATGCATCCCTAAAAATATGGGCTGTTTCATTTGTTTTTTGATGCAGCTTGATTAAGTTAGATGGTCAAGTTGTTAGGGTTGTGGTCCGGTCCAGGTTGGTTTTAGTTAGTGTCAAACCCACGAGGGCCACAACTGGCCGGAATCAATGATTGATTGAACCACCCTGCACCATAAACCAACCGAGTACATTTATGTCATCAATTCTAGTCAAGTAGGGTTGTAAACAAGCTGAGCATTAAGTTGTCCAAACTTTGTTTGAAAACTAGTATCAGAAATGTATTTTTACTTAATTTGTTCTATCTTGTCGAATTTTAAGAAGTATAATTTTTCATAAAATAATGAGTTTTAAAATGTGTTCTACTCTAATTTTTTACATAAGTTTTAATGTATCAAACACAAGTAAATGTTGGGTTTTTATCCTTAATTGAAGCAGCACGCAGGATAGTTGACTTTTAATGTTGTGTTCAATTTTGAATTTGTAAAAAAAATGAAGGGAAAAGAGAAATGAAGTACTGAGTTTTTTTTCCCATCAAATTTGAGATCCAAACAAAGTCTTAACATATAAGATTATATCTATCCATCACCTGAGATTTGGTGTCACCCTTGCAAATGCTCTTAATTTCCTTCCTTTTTTTTGAGCACATGCTCTTAATTTCTCAATTTAACTATAATTGCCAAATATCTTCCTTTGTGAAATTAACATTCTTTGTTTAAAATTTATCTACCCAAATAGAGCCTAAAAGAAAATGCTGAACATTACAGCCCCATAATGACAATAATAGGGTACCAAATGGTCTCAAGAGGACATTCTATATATGCATGAACAATTAGCATTTGCAATAGCTACTATAATTCACTGTCACATACATTCACTGAAAGTTCCCCCCACCGCACCACCCCCACCCAAAGCCACCCCCGCCCCCCCCCCCCCAAAAAAAAAAAAACAATACATCCCAATCTCCTTAGGTTGGCGGAAACACTGAAATGTTGTTTAAAACAAAAAAAGTGACATTTAATTGTGTTGTATATACACTGAGTGAGATAATGCTAAAGATTCAACAAATAGAATGGTTTTTCTCAATTTGATTACAAATCCAACCCCCTTCTACTACTTCCTCAAGGAGAGAAGCTCGAAGCTGCGAAGAGGGTCGTCACGGGTACCCTTCATGATTGAAGTACGAGAAAAAGATAATGATTTCGGCTCCACCCCAGGTTGGATTCTTTGAGTAGTAGACAAGCGCCCAAGTCCACCACTTGAGGTTAACCGCCTTGACCACACTTCAATGGGTTCCCCAGATGAGGTTGTTCTGCTGGTGGAGATAGCTTGTTTTGATGAGCTGCCATTCCGAGAAGTTAGGCCTTTTTCTGAATCAGGTTCCTGTAAATGCAAAATTATTAGTAAGAACGGAACATCAAAATTTTAATCATCAGCATATATAGGGGGCTATGGTAAGGTTTAATCTGTAAACAAATGTTTTCCTGATCATACTACCAAAAAAGACGAGGGTAATTTCGATTTCAAAAATTTGGGAAATGAATCTAGTACTTGAAAAATGAATACCTACCAGCTCTATAGCCAGTAAGAAGAAAGAACAAACTATTTTTAATACAGAAACACATAAAAACTATAGTTCGGGGGAACTTGGTAGTAACTTCCAAGACAGGATTTAGCTTTGGACTGTTGTCATTTAAGTTACACTTGGTAGCTATGATTAAAATCCGATCTAAAACGATTAAGAAAAGCCAATGGGATGGCAGTCAGATTGACCCTGCAATTCTTTCAAAAATCAGAACTCACTTATCCCAATTATTTAGGGCCTACTATATAGATTCATTTCCCTCCAATTGGTTCCATTCACTATCGTATTAACTAAGTTTTAAAATAGTCATCCTTTCTTATCCTTTAAACCCCAGTTTTACTAGGCCTCTGTTTTGTTTATCACCATCCATGTAGATCAAATCACTACTAACTTCTTAATTGGTCTGCCGTCGACCATATCATCTCAAACTGCTTTTTCTCATCTTATGTTCAATTAGAATCACTTCTAACTTCTTAAAGGAATTCATTTCGTAATTTATCTTTTCTTGTAACGCCTCTTATCCATCTCAGTATTCTCATTTAAGCTACACTCACTGTATGGACCATTTTTTTTTTTGGCAGCCCAGTATTTAATACTACACATCATAGCAAGCCTTAAAACAATCTCATAAAATTTTACCTTCAACTTAATAGTAATCATACGAACACACAACACTTCTGAAGCATTCCATTTCATGCATTCCACTCTAATTCTATGGGCCACGTCCTCCTCAACCTCTCTGTCTTTACGAATAATTGACCCAAAATATAAAAAATGATCACTCATGTATTTCATGCTCATCAAGTTATACTCTACTTTCATCCCTATCTATTTCTACTTTTGCTAAACTTACACACTGTATATTCTTAGTCTTATACTTAAACCTTTTAAAATCTGAAGTATCTCTCCACAATTCTAGCTTAAAATTTACTCCTCTCGTTTCGTAAGCTAAACTCTCTGTAAATAGCATACATCAAGGAATATCCCCTTTGAGTGTTTCTAGAAAGTTCATCCATAACTAATACAAAAAATGTAAAGATTGGGTGTTGGTCTTTGATATGAACTTTATTATTTTTAGAAATTTACTTATTTCTGCCCCTACTAGTCTCAAATTAGGTAGAAAATAGCTTCCATGGTACATCTCTCAAGCATAAAACCAAATTGATTTTTGAAGATATTGTCTCATGCCTTAATCTCCACTCAATAGCTCCCTCCCAGAATTTCATTATATGACTCATAAATTTAATACCACAAAATTGATGCAACTTTGAATATCACATTTGTTCTTATCAGTTGGAACTAATGTATTTTTATCCATTCATCAACCATTTTCTTAGAATTCAAGATCTTATTAAACAAATTGGTCAACCAAAATGTTCCATCATCACCCAAACACTCCCAAACTTCAATCACAACTTTATCTGGTTCTATAGCTTTTCTTACTTTAATCTTCCTCATAGCCCCCTTTACCTCAGGAAGGAATCTATAATTAATATTACTATTAAAATTAACAAGTTCGAAAGTCTATGTTTCTTTCAAAAGGCTTTATTTAAATAGCTTTTCAAAATAACTCCACCATTCCTTGATCGTATCTTCCTTAACTATCACTCATTCATCTTCCTTACCCTTAGGTCTCTTTCCTTTTCTTTCTCTTATTTAGCCTCCCTAAATGATTTCTTAGTTTCAGTTTTAGCTACTTCATATTTTTCAAAATTTTCATTATTCCAAAGCTCTGTCACAACTGTTTTATTTATTTATCACTTTTGAAGCTCTTCATTCCACCACCAAGATTCTTTAGATAGTGGTCCACTTCCCTTTGATTCACTAAGAATCTCTTTTACTGCTTTTTAGTACAACTGATCCATCTCACACCTCATGTAGTTTGTTTGCATTCAATGTTCATTTCCCTTCCTTAATCATTAGGCTCTTAAAAGAATGTTTAAAATTTGTCTTTTAAATTCCACCACCTAATTTGGGGATCCCTACGTCCTTACCCTTCTTTCATCTCCAAATACATACATGATACATCTAATATCATTAGCCTATGAGGAAATTCTATTCACAGAACCCATAAAATCTCAGTACAGCCAGTTATATCGTTCGGATTGCGAACAAAAGTCAAATGTTCAGACATAAACTTTTGAACAAAAATAAATAGTTGTTTGGATATAAACAGTTGAACGGAATGTGTAACAACTATTTTTTTTGTGTGTGGAAGTTTTTGTCTAAACATTTGACTTTTGTTCGAAAATTTATATCCGAATGACTTAAAGGGTGTGTTTACTGAGATTTTTTGCGGTATGCGCATAGAATTATCCAAACCTATGTTATGTAATGAGACTCTCCTACTATACTCTTTCATATCACCCACTGCATTTCCCTACATTGCCATTAAGATCAGTGTCAATAAAAACACATTGTTTTTAAGTATCCCGAAATTTTTTCCTACCCATTTTAGTTTCTTGTAAGCAAATAATGTTAATTCTCCTTCTAATCATAGTATCTACTATCACTTGTTATTTTCTTGGTTTGACGTGATTTCTTTACTTGCATTGACTGGTTTAATGCTCATACCAATATGGCAAGTTTCTCTTTCTCTTTATCCCGTGATCCGATCTGTCATTCCTTCTTCAATCTTTCCCTTGGCAAATCAGATTTGGCTTAAGCTCAAGATAAACTAGACTTAAAAACCAAACAGAAAACTTTTTAAGTGAAATAGATAGTCCAACCAAGGTTACTATTGCTAGTTATTATTCATATTTTCCAAGTTCTAAGCACATCATACTACTAGCTTCTTTACTCACCCTCGTCTATTAAGTGTGGGAACCTTGCCTACTCACACCCAGGTGCTCGTTCTCATGTATCACCTAAACCAGGGCTGCTGTGCAAGAAGGGAAACATGTGTGATTCTTTAAAGGGAAAAGATAAGCAGTCACATGACATATATTGGACTTCAAATATTTAAGACAGGCCAAAGGATACAATTAAGTCATAAAAACAAACTAAAAAATTTATCTTGAAAAAATGAACAATACCACGTCCTTGGATGAAGTTACATCCTCTGAAGTTCTGTGCCTGGAGTGGTCACCATGCTGACCAGATCCTGAAGGATGTCTTCTGGAAAATAGATCGACAGCACCTGAGAATTTTTCTCTAATATCTTGCCCCACTGGATAAAATAGATAAAACATACAAGTCAAGCATGATGGATTCATTAGAAGCAGAGACACCTTTGTAAGAGAATGCTACTATTAGCACCCCATCAATTATTTTGGAACCCTCATTTTTTAGCTTTTTTTTTTTAAATACAATAATAACCTCAAATGAAATTACTAAAAACAACATCAATAATTTTGGAACATCCCATCTCACAATTAAACCCACACACCCACTACATCATGAGTTAGGGTTTATGAGAACACCCACCTCCATCACCACCCATCTATCTTCCCCAAATCCCACCTTCAAAACCTACCCACCCTCAAAACCTTAAAAACCCTTTGGCGATAATATTCCGACGGTAACGGTGGCAACCATTTGATTACCTACACTTCTCCAGCAATGACAATGAGCCGAAATTTTTCCGACAACCACAACTCCATGAGACAAGAGGAGTATAACAATAAAAGCTCAGAAGAGGTTCATAACTTTAATGGTGCTTTTAGCTCAAAGGAGATTGGCCTTATAAGGGTAAATTTCTTTTTAAAAAGAATGGCAAAAATAATAAGCTTGTTTGGTTTTGGTTTTGGTTTTGGTTTTCAAAAAATTCTACTTTTTTATTTTCCATATTTTAATGTTTTCAATGAATTTTTTTAATATATTAAGAAATTTTTTTTAATTGTTAGACACACCTAACATAAATATGCTTAAAAAGTATAATATTTGTAAAAAAGAAATTTTAAAAACACACTAAATACCAAAAAACATAAAAACAAAAAATAAAAAAACAAAAGTTCAGTAAATTTTTCATATTTTTGTATATTTATTAATTTTTCAAAATATTTTTTCACAAATATTTTACTATTTAGATACATCTAAATAAGGTGCATCTAAATAAATAAAAAAATTGCTTAAAATTTTAAAAATATTCACTAAAAATAAAAAAATATGAAAAACAAAATACACAATTTTCAGAAAACTAAATTCAGAAAATTGAAACCAAACACACTGAATAAAACTTTCAAAACTGAACTTCCGAACATATGACCGAAATTCGAGAACACAGGCCCAAGCATCGTTTATTTGTTCGGAAACAGATAACCAAACATTTATTTTTTCAGGTCATGAACAAGTATGTGGAGATGAAGTAGTAATCACCTTCGTGAGTTTTGTTAGGATTTTTGAGAGAGAAGCTTTTTGGGGTGTGAGGGTGTACATTCGATTGAATGGGTGAAATGTTTTTACAAGGATAATTTTGGTATTATTTGGGAAGAGAAAAGAAATTTTAAGGGTTTTAGAAGAGTTGTGCGATTAGCACCCCCATGAATTATTTTGAACCCCCACTTATAAATTTTAAAACCCTTATAATTTCTTTTCTTCCCACAAATAATACCAAAATTATCCTTATGAAAACATTCCACCCATTCAATTGAATGGACACCCCCCACACCCCAAAAAAACCCCACTTCTAAAAAAAACCCTAACAAAGCCCACGAAGAAGAAGAAGAAGAAGAAGAAGAAGAGGCAATGTGATTACTATCCCTGCTGCCTCATCCACCATGCCACAGTTGGTATGCTCTCTCTCTCTCTCTCTCTCTCTCTCTCTCTCTCTCTCTCTCTATATATATATATATGTATATATACATATAATTTTTTAGTTTTCTCATAATAATTTCTTCTCCTGCAGAAAAACAATTATAATAATTGGTTTAGTTTTCTCAGTAAAACAGGTCCGAACCTATGAATAATGTCCGGTTACTTGTTTCCGAACAAATAATAAATGTTCGGTTACCGATTCCCGAACAAATAAACAATGTTTGGGCCTGTGTTCCCGAATTTCGGTCATATGTTCGGGAGTTCAGTCATGAAAAAATGACGAACATATTTTCTTATTTTTGCCATTTTTTTCAAGAAACTTACCCTTACAAGGCCCTATCTCCTTTGAGTTAAGAACAACATCAAAGCTATAAAACTCGTCTAAGCTTTTATTATTGTACTCTTCTCGTCTTATGGAGTTGTGGTTGCCAGACAAACTTCCACTCATTGTCGTTACCGGAGAAATGTAGCTAAATCAAATGGTTGCCACTGTTACTGCCGGAATATTAACGCCAAAGGGTTTTCAGGGTGAGTAGGTTTTGAATGTGAAATTTGGGAAAGATTGATGGGTGGTGACGAAGGTGGGTGCTTTCATAAACCCTAATTCATGATGTAGTGGGTGTGTAGGTTTAATTGTGAGATGGGGTGTTCCAAAATTAATGATGTCTTTTGTAGTAATTTTATTTGAGGTTATTATTGTAATAAAAAAAGCTAAAAATTTGGGAGACTAAAATAAGTTATGGGATGCTAATAGCAGCACTCCTTTAGAATTTATAAATGGGGGTTCAAAGAAATGGAGGATCCAAAATAATTAATGGAGTGCTAATAGCAGCATTCTTGTAAAAATGAAGTCACCAAAAAATTTAAGTGCTCTTAAAAGAATGCGCTTCCACTTGAAACTAGCAATCTTCGTCGGCAATGGGGCATATAACCTTGACAACCCATCAACCCCAGACTTGACCACAGTCAGCAAACTAAATCCCCATAGGTCAAGCCATCAATGGGACCTAGCAATCACTATGTCCTGAAGTTCTGCACTCCCAAATCAGTAGTCAATACTCACCTCATTCCCAAATCTAGTTATGCTTAGAGAGAATACCTGAGGTCTTTTCTGGTCTTTCTGCAGATGGTCCTGGATTTAGGACTGCACTCCCACTCGGATTCTAATTATAGGGGAACAAAATTCAATGACATTCTTGGGAGAAAAGAAATTCAAAACACGAATTCTACAAGCACTGACCTGTCCTCTCGAACTAGCACCAATCTGAGGATACTTCAATATGGTCCAATCGAACACATAGTCAAACTAATAACCTGCAATAGGAATAAAGTCAAAATAAAGATACTAATATAATAATAATCATAGAAATTGAATTGGGGATAACCATGGTTGTCAAATTGGGATACCAATCGTTTATTGTTTTTCTATTTTTTGAATCACTTATCATAATATTGTATATTTTTTAACATATTAAAAAAAAATTAAAAATGAGAGTAAAATAAATATCTTCATAGATAACACAAATATCTTGCAAGAACAACACAATAAATAAATGTATAATCATTAACATTATAGAAGTAAGGTTCTAAGAAATCATGGTTTTATAATGCCTGGAACATTTCCTACCTGTGGTTAACATAGAAATATGATGAGGATTCTTCAAGGATGGAATTGCCCTGCCTCCGCCCCGTATCCCCCACCCTAGTTTGTATGGGTTTTCCCAAGCAAACGGGGAGGTGATAGTATTTGCTTCACCCGCCCCATTTTCCATGTCCCTGCCCCGATTATATTAAATAACTTTTATATGTATATATATCAATATATAATTTAATTTGTTAAATATAATAAAAGTCAAACACCAAAACATTCATATATATTTATTTTTTACCCCTCTATTTTTCATTTTTAATATTTCCAACTCTTATTACTCATCAATATTTGTTCTCTCATATGCTATATCATCCCTTCTTCAATAGTACCATCCCCTCTCTTCAAGGTGACAAACTATACCAAAAATTCCCCGTCCCGCCTCACCCGGCGCCTGCCCCGACAGGTACGGAGACAGGGACGGGGACTACAAAACAAACCTGTCCTGTTGCCATTCCTATTCTCCTGGCAGGAGACAAGTCCTTCAAGTTGATCCATGAAGAGGACAATCGTCGTCATGTTTTGGTAATCGGTGAAGAAGACGGTCGTTGTTGTGCAAAGGCCTTGTTTGGTGCAACTTATTATAAGTTAAAAGTTAATAATTAGAAAGCAGAAGCTACAAGCATCTCTCTCCCAACTTCTTAATAATTAGCTTTTATAGCTTATTTAAGCTATTTTGCATCATAAGCTGTAAGGAGAATATGTAACAAACATTTTGGCACAGATTTCTAAAATAATCTTTAAAAAAAATAGAATAAGTATTAAGCAGCCTCAATAAAATGCACCAAACAGCCCCAAAGTCTCCCTCTTGGTGATGGAAAGAGCATGCTGGTAGGTGAGGCTGGAGAAATCTCTTCCAGAGTCATCTGGCCTACGCAAGATAGAAAGAAAATAGGAATTTTCAAGAGGGTCTTTGGATATTATTCCATTTTGGGACAGGGTCTCTAGTAATGTTTCCTATCAACTAGGTGTAGTAGGTTCATAATGCAAGGAGGAGAGGGGTAAAGTCTTATCCTAGACTGGAGGAGTTTGTGGAGTACACTTTGGGCAACCTCTGTCTTGCAGTCCTCTAGTAGTGGTGCCACCTGCCTCTTGCGAGTATGCAGGGCTGGAGGTGCAGATGGCAATAAGTTGGTGTCTGACTGTGTCCTCAAAAGAATGAAGAGGTTTAGCTGATTTATGGGGATATATTGTGAAGGTTTTGAAAAGGAGATGACGCAATTAATTGAGCTTATTGATGAGAGACAGAGGAATTTAGCTTGCAACAAAGGGCAACACAAAAAGAGGGTGCAAAAGGTAGATTGGGTAGGGAGTTAAAATGATTGGAGGGGTCGGTAAATTACATGGATAGAGATAAGGTGAGTGGAAGTGGGGGAAGTAGGAAAGGGCAAGGGGCTTTAGTGGTGTTTAATGAATCTAAAAATCCTTAGTTGGAAAGTGAGGGGCTTAAATGCCCCAAAAGAGAGATTGGTGATCAAGTAAATAGTTTTGGAAGAAAGAATACAACAAATTTTGTTCAAGATTATAGTAAATCTTAGTCTATTTTGTATAGTTGGTTCTCAGGGAAGGTTGACCCATCTTTGACTCAAAATCAGATTTTGTAGAGACCTTTGAATAGGTTTCAGCACATGGTCTCTTAGTCTTTGCTTGTGTCTCTTAATTCTTTGCACGAGGGTGGTACCTCCTAGGTTCCTCATCTAATTGAATTTGTTATTCCTAGAATTAAAGACATACATGCATCAATACCTAATACAATAAAATGCTGAATGGAGGGGGAAAAAAAAAGTAAAACAAAAGATATTACACAACAATATATTAATATATCCTCAAAATTTACCCTCATTTTTTTTTCTCGTTCTTAATAATTGTACAAGATGTTTCCCAAATTGTCCTAAATCACCATTGATGTTTTAGATTTTAACTTAAAGCTTCTACATTTCCAAATAGTTTATCAATAGTAGAAATTTTAAGCTTTGTTTGATGAAACTTGGTACAAAAAAAAAAAAATTGGTATAAATATAGCATAGGATACTTAATATCAAACAAGTAGAAATGTGTAAAACAGTAAGACAAAACAAAAGAAAAAAATAAACTTCTCATCTTAACAATGTTCTTTTTTCTTAAAAAAATAACGAACCTTTCTAATAATATTAATTGTCACAATAATTTTATTTTTTTTTTCAAAAATGTTAAATAAAATTAAGTAATCATATATAATATATATTACCTTATGCTAGCATTATGACATCATGTATCATAAGATACATTTAACATAAGATGTGTATTGATGATGCATATTGATTTATGTACTTTGACAAACATGTCATAGCCATACTAGATACTAGTACTTTGCATGGTACTTTAGCAAACGTACTGTGTACACAAAATATGTATCTAAAATTTTTCTTCTTAATTTTTTTATACCCTAGAGGTACCTAGTATATATTCAAGCCATATCTAAGTCAGAATAATACAGAGGTAAAGCTAGTTTCATAGGACTTTTTGTTGTTGTTGTTGTTGTTGTTGTTGTTGTGTGCTTCGCATGATTTTATTTAATACAATGACATTTAATTTTGGTTTATACCTTACTTTTAGCATTAAATGTGAATTGTGGGTTGGATCTTAACTAAGTAAACTATTTAACTAATTTTTACATTACTTCAATTTAAAAATAAATATCTTTTTTTACGAGCATACCAAACCGTACCAATACCATACTTTCTTAAATTTTATAGTATCAATGTACCTGTACCATACCAATACTTATACCCATAGTAAAGTTTTAAAAGGCTTTATTGAGGTGAGGCTTGTGAAGCGAAGTCTCACATCGCCTAAGTACTAAAGTAATATAAGTATATAAGCGTAAGGGTACCCTTACCTTAATAGCTAGCTTTTGGGGTGAGTTCTATCCAAGACCGTATAACATGGTATTAGAACCGGAGTATTCAAGGATGGGTAGGGTGCATGTCCCTGGCCTGCACACCGTAGGTGCTGTAGAGTAAGCACGCTGGGCGTGAGGGAGGGTATGAAGCAAAGTCCTACATCGCCTGAATACTAAAGTAATATTAAGCATATATATAAGTGTGAAGGCACCCTCACCGTAATAGCTAGCTTTTGGGATGAGTTCTACCTAAGACTGTGTAACAAGGCTAAGACAAAACGCATGAAGGCTTCGATGTTTAGGCTATGCTCTCCAAAAGCTTGCGCATCACAAGCTTAAGGCATGTACGTTAGGTGCACCTTGTACACATAAGCACATGAGGAGTAGGCATATGAAGAGCTTGTCTTAGCTCTTTTTAAACTTGGTCTAGTAGATGGTTTAAGTATTAAATAGGAAAAAAATAAATAATAAAAATAATAAACAAAAACTTATTTTGCAACTATATTCCATAGAAAAAAAAGTTAAGTAAATGACTAATCAAGAAAAAAGACATAGATAAGGCTCAAGTGAGAAACTTGATTACTAAAACTAAGAATGACAATTTCACTTTAAATGAAAGAAAGCTTTCTTCTTTGTAGTGAAATGTTAAACATCTTGAGGAGAAAAATATATACACCTTATATTTAATTTTTAATAATTTTTTTTTACTGTTTTAAAATATTTAATTTATTTACTAAATTTAAAAATTCATAATGCTTATGCCTCAATGCCTTTAGGCAGACGCCTAGCCTCACAATAGATGAAATAAAACATCTCAAGTTAGGCGTTCGTCTTTAGAAACTTTGACCTGTACATGTGCTTCATAGGTATTGATGAACCTTTCTAATAATATAAATTGTCACAAAGTAAATTTTTTTAAATGTCAAATACAGTATTCATATATCATATGTATTGCATTATGTTACGCATTATCATATATAACATCATGATCATAAGATACATTTAACATAACATTTGTATTGACAATACATATTGATTTATCTCTATACATATAGAATCATAAGATACGTATCATGAATCGTAAGATACTAACAACACTGGGGATAACAAACTTGAGCATATAATTATATATCCTGTAAGGAATATTTGTAGTATTCATTCACCTTCTTGAATAAATAAGTCCCGAAAAAGCCTCTTCAAATATGAATAATCTGGTTTGTCTTCAAATCGTAACGATCGGCAATAGTGGAAATATGATATGAACTCCGATGGATATGATTTACAAAGCACCTATAGAACACAATTGAATCTCAAATAAACTCTTATTCTTACAATATTACAAGTAGAGCAACATGATCAATGACTAGAGTCATGCCCAACCACTGAATCTAGGTGTGATACATGGCAACATAGAAAAGGCCCAAAGACAGGTCATAGTATAGCACCCAATATCAGCCCCGAAGGGTAATTAGACTTAGTTGAACCTGGATCCAGCTATATATATATTTTTTTTTTTTGATAAATAACCTGGATCCAGCTATATTGTAACTAATTTGTGGAAAGAGCAAGACTAACAGCATTAAGGCATTATGTAATACGAAAATTATATTTGTCAAGAACAATGTGAAGTATAATACTAAATCCATAATCAGAAGGCTGGGCTGCAACTGCCACGTTAGGTAAGAGCATCAATTTTGATAGGGAATCAACCTCATCATTTATCCTAAGAATGCAGCAATGGAGGCGGTTGGATGTAATACCTCTACCGGAGTTAACATCTTCTTCTCACTGATCTTGTCATATTTCTGCTTTTTGGTGCCTGCTTTCAGCCCCTGCCACGGAAGACTGGTGCAAAAGAACCATATGCAATAGATTAAGAAATGCAACGAGATAGAAATAATGTTGTGCTAAAGACTCGACAAGAAATAAAAAAAAAAAAACCCAAAAAGATTTAATGAAATAAAGATTAACTCATATATTTCCAACCTTCCTCTTAGGAAATACATAAGCATGTAACCAAGAGATTCTAAATCATCCCTTCTGCTTTGTTCTGCAAATAAGATTAAACACAACTAGATGAAATAAATATGTATTTATGACAACCAATGTCCTCTCATTAGCTGGGAGCACATGGTGAAATCATACATCACTCACCAACTCCAAGGTGTGTGTTAACACTAGCATAGCGAGCTGTGCCTGTGAGATTCTTATTTTCTCTGCAAAGAAAGATTGATGAGATTTCATAGCAAATACATCACAAAATAATGACAAGAAGAAAAATGAACAAATAAAGAAATTTGAAAGCAAAACAAAAGCTATAGAACTCAGGCTTATAAGATTAAAGAACTATAAAAGGAACAAATAAATAATAAAAGATACAAAACAAAGTTGGTCAAGAGTATGAAAAAACAGACTAACAGTTTCTTGTGCTAAGCAGCAAAAAACACTTCGACACTCGTCGGACACTTCCTAACGAATGTTGGACACACACAGCCAAATGAGTCCTGTTATTTTTTATATTTTTTTAAACCCAGACGTGCTAGAAAAACCAGCAAACCCACAAACTGTGATCCATTTCTCTTTCAAACATGCCCCTTGTTTGAAAAACTCTACACCAATCCAAATATAGAGCCTCCCCCTAAAGACTCCAGTCACCATTGATAGTCCTATCGGCTTCCACATCAGAATGCAACTCCAACAAGAACAAAAGAACAAAGGACCATTCCTTCCATTTCTTATATACCCATTCTTCAACCTTGATTGTAATTGGAACTAATGAAGCAATTTCCCCAAACCTCCCAAACACGAATCCGGACAAGAACTTGCACCAAGAGAAATCAATGACCAACTCTCCTTCCTTTGTGGATAAAGAGTGTTCAACCTCTATTGGAAATTCTGCTCATTCCTCTTACACTGCCACCAGCAAATATGGCCTACGCCCCTCCAGTCATGCTAGCACCTTATTATTCATGGTAGGGCAGTGCAAAGGTTTGGTCTTTATCCAAGGACTTCTTTGAAATGTATGGTGTATTCCTTAGGTGGCTTATTTAATTTCTAGCTTGGAGGATGAGACAGAAGTCTTCAAATGTTACCCCTTTGTTCTTGAAATGGTGCATTTAGGAAAAAGAAATTGCTACTCCTTCGAAGAATTGGAGGAATCCATCAATAAGATGAATTGCATTCTCTTTAGGGTTTTATTTAGTCAAGTGAAATTTATCAAAAATAAAAGAAAAAAATTGGCAGCAAGGGTGAATTTGTCCCTTCACACTTTTGAATATCGTAAAGCGCTTGGTTCTTTTGGCACATCTAATAAGTCTCTTTGACATTCTTTAATAATACAGGGAAAAGTCTACTTTTTCCTTCCTACGTAAATTTATTTAGACAAGTTTTAAACCAATGCCTATCTTGTTGGGCTAAATAGTTCAATTCAGGCATTCATATGCTAACCATCCCTTTTATGGGCCCACATAAATTATGAGTTTTCTGAATGTAGCAGGTGTTGGAGGAGTAGGCAAAACATTATTCTATATAATAATCTTTACATAAATGAAAGAACCGAACGCTGGTGGAGAACCTAATTTGCATGTAGAAAAAAATTTCCATATCTGCAGTGATGCATGAGTTAAGTGCTACCCAAACTTGTTTTTGCATGATAAAAATCCAGAAATGTCAAGACTACATAAATGAGTTCTGCAAGGATGAGAAGGGCAACAAAGCATCAACTATGAGACAAATATAATAGATCTGTTACCTGTATGGTATGTGCTTATGAGTCTGAAGATCCCTATACTTTTTTGCAAGGCCAAAGTCAATGATGTACACCTGTGATAAAGAATTGTGACTGTTATAGAAGAAGAAAAAACAAATTGGAATGTTTCTCAGCATCTAATTGCAACGTTACTATTTTCCCATCAACAATAGCACATGCAAAATTATAAACGTGTATACTTTAGTGAATGTATTGTGTATAGTTATGTTACATGCACAACTGTAAGTTGTATACATATATGTAAAGAGCTTCCGTATAACCATTCAAACAAGAATTGCTTATGAAAAAAGAATATCTATTTAAAAAGAATTTACCTTCAATAATCATTGTAATCATGGAGCATACAAAATTCCAAATTCGAACAAACAGACAAATTGCAAATTAGAAAGCAATGTATTACACGCAGCAACAGCCAACATATGCATAAAACATTTACTTGATTAACTTTGCGCCCTAGGCCCATTAAAAAGTTGTCAGGCTTTATATCACGGTGGAGGAAACCTCTCGAATGGACATATTCCACTCTGTTAATCTATAAAGATAACAATGTAACCATTAGATTGTTACTTGGCAGCTCAGGGAAAAATTGTTCATTAAGAATAGCTACATGTACTTACTAACTGAGCTGCAAGCATTAATGCTGTTTTCAATGTAAACTTCCTGTTGCAATAGTTGAATAGGTCTTCCATGCTTGGTCCAAGAAGGTCAATTACCATGACATTGTACTCGGCCTCAAGTCCAAACCATTTGAGGTTAGGAATCCCTGCTACATAAATAAAAAAATCAGCTATTTGGTAAGAAAAATAAGATACAAAAATTATTGTGAAAATGTATAAATATAAAGAAAGTTATAGAGTGAAAAAAAAGCATCAACTAAAACATAGCTTGAAGTTAAGTGCAAAACAACCACGATCCATCCAGCAATGAAGTGTTTTCATTCAGGACATAACAAGAAGAGATGAAATTTATTAAGTACAAAGCACAGTTTACGCCCACAGTCAAGTGTCATGAACATTAACAAGAATTACAGTTGTATACTGATTGTTTGACAATTTTGAAGACAAAAACAGCTAAAACTGAAAAAATAATAAAAATCTGGCTACATCACATATAAACTTCTAATGCTACATAGTGATATATTGAAACTTAGGCCTCATTTGGGTATTGACTATTTTAGTTGGCTTATTACGAAAAGATGTGCAGAAAGTAGAGAGGGTGATGTTATACTTACAGTGCCTTTTTGGCTTTTTGGCTACAAACCCATGTTGCCAAACGGAGCCTTAGTGGTGTTAGATTCCAACGATATTTATAAATTTAAAAAAAGAAAAAAAGGAAACTACAACCCATCAAAGCAGCAGATTTCCTATTTCCCTATATTTTTACAGTTTATTAGCTAATCTGATTACTGTTTCCTATAAAAATATAGAAACTACTGAGAATTCAAAATGGCCCCTTGAAAACAAATTACTTCCTAACCATAAACCCCTGAGTACTACATGGTAGAGAGAGAGAGAGAGAGAGAGAGAGAGAGAGAGAGAGAGAGAGTTACTTCCTCCTTGAAGAATCATGTAAATTTTCGACTCGTAATGAAGTTGAGGGTGCTTTGTCTTGACAGATTCCTGAAAATACAATTTATGAAATTAAGGATACAAACTACAATATGAAGTGGCCACACAGTACCTTCAATACAATACAAATAAATATGCAACAAGACTTAGATAAATGAAATCTAGTTTTGCACCCAGCATTTTATATCAAGAACATAGTGAACAAAGGATCATCTTATGTTTTCCAAAGTGGGTGGCAGTTATGTAAGGCTTCAGTGTATATATATATGGATGGACCTCATTCAAAACTACAGGAGTCATTGCTAATTCTCTATCAAGAACTTGAACAAATAATTTACTGCTTTCTAGCTTTGTATAATAATTTTGTTACTTAAGGATCACTAACGAAAAAATAAAGCAATCAACCTAATCAAAAGAAATATCTAAGTCAAAATCAAATCATAGAGACAAATTTAGAAAGTAATATAGACTAAAATGAAGGGAAAATATCAATTTTCTGATTGAACGGAAAAGCAATTGCCAAGTAAAAATGCAATCAATTACATAATGTAAATAATTTTCATTCTTTTAAAAGATTGTCAAATCAAAGTAAAAATATGGAATCATATAAAAGGGAAAACAAGCGTAAAACAAGTTTCTGGGTTCTATCAAGTTCTCACAGACAACCTCAAGGATTCAATCATCATCCACAACTTGACAGAGATAAAATGCAGAATGTTAAACTACAAGAGCAATTGATAACATCAATAAATTGTTACAAGTACAATTAAATACAACCAATGCAATAAAAAAACTACATTATTTAGTAACAAGAGATATCAGAATACCAGCTTGATAGCTACTTCCTCTCCAGTTTGTACATTTACACCTGAATGAATAAAACAACTACATTACACACAAACTTTTCATACATAATTATGCTGAAGAAAATTATAGTGAAACACAAAGATGTAATTAAACTATAATAATATATGCATTACCTAAATAGAGCCCTCCAAAAGAGCCACTCCCAATTTTCCTCCCCAACTTAAACTTTCCACCAATAGCATGATCCATGATCTAATGACCTCTTAAATGAACTTTTTCTCACCAAACTCCACCCCAATTAGCTATTTCTACTTGGTTTTTAACCTCCAAAATTAACATTAATATTCATTCAAATTAAATAGATTAGAACAACGACGACATAAATTGCGAAACAATGAATCCAAAAGATTTTCAAATTCGACCCCAGAAACGAGTACGGAAGTTTATGTTCACGATAAAAACTGACTTCTTGAACGAAACCCTAATTCCAGAAACATCAGCGAACCTCATTTCATCACCAATCTCCGCCAACCATTGTTGCGATAACAAAATCAAAATAATGAAGATTCTGGCGGAGAAATAAGCTCACATCAGACTGATAAAGACGAGAGGTTTTGGAAAAACAAAAATGTGTTTGTTGATGGGATTTTTTTTTTTTTTTTTTTTTTTTTTTTTTTTTTTTTGGGTGAAAAGCCGCTCTCATTGGGCCTATTTTGACTCTGTTTGATAGGGTTTATTTCTAATTTACTTTAATTTTTTAATTTAAGTTATTTTGATGTATTTGGTTCAGCTTAACAATACAATTTATACATTTTTGTAAGTCAAAAATCAACTTATTCTTTGAGTGAGGGAGGAGAAGCTTAATTTATAAGTCAAAAATCAGCTTATATTCACAGCTATAAGTTATAAAGCTGTTAGGCTATAAGTTATAATTACTTTCCCACAGCTCTACCAAACGGGGCCTTTGTGTGAAGTTATGGAACAAAACAATGGCCCCAAAAATCCCTTAATTAAAAAAATAACATGAATTGACTGAAAATGTCCTTCCATATAAGTGGGGAAATATGAAACAATTGCACCATTTTTCTCGCCTGACTCTGTTTCATCGATTGAAAACCCTCCTCTCCTCTGAATATCATCATTCGAAAACCCTAGCATCGATTGAAACCATTCTCTAAGTCTCATTACTCTCGCTCTCTAGAGCTACTTCGTTACAGTTTCGTTGATTGAAACCCTAACAACGTTGCAAGTTCGTCGCTTGAGCTCGAATCGAACTCCGCATTACGCTTTA
Source organism: Camellia granthamiana (assembly GCA_036172215.1). Classification (NCBI taxonomy): domain Eukaryota; kingdom Viridiplantae; phylum Streptophyta; class Magnoliopsida; order Ericales; family Theaceae; genus Camellia; species Camellia granthamiana. The sequence goes on from CM069914.1 coordinate 65,101,556, forward strand.
CTCTCTCTCTTGGACATACATTTTGCAGGTGATTTTTTTCTCTTTCTGCTAGTTTTTCGATATTATGAAGTCTGTCTAGATTTGTTTTCATTTTGGGAGTGGTGTATGAGATTACGCTTGGTGAGTAGAATTTGAGATTTTTGGTTGCACTAAGGATCATCTGTTCTAAAATTTTTATCACTATCTTAAAATACTTTAAATTACTAAATCATGTGAGAATATTAAGGTTTAAAAATTTTGAAAACTAATTTAGGTATTTCGGAATTACAGAGTAAAATTTTACTTTAACTCTAGCCTTTGCTCATTACGCTTTGATTTCTGTAGTGTTTTGGTCCTGCAATTTCAATGCTTTCAAATTCACTTGCTTCATGAATTTTTCAAAGTAAAATTTTACTTCCAACCAGAGTAAAATTTTACTTATAATGAGAGTAAAATTTTACTTTAACTCTAGCCTTTACTCATTACATAAATGTGCATATCAATTTGTATATGCATATATATATATATGTATCTATTTATGCATGTGAATATTAATTTCAGAACTGTGTTGTTTATAGTCAAAATTGAGATAAGATTTTCTTGATTCTTGGTTCTATAAAATTTGTATGTGTTTTTTGTTTATTTCCTAGGGTGTATTGTTCAGACTAAAATTTTACTTCCAATCAGAGTAAAAATTTATTTTCAATAAAAGTAAAGTTTTATTGCCAAACAGAGTAAAACTTTACTGTCTCATTACAATGCTTGTGCATTTTGTTTAGTGCTTATTTATTTTGTCACTTTGTTGTTTAAAGTAAAATGTTACATTGTTGATATAGGAAAACTTTTTAGTATTTTAAAATGGTTGTTACAAGAAGCAAATGTGGTGATGATGATGATTTTGAAGTTCCACCAACGGTTATACAAAAGAAGAAAGTCCCTAAAAAAGAGAGCAAAAGTAGTAAAGAAGTTCAATCCAATGTTAGTGATACTGAAGGCTGCAAAGAAAGCAATCCAATCCCTTCAACAACAAAACCTTCGAAGTTGAATATTGTACATGGAGTACGGGAGATGGAGAACTATATGAAACAATATAGGTCAAATATTGTTTCATTGATAAACCTAATGCGAGGCACAAGGTTTACTAAAAGACACATTACTGCCCTTGAGAGAACACCTTTTGGGATGTTGTTTAAATCTTTTTGGAAGAAAGATGATGTGGTGTTAAAGAAGTTTAAGAAAGTTGACGATAATGTCATGGATGTGATAAAATCTTATGACTTTCATGCAAAAGGATTTAAGCTTGGGGGGAAAACATGTGGCATACGAGACAGTAACGTTACTTTGATTTTTGGGATAAAATCAGGAACGAAAAAAGTAGATGTCTCATATGGAAAGAAACAAGAATCACCTTTTGTGTAGAGAAGGTTTCGTAATATGTCAAGAATATTCGTAAAGAGTTTGCGAGAGGCATTAGGAAATGCATTGGAAGGCACAACGAGAGTTGATGTTGAGGATGTTGCACGAATAATGTGTTTATTTGTTGTGACAACTTTGCTATTATCAACAACTGGTCTAACAGTTGGATGGGCTTTTGTCGCCCTTGTAGAAGATTTGGAAATAATGAATTCATTTGCATGGTCGACTGTAGTTGCATCCACGTTGACTACTTCAATCCATTCTTTATTAGGAAGTCCTGAAAATGTAACTGGATGTGTACTTCTTCTTTTGGTAAGTAAATTGAACTACTTGAAATATTACACAATCTATCTTTTGAGAATTAACTAATTTCGATTTTTTATTTTATAGAATTGGTTATGCGAGCATACTACCCTCATTCAACCTTAAGGAAAAAATTTGTGTCCAAGGCTCCTTCGATGGGACTTATCAACGTTGAGGAAAAAGCTAATGAAGAGGTCATTGCAAACACTAAAGCCCGAAGAGGTATCATCTTTCCAAACTCAACCTTACTAGTTCACTTTGCTTAAAATTATACTTACATAATAAAATCTTACTCTTAAACAGAGTAAAAGTTTACTTAAAATTAGAGTAAAAGTTTACTTATAGTCAGAGTAAAATTTTACTTACTCTTGAACAGAGTAAAAGTTTACTTACAATCAGAGTAAACTAAGTAAACTTTTACTTTGAAACAGAATAAAATTTTACTTACTCTTGAACAGAGTAAAAGTTTACTTTAAATCAGAATAAAAGTTTACATGTAATCAGAATAAACTTTTACTTACAGTCAGAGTAAAATTTTACTTACTCTTGAACAGAGTAAAAGTTTACTTTAAATCAGAATAAACTTTTACTTTCAGTCAGAGTAAAATTTTACTTACTCTTAAACAGAGTAAAAATTTACTTTAAATCAGAGTAAAAGTTTACTTTAAATCAGAGTAAACTTTTACTTACAGTCAGAGTAAAATTTTACTTACTCTTGAACAGAGTAAAAGTTTACTTACAGTTAGAGCAAAATTTTACTTACTCTTAAACAGAGTAAAAGTTTATTTTAAATCAGAGTAAACTTTTACTTACAGTCAGAGTAAAATTTTACTTACTCTTGAACAAAGTAAAAGTTTACTTTAAATCAGAGTAAAAGTTTATTTACAATCAGAGTAAACTTTTACTTACAGTCAGAGTAAAATTTTACTTACTCTTGAACAGAGTAAAAGTTTACTTTACAATCAGAGTAAACTTTTACTTTGAAACAGAGTAAAATTTTACTCTTGTTAAAGTTTGCTTCATTGCTGACTTCTTTTCTTTTTTTATTTTTCAAATGCAGGTAAATCACAATGAACTGAAGCCCATTTCCAGAGAAGAAATGGAACTCATTCACAATGATGATGATGAAGATGCATTGGACATAGAGGAAAATTTTGAGACTAAAGAAGATGAAGATCATATAGCTGAAGCTTTAGCAGATGATCAACCTTTGAAGGACTTCATTGATCTTAGGAAATTAGAACGAGTTCAAAAAGAAAACAAGAGGCTGAAAAGTGAGAATATGGCATTAGTTGAAGAACTGAATGAAATAAGGGAGACAATGCAAAAAATACAAGATGATCAATAGGCAAAAACAAAAGAAATGATGGAAAATATGAGCAACACAGAGAAAGAGATGGAGAAACTGAGAAACGAGATTGAAGTACTCGAATCTGAAAATAAACAGTTGGTTGAATAGATTGAAGAAAATGCAGTTCATGTGGCTACCCAAGCTTTTGCTTCTAAAGAAATGCCACATGCTAAAGGAGTAGAACAAGAGTAAAACTTTGGGATTCAAACTACATTGAAAGAAACACCTATAGTCATAGAGCCATTGCAAACATCCATGGTCAAGAAAATCAAAATCAAGGCGAGGATGAAAAAAGAGATATCTGATTTTAAATGTGAGCCAAGAGAGGCAAAGAAAAAAAAGACCATAAAATAAGCAATTGAAGTGATATCAAATGAAGTGATTTGTGTTGACAACTTACTTAACTTGCCTGTAAGCCAACCAAAGCCAGTTGGAAGGGTTTTGTTTCCAGATAACGCTACAATATGCAAATTGCTTGATGAAAATGATAAGTGTCTACTGAGCAAGATTTACAATTTGGAAACCACAGAGTAAGACCATTTTAATTTTATCAAACAACAGATTTTTACTGTTATCAAACTGCAATGTGCTAATCGACATTTTTTTTACCTTATGACTAGTACAATCATATGGTCCGGCACAAGAAATGGAGTATATGTTACATTGCATGATATAGATGCAATTCTGAGAGATGGTGATACTGCAAATAATGTAAGTGGCCGTACAAGTTTCAATGACTAGTGTTCACTTCAATAACTAAAAATAGTTCATTTTATTAAAATATATTTAATTGATTTTTGTTTTTGTAGGTCATTGACAGCTTTGTAGAAATGTTTCAAATTGAGCAACAAGCAAAGAAGCCAGAAAAGAATAAATCATTCTTTTTCTCAAGCCTTTGTTGGGTAAGCCATCAATTTGTATTTAGTTTGAATTGATAAAATTTTACTGTGATTTAGTGTAACATTGTACTGTATTTTGGAGTTAGTTTTTACTATTTGGTTTGCTAAAAATTGATAACTCATACAGTGTGTCACCAACACAACTTGAGACATGACACTCTTATATGATTAAATGCAGTCATTAGTGAAATGGGGTTATGGAGAGTTGAGAAATCATTTAATTAATGAAGTCCTTGAACAAGATTTGAGTGGATACAGATACCTTCATTTTTGCATGAACTCCAATGGGAACAAGAAGGAAGAAAAACCTTACCACTGGACACTTCTTGTATTTGACACTGAATTTAATGAGTGGAGACATTACAATTCTTTAAGGTCAAGAGACAACAGAGAAGATCCTTACCTTAAGGATGCAAAAAAGATTGTAAGTGTTTTGCATCGTATTAACAGTAATTTTTTACTGTGTCTTATTCTTGTATTTAATCGTGACCAAACAACTATGCAATGATGTTAGATAACATATGTGGAGAACAAGTTGGCCAACAAAACGAAGAGAGGTAGAAGAAAGTTTGCAAACTTGATTTCGGTAAAAGATAGTCCACAACAACGCCCAACATCATAAGTATTTCACGTTACTACTACATGCTTGAATTGGTAGTTTTCAAATTTGACTAAATCTAACAAGATCTTGATTTTTATTAACAGTGTCGATTGCGGAATTATTGTATGTTATATCATGCGCCAAATCATAAGAGATGAGCCTATTGCAAATTCTATGGAAGATGATGAAATTAACAATTTCCGAGCGTCAATAGTGCATCAATTTTTGAATGATTATCCAAAAGCATGGACTAAGGAAGAATTCAACCTCAAAAAAAAAAAAAAAAAAAAAAAAAAAAAAAAAAAAAAGAAGCTAGAGCTAAGACCTCAAGAATGACAATATGGACAACTTTTTGGGGAACTACTATGAATGATGTATGCAATTTCGGATTTTGTAAATGAAAGAATGGTAAAAAAGTAATTGTAAGTGAAACAATACTAAAAGAGTATTAGATAGTACATGCTATGTCTATTATTCTAGTAAATTTTACTATGGTTTGGTGATTAATACATTATTATAGCAGGATATTGATTTGACTGGGAATGAACGTTATGGATAGAATACAATGATATAGGTTATACTTATGTATCTTTGATGATATATGTAGTTGTGTTGTTAGATTATTTTTGCACAAAGATTACATGATGATCATCAGGGGAGTTTGTGTATTGTGGTAAATTTTGGTGCAAGTTGGAAATGTTTTTCTAAGTGGCTAACATACTATCTGCATAAAAGTAAAATTTTACTCTGCATAAAAGTAAAATTTTATTTTACTCTGAAATATGAAATATGAGTAAATTGTTACACTTTGAATCTGAAAGTAAAATTTTACTCTGCATAAAAGTAAAATTTTACTTTACTCTGAAATATGAAATATGAGTAAATTGTTACACTCTGAATCTAAAAGTAAAATTTTACTTTGCATAAAAGTAAAATTTTACTCTGTCTAAAAGTAAAAAAGTAAAATTTTACTCTGAAAAAAGAGTAAAATGTTACACTCTGAATCTAAAAGTAAAAATTTACTATGTATAAAAGTAAAATTTTACTCTGAAAAAGAGAAAAATGTTAACTCTGAATCTAAAAGTAAAATTTTACTCTGTATAAAAGTAAAATTTTACTCTGAAAAAAGAATAAAATGTTACACTCTAAATCTAAAAGTAAAATTTTATTCTTAAAAAGAGAAAAATGTTACACTCTGAATCTAAAAATAAAATTTTACATTGTCTAAAAGTAAAATTTTACTCTGAAAAAAGAGTAAAATGTTACACTCTGAATCTAAAAGTAAAATTTTACACTGAAAAAGAGAAAAATGTTACACTCTGAATCTAAAAGTAAAATTTTACTCTGTATAAAAGTAAAATTTTACTCTGAAAAAAGAGTAAAATGTTACACTTTGAATCTAAAAGTAAAATTTTACTCTGTCTAAAAGTAAAATTTTACACTAAAAAACGAATAAAATGTTAGACTCTGAATCTAAAAGTAAAATGTTACCCTGTATAAAAGTAAAATTTTACCCTCTATAAAAAAAAATTTTACTCTGAAATAAGATAAAATTTTAATCTAAAAGTAACATTTTACTCTGAAATAAAGTAAAATTTTACTGTGAAACCATAGGTTCATCACATCCATAGTGAACCATTCAACAAGAAAGTAAATTTTTACTTTGAAAGGCAGTAAAGTTTTACTTTCATGTGAATGAAGGCAATGTTTTACTCTCGAAAAAGTAAAATTTTACTCTACAATAAAGTAAAAGTTTACTCTAAAATATCAAAAAAAATTTACTTTGAAAGCACAGGCTGAGCACAGCCATTTCAAACCTTCACACCTACTGAACAAACTCCATTATAAGTTCATTTACATGAAACTTATTCAACCACATTAAAAAAAATATATTAAAATGTCAAACTCAACCACAAAGCAAATCAGAAATTTGAACAGACAATCATTCAAGAACATAGTAAAAATATCTTTTATTGCAATGTCTCCTTACAAATCTAGTCTAAAAGACTACTATTATTGCTATGGACTATTTATTGCAGAAGAACTACATTATTTTCATACTTCTATTACAAAATGAATAATGTCTTTCATGGCAATGTCTCATTGCAAATCTTCTTATTATGACCGTACTTCTCGCATCTACTAGACTGTACTCGTCTTATCTTCTCACCCCTAGATGGAATCGTATTCTTCCTTGACCTACCAGGTGGCTTCTTACAAATTGGAGGAAGGACAATAAGATCATCCATAGCTACAAGAGGTTTCTCAATAGTGGGTATTGGATAAACGGACTCAGCATAACAAGCTTTGAACTTGCTAGTGTAATAAAATGGTTCCACATGTGCATACAAATCACCTATGCTCTTTTGGATAGCAGTCGCCGCGTGAGCACACAGAAATCCAGTCAATTGCCATTGGTAACATGAGCAAGTTCTATTCAAGAGGTCAACGCTAACCGATGGTCGGGATTGAACCTCAAAAACATGATCACTTGAACGACTAACCAACCAAGTTCTTCCACTTTTAAGAGCATTTACTAATGTTGAATCCATCTCCGGAAAAAGAAAAGTATTCCATTTCTTAGCTTGTTCTCTCCTTCTCGACATCAAATCCATGATCTTCAACCTAATTGAATCAATCATCTTCGTAATGGGCAAATGGCGAGCTTGACGGATCTATGAATTGAAAGACTCTGCCACATTTGAGTGCATTTCACCGTATTTTTGTCCTTTAAAATATGCATTAGTCCACTTGTCATAGGGCAAATTGGATAGAAACCCATAAACGATCCATTTTCCCTCATCTTGTAATTCTTTCAAGCGCTGATTAAAACATCCCACTGTCAGAGCATAAGCAATGAAGAAAACAAAAAAACTATTCTACTTCTGAAAGTATTGCTGAAACTTGGACCAGAGAACCTATCCCTCAAATTGGCCTTCAAGTGTTTGAGACAAAAATAATGGTAAGCAGTAGGTAAAACCTTGGGTAAAGCCTCCAAAAGTCCAGCGTTCCGATCAGATATGAAGGTAATTGGTCTTCCATCCAACAATATATTCGACAAATGCATAAAAAATCATTCCCAACTGTCTGTAGTCTCCGTATCGATAATTGCCATTGCAAGAGGGAAAAAACCTGAAAAATAACTTTTTACAATTACGAAGTATATTAAACGAAAAGGACAAATATAGTAGATTTTTACTCTGAATAACAGTAACATGTTACTCTGAGAATAAGTAACTTGTTACTTTTGAATAAACTATAGTAATATCTACCTTGATCCACATCCTTCGCTGTAGCTATTAACAAGGTGCCCTTATATTTTCCCTTCAGAAAAGTTCCATCGATAAACAATAAAGGACGACAATGCCTGAACCCTTGAATGGAAGCATTAAATGCAACAAAAAACCTCTTGAACCGTCCATTTTGATGGTTATAGTCAAGATGCAAATATTTACCAGGATTTGTGCTCATCACAATATCCATATACCATCGAATCTCATCATAAGACATAGAGAAATCTCCAAAAGTAGTAGTCCTAGCTTTCTCAACTCCCAACCAAGCATGATTGTACGTAATGGTGAGCCCGTATTGATCTGTAAATTGATGCACAACATCAATTGGACGAGTTTGGGGATTCCGACGTACTTCATTAACAATCAAACTTGCAACCAAATTTGAACTCATCCTTGAGTTTTTAGAAGTACGAACTGCAGCTCCACAAGTATGCTCATCGTGTAGAGTCCTAATGTAGAAAAGATTATTAGCACTTTCTAGAGATGCATGTACTCGCCATAAACAAGCTTTGGACTCCCGCATTGAACACACAACAGTGACCCAACACTTCTCATTCTTTACATACACAAACTTAAATCCTATCTCAATGGCATATTTACATAATGCAGTCCGGAAATCCTTTGCACTTCCAATAAATCTTTGACCTACATGAGTAATTCCATTCACCCATCCACAAGACAACAAAGTCCTTTCTTCATGTTGACAAAACATAGGGAGTAAATCCATTTCATCATCAGTAATGTTGGATCAACTAGCGTCCCCTGATTTTCTAACTCCATGTTTTTCATTTGAAATGCTCATTTCAGTAATAGTCACATCAATCTGGTAAACACCAAGGGGATAAACAAACGACAACATATTCTGAAAATCAAAATCATCATCAATCATGCATTGCGAATGTCCAGGTAAACAGTACGATAACAGTATGCAACCACTACTGTCAAACTTCTTCAATTTACAAGTTAAGAAATCAGTTAAATCCTTCAACGTGCAGTTTGACACAACCTTGAACACAATGGTACGATCACCATATTTGCATAGCAACACAAGAGGTGGAACTATTTTACAAATCTGCAATCAATTAACAGTAAAAATTTACTGTCAATCAAAGTAAAATTTTACTATCACTATCAAAGTAAAATTTTACTATCACTACAATTTGTGTTTAGTTTGAATTGATAAAATTTTACTGTAGTTTAGTGTAACATTGTATTATATTTTAGAGTTAATTTTTACTATTTAGTTTGCCAAAGATTGACAACTCATACAGTGTGTCACCAACACAACTTGAAACATGAATCTAAAAGTAAAATTTTACTCTGCATAAAAGTAAAATTTTACTCTGATATAAGAGTAAAATGTTACAAAAGGAATGTAAAAGTAAAATTTTATTCTGCATAAAAGTAAAATTTTACTCTGCATAAGAGTAAAATGTTACACCCTCAATTTAAAAGTAAAATTTTACTCTGTATAAAAGTAAAATTTTACTCTGTATAAAAATAAAATTTTACTCTGAAAAAAGAGTAAAATGTTAGACCTTGAATATAAAAGTAAAATGTTGCTCTGCACAAAAGTAAAAATTTGGCAGACAATGAACTTGTTTGGTGCAACTTTTTTGCTAGTTAAAAATTGATAACTAAAACGCATAAGCTAAAAGAACGTATCTCTCCTATCTTCTCAATAATCAAAATTTTGCTGTCATTCTAACACCAAAGTAAAATTTTACTCTCATTGTAAACAGAGTAATAGAATCAGAGTAAAATTTTACTCTCATTCTCTGAAACAAAAGATAAAGCAATAAAACCAGAGTAAAATTTTACTCTCATTCTCTGAAACAAAAGACAGAGCAATAGAACTAGAGTAAAATTTTACTTTGATTCTGTCAAACAAAATCAGATCAAACATAATAAAAATAAATCAAAACAAAAACAAAAAAAAAACAAAAAAAATTAATCAACATACTTAATTGAGAAGAAAAACCTCTATAACTCGATCAACAGTCACAAATTTCAATGAAACTCTCATTTAATTGAGAGTGTTGATCATCGGCCACCAAGTGAGAGATGTTCGGCTGCGAGATCTTCAGATTTGGAGATCATTTTCATCGATTTTGTTCATGATTTCGTTCCTGCGAGATCTTCAGCTCAGATTTCAAAATTTTCAAACGTATGATACCTATATATATAAGGGCAATATTGTGATAAAAAAAATAGAAATTATAAAATGTCCTTATTAAGGTAGGCATTTCCTACTCAGGAACTTTTTGAAAGAAAATTGATTGGATTATCCTTTACCCTAATAAAAAGGCCCAAAAGGGGGGTTTCACCAAAAATCCCTTTATTGATTTAATTTTTTTTTATTTAAAAATATTTTTTTTAAAAATTGCTACAAATTTCACATTGTTATATTAAGGTGTATTTGGGCAATTAAAAAAAAAAAATCACTTTATTGACTTATTGATTTATTTATATCATATCATTTCTTTATTTTTTTAGATTTTTTTTTTTTTTAAAAAAGTCAAAAAAACAAAAAGAATTAGCTTTTTGCTTACTTCTAAGACTGGACCGGAAGTTACACTAATAGTAAAAAATATATATTTTTTACGTAGTATTTTTTATTATAAAAAAAAGTTTAAAATATTATTTTTCTATTCATAAGTCTAAAAAATTATTGATTTTTTTTTACATAGTATTATATGAATTAAAATGGTTAAGAAAATTTAATATGATCATGCTAAATTTATAAAATTTATTATATTTTTAAAAATTTTAGGAAAAGTCAATATTATCTACAAATAAAAAAATGAAATAAAAAAATGAAATATAATGAAATATAAAATTTATTATATTTTTACGTAGTATTTGTATAATATACAAATGCTTGAAGTCATTTCTCAAGCTTAGCCTAGCCTAGTGTCATGGCGCGCCCATTCAAAGGTCAATATCTTGATGCCACACTCATTTGTGCCTTTCGAAGAGCCAAAATCATACCCAAGAAGTTGTTAGTGCAAGTGTAAGCAAAGGCCCAAGACATGTCATGAAGCAACTCAGTCACAGCGGACCACAGACTTGCTTGCCCAAACAGCAACTTTAGGTCAATTTTTGGAGGGTCAAATGTAGTCTTTTTGCCTTGAAATTTTTTATGTAAATATCTTAGTATTAACGGTGTTTTAAAACCAAGAGTTGTAATTTTTCTCTTTTTGTAGAATTTTTAAAAAATCCATTATGATTCCTCAAACATAGTAGATGTTTTCTCCTGCCAGTTAAGAAAATACTTAACAAGCTATATTAAGAAGGGGGTACCCAAGTGTTGAACTAGACCACTTGTGCCTTTAAAGTACCCCAACCTAGCTTATGGTAAGGCAACTTTTGTAGCACTTTTGGTACATTGTTCAACTATTATAATACCTTCTTTTGATGAATGAAAAGTTCGTTTCGCCTTTAAATTGTGCAAAGCCTTTCAATTGTTACTTACTTTAATTTTAGCTTGTTGATTGCTATTTTGTGGCTTGTCTCCAATCTTGTGGCTCATCAACTTAACTAATATTGTGTTTGCTTGTCTTTGCAAACCTTTTGAGTATCATTAGTGGGCTAGTGAAGAGAGTTAACTAGCATCACACACACTTACATATCTTTTTCAAAGCTTTCCGCATTGCCGGTGTGTGACACCTGACCTGGCCTAAGATCATATTCTCAAGCCATCAAAAAACAAAATAAAAACCTAAAACCAGTCCATATGGCTATGATAATATTTAATATAAATATTTTTTCATATTTTAAAATAAAAAATAACAATTGATTTAATCATTTTTGTACGGGAAAGAGATACACCTTCTCGTATAATCCTGTTGATCAAGTCTGCGTTCCTCTTTATGTCGCCGTTCTTCAACCTGAAAACACAAACGTGAGCTGGCCGGCGGGTGTGTGCCGGAAACCTCTCCGATGCCTAAGTCAGCAAACAAGACAAATAGGCAAAAGCTCAATGTGTTCAGAAATCAAAGTTGTGTTACCTCTCCATAGGTGATGTTTGTGAGCTTTTATAGGTTCCGCGTAGCACAATCCTAGTAGGACTCTTACTCCTCCATTCAGAGTCCTCTTAGGATTCATACTCCTGAAGGATAATGCTTATCCTCCAACACCCCCCTCACTGCTTGAACCAAGTGAGATGGTTTTACTTCGGCAAGATGTCATACAACCGAAGTAACATTCCCTCGTCGGACTCCAATATGACCGAAGTAAACATGACTATGCTTAGCCGCAGAATAGGCCGAACCATCCTTAATTCGGCTCTTCCTTCTACTACTCTTACTTCGGCTTCTCATGTACAACCCATGGCGTGGTTAGGCCGAACTAACATGTTACGACCGGTCTAACTCCCATGCATCTTTAGACCGGTCTAACTTCAACGTTCCCTTGGACCGGACTAACTTCAAAGCATTCATAAGACCGGAGTAACTTCGAGGCATTCATAAGACCGGAGTAACTTCGAGGCTTCTCCCGGACCGGACTAACTCCGAGGCGTTCTTGGACCGATCTAACTTCAAGGCTTCTCTTGGACCGAACTAACCGGAATAAGCTTCTACCGCGCTATCCAGAGCGAAGCCCACCAAGAGAAGCCATTACCTCGACTTCGAGTGCCATGGCCGAGATAACTATCTCTACTCCGATTGGTAACTTATAATCACGTTTGGACCGAGGTAACACTTGAAAAAGTTTCTTCCACACTTGGCCCGAACTAACACTTGGACCGAGGTAAAAGTCCCTACCACACTTGGACCGAACTAACACTTAGACCGCGGCCCACTTGCTAGTCTTTTCTACCGCGGCCCATATTCGTTTAGTTCTTGGACCGAAGTAAATCTATCCTTACCTCGGTCCATTACGCGGCCCAATTTCCAAGTCTCCTCTTTAGCTCGGCCCAATTTAGATATAAATTACCCTCTCAATTTTGGTGCCCCTTAATTCCATCTGCCATGCATGATTTGGGATTACTTGTTTCCAGCCGAGCTAAACTTTAGCCTCTCAACCGAGCTAAACTGTGGCCTTCGTCCTCTTTAGCTCGGCCCAATTTAGATATAAATTACCCTCTCAATTGCCCCTTAATTCCATCTGCCATGCATGATTTGGGATTACTTGTTTCCAGCCGAGCTAAACTTTAGCCTCTCAACCGAGCTAAACTGTGGCCTTCGTACTTCACAAAATTTGAACAATCCTCAACTCTGCCTCTGCGAAGCTTGTGTTCGTTGCTGCTGCTTTCATCTTCAGTGCCTTCAACCGGGCTACGAATCCTTCGTTCCACTTAGCCGAGTGAGGACTCTATTTATTTCACCTTTGTTTCTTTTAGCAGTCCACCGATCCGTGCTTAATACTTTTCCTTTTTACTTTGCAAACTGACTAGGTTGGCCAGGCACACCTTTGCCCGCTCAACTGAGATGCTGCGCAAGCTATATCCTGCAACGTGAGGCTGCCAAAGACCTCTTCGTCAAGTGTGGGAGGGAAGCAGCTGTGGCGCAACTCGGTCATAGCCAAGAGACCGAGGTCTTCCTAAAACATCCTCCATACTTTATACCGAGCTCCATGGTGGAGTATGTAAATGCCATTCAGCAAAAATTTCTTCAATACTGAGGAAGAGGATGTATCCCAAAAGCCTGACAATAACGCCCAGCTCGGTTGCCAGTCCAACTCTCCAACTCACGTGGTCTCCATCCCACCTTTGCCTGCTGTGTCTGATGCGGTGCCTTTGACCGAGCTCAACCAAAGTATGCTTGCCACGACCGAGCTAACTTTAGGTGAAGCCAGGGTTGATTTGGACGCCGATTTAAATGATCTCTTTGCATGATTTTTCTTCTGTTTACCAAAGGAGTTTGTAACCGGGCTACGGCCCCTCCTTTTGTAATGCACTTGTGGAATGGAATCTTCAGTTCTCTCAACTGCTTGTCCGGCTTGCTCCATGCTTGCATTTATTTTCCACTTATGTTTTGAATGAAGTATGACATTCTCTGGCCGAGATACTCATTTCGGTCTTAACCTTGCAATCTATCTTGCCATACTTGCCAACCTCTTCAGCTTAGGTTTTTACCTCGGCTGAAGATCACAAAAAAGTTGTTATTCCAGCCAACCACTCGTTAGCCTAGATCCTTATCTCGGCTGAAGAGTATTAAAGGTTAGTTTTTCTAGCAAATCACGCTTCAGCGCGGATCCTTATTTCGGCTGAAGAAGAGCTTGATGCTTGGCCATTCCTGCCAAACTCCTTTGGCTGAGGTAACCATCATCCCGGCAAAAGAGTGTCCAAAAAAGTTTTTTGTTGGTCAAACCTGCCAACCACCTTTAGCCTAGGTCCTTACTTCGGCTAAAGGGTGCAAAAAAGTTTTTTGTTGGTCAAACCTGCCAACCACCTTTAGCCTAGGTCCTTACTTCGGCTAAAGGGTGCAAAAAAGTTTTTTGTTGGTCAAACCTACCAACCACCTTTAGCCTAGGTCCTTACCTCGGCTTAAAGGGTCCAAAAAGAGTTTTGTTGGTCAAACCTGCCAACCACCTTTAGCCTAGGTCCTTACTTCGGCTAAAGGGTGCAAAAAAGTTTTTTATTGGTCAAACCTGCCAACCACCTTTAGCCTAGGTCCTTTCCGTTGTCCCGCCTACCTTGCCCGTTTCTGCTTGGACGTTCTACCGCGTTGACTTTTGCCGAAGTCTTTTTATCTGGTATTGCGGTTGTGCCAAATTCTTCTTTAGCGAGGTTGCCATCTTCCTCCACACGAATATGTTGGTGTACTCTCTTCATCAAGGCTTCCATCGTATGGGGCGGCGTCATGGTGATTGAATCCCTTAGTCTGTTCCCGACTGGGAGTCCTCTTTTATACTGCGCAATGGTGAGATTGGTTGGGCAGTCCCCAATCTGGTTGAATGTCTCCCAGTAGCGACTGTTGTATGATCTCAGGGTCTCTTTCTCGCCCATGTCGATGGAGAGTAACTGGTCGATCTCTACTGGGGTTTTAGTGTTTGTTCTGAATCTTGTGACAAATGCTTCTGCCAATTGCGCCCAGGAGGCTATGCTGCCCTCTGGGAGTTTCTCAAACCAAGTCAAGCCTAGGTCACCAAGGCTTGAGGGGAATAGGATGCACATTAAGGCCTCATTCCGCCGGTATATAGCCATGACCTGGCGGAAGTGGCTTAAGTGCAAGTAGGGGTCCGTCTTTCCCTCGTATGTAGTGAACTTCGGCTGTAGAAAGCCTGATGGTAGAGGCGCGTTCTCAATTGCTGGGACAAACGGTGAGGTCTGCAGCCTCGCCAATACTTTGTCCGTTGGTTCGTAGGCCGGGCGCGGTTGTGGCATTCCAACCTCGACGCTTCCATGCGTCCGAGGAGCCAACCGCTGTAAGGCCGAAACTCTATGTGGATCACGCGCCCTGGCATCCTCCCTGCGTCGTGCTTTTTCCTCTAGCACGGTTCGTAGGTCGGACGACCTGGGTAACTCCGTTTGTCTGGACCTTGTTTGGTGCGTATGCGAAGGCCGGTATGTGCTTCCTTCCGTGTAAGACCTTTCAGATCTCGCCCTCTCAGACCTGGAGTGACGAGTTCTGGAAGATCTTGATTGCGTATCGCCTGTTCTGAGGCTTCTTTCTTCTGCTTGGGATGGTGTAGAATTCCTACTACGACCCTCTGAGTGGCGAGGGGGCGTCTTGTTTGTGCGCCCCTCTCCTGTCGCCACTTCTTTTGCTTTCACCTGGCGTTTGAGAGATTCCATGTCCGCCGCCATCCGCTGTATCAACTCGTCTTGTTCCCTGACGCGATCCTCCAGAGTTTGAGGATCCATCCTGCACCTTTGCCTTTCTGGGCTTTGCGAACGAGAGGGATGAGGGCTGTTATTCCTCCTTCGTCCCCTTCCATCCTTCTTGGAATTTTGTTGTCTCTGTGGTTCCAGGTTCGCCATGGGAGGGACCAAGGGAAGGCCTTCGCGCCTTGCACCTCCTTCTGGAGTTAGTCCGTCAATGGCGGACTGAGGTAGTTCTTCGTTGTTCGCCATTGATGTTCGAGAGAAAAAGCTTGATCAAGAGGTTGTTCTTGTCTGTTGTTCCCACAGACGGCGCCAATTGTACGGGAAAGAGATACACCTTCTCGTATAATCCTGTTGATCAAGTCTGCGTTCCTCTTTATGTCGCCGTTCTTCAACCTGAAAACACAAACGTGAGCTGGCCGGCGGGTGTGTGCCGGAAACCTCTCCGATGCCTAAGTCAGCAAACAAGACAAATAGGCAAAAGCTCAATGTGTTCAGAAATCAAAGTTGTGTTACCTCTCCATAGGTGATGTTTGTGAGCTTTTATAGGTTCCGCGTAGCACAATCCTAGTAGGACTCTTACTCCTCCATTCAGAGTCCTCTTAGGATTCATACTCCTGAAGGATAATGCTTATCCTCCAACACCCCCCTCACTGCTTGAACCAAGTGAGATGGTTTTACTTCGGCAAGATGTCATACAACCGAAGTAACATTCCCTCGTCGGACTCCAATATGACCGAAGTAAACATGACTATGCTTAGCCGCAGAATAGGCCGAACCATCCTTAATTCGGCTCTTCCTTCTACTACTCTTACTTCGGCTTCTCATGTACAACCCATGGCGTGGTTAGGCCGAACTAACATGTTACGACCGGTCTAACTCCCATGCATCTTTAGACCGGTCTAACTTCAACGTTCCCTTGGACCGGACTAACTTCAAAGCATTCATAAGACCGGAGTAACTTCGAGGCATTCATAAGACCGGAGTAACTTCGAGGCTTCTCCCGGACCGGACTAACTCCGAGGCGTTCTTGGACCGATCTAACTTCAAGGCTTCTCTTGGACCGAACTAACCGGAATAAGCTTCTACCGCGCTATCCAGAGCGAAGCCCACCAAGAGAAGCCATTACCTCGACTTCGAGTGCCATGGCCGAGATAACTATCTCTACTCCGATTGGTAACTTATAATCACGTTTGGACCGAGGTAACACTTGAAAAAGTTTCTTCCACACTTGGCCCGAACTAACACTTGGACCGAGGTAAAAGTCCCTACCACACTTGGACCGAACTAACACTTAGACCGCGGCCCACTTGCTAGTCTTTTCTACCGCGGTCCATATTCGTTTAGTTCTTGGACCGAAGTAAATCTATCCTTACCTCGGTCCATTACGCGGCCCAATTTCCAAGTCTCCTCTTTAGCTCGGCCCAATTTAGATATAAATTACCCTCTCAATTTTGGTGCCTCTTTAACCTATTTAAGGCCAACAATTTCAATTCTATAACTAATTCTAATTCTTTACATAACTAGTTATATATAATTTATGCCTATAAAATATAAACTTAAACAATGTATAAAAAAATACATTTATCAGTATGTATGATTATAAAACTATATTATATAATATAATTTGTGAATAGGTTTAGCTGGGTTTGAAGCACTTTTTCTAAACCCAACCCATATATACAATGGGATTCAAAAACTTTGCCCAACCCTATAAGTCTAAACCACACTTTCATGAGCGGGCTTAGCAGGCTATTGGGCCATGTCTAGCCTGAGCGAGTACTAAGGGTAAAAAGAAGAAGAAGCATTTGGCGAAATCAAGTATGTGGGTATGCTTTGTAATTATTTCGTTTTTAGTTTTTATTTTATATTTATAAAAAAATTAAAAATTATTATAAAAATTTTTTTGATAATTTTTTTGATTTATAAATGATTGTCTCAGTTTATAAATTTAAAGAAAAAACGTAAACTCAAAAAATGAGTTTACATTGGTTTTTAAACAGAAATTTAAAAATTTGAAAAATATTTTTTTTTTCAATTATTTTTTTAATTATTTTTTTTTCAATTATAATGTATATGATTCCATTGTCATAAATAATAAAAAATAAATATAAATATTTAGGCCTGAACAAACATATTTTTTAATTTATGTTTTAAAAATTTTTCAAATATTTTGTTTAAACCAAACGCGTTTGTAGTTTATATTTTTCTAAAAATAAATAAAAACCAGTTATGAAATTTTTGTAAACATAAATTAAAAACATAAATGTTACCAAATGCTACTGTAGTGTCCCCTCTTGTTTTTATCATATTGGCCCTGGCTATATATAAGTAGTTAAATAAATATTAAATATAATAATTTAACATTTTAAGTGGTATTTGATAAGTCAAATCAAAACTTAAAATTGAATACCATTCAGTAAAAAATAAATTAGGCACAATTCAAATCACTTAAAATTTTAAGCAATTTTTAAAAATAGATTAAAATTCTAAATTACAAATTTGTTACTTAATCTGAATACTGAATAATGAATTTTTAATATATTATGATTATGCCACTCTAAAGATAATACACGGACGAATAACCGCCAATAATAAGTATAAATACGAGGAAAAAAGGACATGGCAAAAGGTCCAACACCAAAACATGAATTCTACATTCAAACATGTTTTTTGGGTCTAGAGTCTTTATCTTTTACATTCCCTAGCTTCCAAAGCATTTTTTTTCCCCCTAGCATAGTTGTAGTTTATACACTATCTTAATTTGTAAACTATTATTGTTCATTACTGAAGTTTTCATAGTTATTTCCTTTATGTAGCGCCTTTATCTTTTAATTTTAATTTATTATTGATACAACACCTTTATCTAAATATGTAATATTTGTTTTTCTATAATAGTAAAGTTTACTTCTTTTTTTCATCTCTCTATTACTTGAGAAAATTGTGAGAAAATTGTGAAGTCCTCTTTATTGAGACAAAAATGAGCCAATGATTGTCTAATCAACCACGCACAATTTGCTTAATAAGCAGTCAAATTTGAGCACATCACTATCAACCAAATTTGAATGATATTTAGGTCTTATTTGTCATAATTTAAAAAAGTTAAAAAGTTACTATCCTATTTAAGTCACATCATCTTATTTAAGTCATATCACTTCTCTATTACATCACTTCACACCCAATTCAAATTTTATAAAAAGTCAAAAAGTACACTTATTTAGATCATCCCAAACTACCACTTAATCTTGGCATGCTGGAGCACTCAATCATCATTCACCACGCATTTGGAGCTAAATTTGTGCTGTTTTTTTTTTTTTGAAGGGAGAAAGATTTGAAAAGTAATCAGCTTGTTTGGTTAGGTTTTTCAAAAAATATTTTTCAGAAAATTCTACTTTCTTGTTTTTCGTGTTTTTTTTTATTTTTACTGAATTTTTTTAATATTTTAAGCATTTTTTATTTTATTTTTTAGACATAGATAACATAAAGGGGTACTTACGTGTAGGTCCTATTAACTAGACTTATTTACCTACAGGTCCTAACTAATAAATTTAACACTATAAAAATAAGAGATTGATAAATTTATCACTATAAATTTATTCATAAAAACAAAGAGACTGATAAATTTATCTTTATCACTTAATAAATTTATCAACAGGACTTAATGGGTAATAAGTCTCAAAAGTAGGACCTATTGGTAGTTTACCCTAACATAAATATACCTAAAAAGTAAAAAAATTGTGAAAAAAACCTTTTAAAAATTCACTAAATACCAAAAATTCAAAAAAAAAAAAAACGAGAATTCAGTACATTTTTTTGAATATTTTTATGTATTTTTTTAATTTTTTAAAATATTTTTTCACAATTTTTTTATTTTTTAGATACATCTAAGTAAGGTGCATCTAAAAAAATAAAAATAAAAAGTTTAAAATTTTAAAAATATTCACTAAAACCAAAAAAATACGAAAACCAAAAAACTCAGTTTTTAAAAAACTTAATCCAAAAAATTCAAACCAAACACACTGAATTATTTTTGCAGTAGATTAATGGAGTGATTTCATTTCAATATGCCAATTAATCTATTATAAACTAATAAAAAAAATAAACAAACACCCTCTTGGCAAACGAAGAAAAAGAAATAAGAAAAAGGGCACTAGTACACATTATCTCATACCAACAAGAGTTATCCAGGAAATATAACAAAACAGTGCACCCAAGGCAATTCAAGATTGGAGATTGGGTACTGTGCAAAGTAATGGGTAACACTTTGGTACCTAGAGATGGCAAGTTAGGACCTAATTGAGAAGGACTATACAAAGTGATTGGTTTTGCAGGAAAATGGGCATATCATTTAGAAGATATGGACAACAAAGTTATTTCCAGACCACGGAACACGACCAACCTCAAACTATTTTACTTTTAGCTTTTTCTTAAAACACTTGTAATTTTTCTTTTTGCAACAAAACAAGTAGTTTCTTTTCAGTAAATTCTTTCCTTTGTAGAAGTTGTTCATAGTTATTGCCAACTGGGGACAATCAAGATGGTTGACAGGTTTGACCAACACTTTTTCTTTTTCAGCCGAGATAAGGATCTAGACTCAAAATGGTTGGCAGGTTTGACCAACACTTTTTCTTTTAGCCGAGATGAGGATCTAAGCTCAAGGTGGTTAGCAGGTTTGACCAACACTTTTTCTTTTAGCCGAGATAAAAATCTACGCTCAAGATGGTTGATAGGTTTGACCAACACTTTTTCTTCTTCAGCCGAGATACGGATCTAGGCTTAAGATGGTTGGTAGGTTTAACCAACACTTTTCTTCTTCAGTTGAGATAAGAATCTAGGCTCAAGATGGTTGGCAGATTTGACCAACACTTTTCTTCTTCAGCTGAGATAAGGATCTAGGCTCAAGATAGTTGGCAGGTTTGACCAAACACTTTTTCTTTTTTAGCCGAGATAAGGATCTAGGCTCAAGATGGTTGGTAGGTTTGACCAACAATTTTCTTCTTTAGCCGAGATAAGGATCTAGGCCCAAGAAAGTTGGTAGGTTTGACCAACACTTAGTTCTCTTCTTCAGCCGAGATAAAGATCTCGACCCAAGAAGGTTGGCAGGTGATTTTAGTTGGCTCGTTGTTCAACCGAGATAAGGGTCTAGGCTTACGTAAAGATTGTAGCTTTAATATAAACTGTGCCAAGATAATAATCTAGGCGCACATCTCAGTTATAAAAATTTGTGTGTTAGCCAGGATATGTATCTCGGCTGAACAAAGGGAGGCATGATAAAGGCACAACCGAGCTAACTAGGCTGGCTGGGCATACAGCAAAACAGATACACTACAAAGCAAAGTAAACCAAACAAACAGACGCGAAAAAAAAAGAAAAAAAAAAAGAAAAAGTTTTTCTTTCATTCATTTGAAATTAAGTACAAGAGGAGGGGCTTGGAGCCTGGTTATATCTTCGTAGAGAAAAAACAAAAAAGGGAAAAGAAGTCAGGCAAAGAGATCATCTAAGCCATCTTAGTCAACCTGGGCTCCGCCGCTGGTTAGGCTAGTTTGGACAACTACCTCTTTGGTTAGCTCGGTCTCAAGCTCCATGTTAATTGTGCTTGGCACAGGCTGGTTGAGCGGATCAAACCGAGCTAGTGAAGAAAGCTGAAGATTGTGATCGGTATTGGCAGGAGGGGCGTTGGATGGCTCTGGGGTCTCTTCTTCATCCCTCTCTTGAAGAAACTTTTGCTGGACCGCATTGGCGTAGTCCGTTATATGGCTCGGTATAAAATGAGGGGGAGGGTTCAGAAAGACCTCGGAATCAGGCCCCTGACCGAGTTGGCCGCCGCAGCCTTCCACTCGCATTTGAAGAAGATATCCTTTGACGCCTCACATTGCTGGACGTAGAGTTCCTCGCCTTCTTTAAACCCACGATCCTCAGCATCCTCCAACTGCTTTTGCAACGTTTTTATTTCGGCGTCTTTCTTCTTCTCCAGTTTCGCCAGCTCTCGCAAATAGCGATCTTTCTTCTTGGTTAAAGCTTCTTGCTTATCTGTTTCTGCCAAGTTGACCAGTCCGCCCAATCGTGCATTCTCTGATTCCAGCTCGGTCAGCTTGGCATTCGCTTCTTTCAGTTCTGCCGCTTTAGCATCAACATCAGCAACAGCCGACCGAGCTATCTTTCGCAGCTCAAGGACACGCTTGTGAGTCACTTGGCTCTTTTGGAGGGCCTGCACAAACAATCAGAGCAGTGACTTAAAATCGAGCAGTAGGTAATGGAATCAATTACTGGGTTACAGGAATTTTAGAGTTTACCAGTATCATAAACTTGGATGCCGAGCGGATTGCCTTCAGCTCGGTCAAACCCTCGTGTCGCTCCATGTCGGCGGGGAGACAGACGTTCTTTGCCAAGTTAAAGGCTAGGAGGTGGTCCTTCTCAGCACTAACAGAGTCCGAAGCTGTTATGACACAACCCCTGAAGGACACAATTAGTGCCCACACCGGAGGGGATGGAGGATTTGAAGGGCTTGGCCAGTTGCGACCTAGGGGGCAGAGTAGCTTCTGGTAACTCGGTCTCCGGCGGCTCGGTGTCATTCTCGTCTCTCAGGCGTTATGGGACAGAACTCGTATGGGGCCGTTTGTTTGGCCGAGTTGACGAAGCTCGGGTAGTGGGGAGGGCCACTACAGCCTCGTGCGATTGATCAGCCTGTGGTGCCTCAGTTTGAATCTCGACAGTGGGAGCTATGGTTTGCTGGTGATTAGGGCACGGACGGCTCGTCGCTTGGCCATTTCTTGCTCTTCAGTCAGGGAAATGAGGTTGATTTGGGATAGGTTTGGGTCTGGTTCAAGTGATGGTTCAAGAAGAAAATCAGTAACCCTGGTCTTTCTCCTTCCGTTATACCGATAGGTCGGCTCGAAGTTTAGTAGCTCGGTCTAATCACGGTGGCGGTATCAAAGCGCGGCACGAAGGGCATCTTGATTAGGAATGGCAACGGGCCGGGGCGGGGCCAGGGATGCCACTCCCCTTTCTCGATCCCCGAAGATTAAAAAATCTCCGTCCCTGGCCCCGATCCCCGACGGGGAAGACATCACCTCCCCCGCCTCCCTAACGGGGATCGAGTTTCCTCGATCCCGAGAAATCCCCGACAGACCTGTTCACAACACACACACATAGATCTGTTCAACACATACACAGACCTATTCAAAAATAATAATAATAATAATAATAATCTGTATATGGAATCAACAAAAAAAATTTCTTAAAAACATCATCAACAACATTTCTTTGTGTTGAAATTTTTTTTAGTGTAACATACAAAAATATAGGGACAGATACAACAAAAATAAAAAAAATAGAGAAAGATACACGGTGGCGGAGGGAGGAGTAGGCGAGAGGGAGGATCTACTCAAATTTGAGAAAAAGGGAATCGACAGTGGCGGTGGCGGTGGCGGTGGCGATGGCGGGATCTGTTTAGATCTGCCGTAGCAGAGGGAGGAGGAGGCGAGAGGCGAAGGTTCGATGGTGGCCTGGAGGAAGAGGAAGCGACGGAGGAGGAGGAGGAGGAGGAGGAGGAGGAGGAGGATGAGGAATAGAAGGCGGTGAGAGGCGAATGAGGAAGAAGAGGCCATGAGCAGGAGACGACGACGCCATCACCATTGCCGACTACGGAGAGAAGAGAGAGTGAGAAAAGAGAGAGAGAGAGTGAGTGTGAGAGAGAGATCAGAGGGCTAATTAACAAAAGGTGGTTATATATATGACTGATGGAGGGGTATTATGGTAATTTTATTTCGGGGAGAACCGGGGCCGGGGACAGGGACAGGTCGGGCCCGGGGCTGTGAAAGCTATCCCCATCCCCGGCCCGAAACTAATCAGGGATTCAATTTCAAATACCATCTCCGATCTGTCGGGGGTATTTTTTGGGAAAAAACCACTCTTATCGGGGACGGGGGGTCAGGTCCCTGTCAGGCCGGGTTTAAATTGCCATCCTTAGTCTTGATTGGCGTAAGTATAATGTGATTTAAGCTGGTTTAAGTCTGCAGAAAAGAAAGACAAGGAACTTAATGAGTTAGCATGGTGGTTAATTGACACAACAAAGAAAAATTAAAACCGAGGTATTCTTACCAGCAGTCCCTTTATTCCAATTTATATTATAACCCGGTATCTGGGCTTCTTGATCTTCAAAATTGCCAGAAACCCAGAAGAAATCGTCATCGTTCAAGTCTTTGTCCGATGTGTTTTTTATGATTTTTTCTCGGTCTGTTCTTACTCTAAGGTAATACACCCAACCGTCGTCATTTTGGCCGAGCGAATATTGATGAAATAGCTTGGCCAATCCGAGGTTGAGGCCGAGCCGGCGGTTTAGCTCGGCAATGCCATTTATTATTCTATAGGTGTTTGTGGAGAGTTGGGTTGGGCACAATCTTGTTTGCCTAAGGAACTCGTATATAAGGGGCTATATAGAGAACCGGAGCCCGGTTTCTACAATCGATATTACTGTGAATGGGACGAAGCCCGGTTTGCCCCAAGACGTGGTGTCTAGCTCGGCTAAGGAGAGGTAGACGTCATCAGGAATATGGTAGTCTTTTCGGAATTCGGCAATGGCCTCAGACGAGTTTACTAGGAATCGATATTTACTCATTAAACTTAAAGGTTGTACAAAAAATGAACACGACAGCCTAGCTCGGCGCTGATGTGACTTTGGATAGCTCGGTTGAGCAATGGCGCCAATGGGGCAAAGTGCAAAAGTGTGCCTAGCCAACCTAGTCAAAGTTTGCAAAGTAAAAATAAAAAGTGCTATACCCAGATGACTGGACCGGGCTAAGCAAAAAGGCAAAATAACATAACCCTAGATCGGTTATAAATGGGTTACAGCCCATTCTTAGTTCGACCGTGAGGCAAGATGGGCTCAAGGCTTTCTAGCTCGGGTATTGAGCAAAAAGGTTCTTAGTTCGGTCAAGTGCAAGCCTAAAGGTAGCAAAAAGGTTCCTAGTTCGGTCAAGTGCAAGCCTACCGCAAACAGGTTTCTAGCTCGGTCATAGTACTATTTTGGATCAAAACTCATGTTCTAGACTGATTCAAAATTCAGCTAGTATGATTTTGGGTCTGAGCGTGTGGTTTTGGGTTTTTGATATTTTCTCAAAATTTTGGTGGTCATAACACGCATATATGGAGCTAAAGTACTGCATTTTAGAAAAAGAGTAAAAAAGAGGAAGGAGCATAAGCAACTTACGAATTTATAATGAGAAGTCGAAATCCAAATAGCAAGAGTGCCAGCTAGAAAACAAGCGGAGCAGGTGCTATAGTTACTTGGGTTGAGACTGGAGGAGCAGATGTGGAAACTCAGGAGGCAAGGGAGAGAAGATGAACAGTGAGGATGTTTGATTCAAAAAATGAGTTTTTGTATAGGCACGAGAATGGGAGGGATTGTTCAAATTTTCATAGTACAAAGACGGCTGTAACAAGTGTGCTTGACTAGTGGGAGCATGCCACCTGTCCAGAGGAATAAATAACGATTCAGACGTGGCTTGAGTAGTTGAACGACGTACAGAGCAACTGACAAGACATTCCTGGACCAGGTGAATTGGAAGCCCGGTAACATTTGAGCTCGGTTGGAGGCTTGTATATATAGCTCGGCTGGAGAAGAATAATCCCAATCATGCACTGCAGATGGAATTAAGGGGCAATTGAGAGGGCAATTTATGTCTAAATAAGGCCGAGCTAAGGCTATCCATTGCATGGATCGAGCTAGGTTCACTCTTGGCCATTAGGTCGCGCTGCATATGAAAATGAGAGTGGTTCAAGCTTGGTCGTGGACTGGACGGATGTTCGGCCCAAGGCTTGAGCCGAGGTGGTTATATCAAAAACAGGACCGGGGTGCGATGGTGCGAGCGTCTGAGGTGGTTATCTCGTTCAAGAATTGCCCTGGTTTTGTCTGGCATGGGGCAAGGCCTTCCTAGCTCAATTGAGCTGCTACCGAGCCAAGGTAAAGAGACTTATGCCATCTCATTTGGCTTGCAGTGATGAGGGTGTTAAAAGATAGGCATTATCTTTTAGAATGTGATTCCTAGAAGGACTCTACATTAGAATTAGAGTCCTATTAGGATTGTGCCAGGTGGAATCTATAAAAGCTCATGACAGGACTTATGTACAGGTATCACAATTTCTACTCTCAAATACACAGAGCTTTTTGTCCATTACCTATTTGCTGACTTAGGCATCGGAGAGGTATCCGATACACACCCGCCGGCTAGCTCATGTTTGTGTTTTCAGGAAGTAAAGCGACGACATTTTGAGGAGTGCAAAACTTAATCAAGCAAAACTTAATCGATAGGATTATACGAGAAGATTATTTTGTGCTCATACAGAAGGGAGAAAGATTTGAAAAGTAATTATTTTTGCAGTAGATTAATGGAGTGATTTCATTTCAATATGCCAATTGATCTATTATAAAATAATAAAAAAACAAACAAACAAACAATCAATGTTTTCAAAACCGGACCGGTGAGCGAACCGGAAAAGGGATCGGGTGGATGGGTCACCGGTTCAACCGTCGGGTCAAAGCGGTCGAACCGTGACGTCATAATTAATATTATATAATTAAAAAATATAATTATAAATTATAAATAAATAAAAATATATATAAATAATCAAATAAAAATAAAAATTGTTGCATAGTATTTATTAATAATATTTAATAAAGTCATAATTGATAAAAAAAAAAGTCACTTATTTTAAAGAAATTAAAATTTTTAAACATTCCCTCCAAATAAATTGATTGAATACTAGATTTAATTTTGGAGGGAAATGAAATTTTCAACTCTCCCTCCAATCAATATGTTTCAAATAATTTAATTGAATCCCACATAGAATTTTATAGGTTGTCTTTGAAAAATCTTTTCCTATAAATAGGAATAGACTTTCATAATCTTCTCAAATTTTCAATGAGACTCTTCTTTATGAGAGGAGACTCTTGAAATAAGAATTTTTAGTCAAAATTTTGAAATATATTTATATATATATATAAATATATAAGAAAGAAACTGAAAGAAAGAAACTGAAAAAAAAAAAAAAAAAAAAAAAGGACCAGTCTGACCCTCCCGACCCGGTTCGGGTCGCCGATTTTGCCGGTTCGACCACTGGGTCACCGGTTTTTCCCGGTTTTGGCCCCACTCCGGGTTTAGGGGGTTGACCGGACCGGAACAAGGCCCGGTTCAACCGGTCCGACCAACCGGTCCGGTCCGGATTTGAAAACATTGCAAACAATAACAAAGAAATAATTATTTTACGATTGTTTTTGCTTTTGAATTTTCATTTTTTTATTCAAGATTTTTTTTATAGTCAAGAATGGGCTACTATCCAAGAGAGAAATTTTACGGCCTACAAAGGGGTAATTTTAAAGGCAAAAATACCTTGATAAAGCACATTGACTTAATGATGGAATAACATGTCACAATGTAGGTGTCATTAAAAAGTATGGCTAATAATCCCTTATAAGTGCACACCATAACAAATTAAAATTTTAGAAAACAAAAATTATGGATGAAATTATTTTTTAGAGAAGAAATATTTTAGTTGTCAAAAGTATTTTAATAACAAAATTCGACATTTACTGATGAATTATTATCCATGACCAAAATTTTCATCTCAAAGAGTAAATTTTTTACACAAATTGATTTGTCCTGCAGTTAAAAATTGATTTGTCCTACAGTTATTAGTGACATTTTAAAAAATTTATCGCTAAGTGTTTTCTTTCTTTTTTTTCTGTTTTTTTTTTTCCTTTTTTCTTTTAATTTTTGGGATAGCTTTTAGTGACAACTCCTACGACGACAAAAACTTGTCTCCTAATTTTTGAAACAAAATTTTCACTTTTTGAATGAAAAAATTTTGATCCCTATAATCCTTACATGTTGTAGTGGCATTAATTGTAACCTTAGTTGATTAAAAAAATCAAGGGGATATTACACATCAGTGCATTTCTATAAACTTAATTACAAATTAGTGGAAAACTTTGTCAACATTAATAATTAAAATCACAATTTTTTCAATGATTCTATAATTTTTTTTTTTTTTTTTAAGTACACTGGATTATAATTTTTGGAAGTGATATGTAATAAATTAAAAGTATAGAGACAAGAAACATTCCTACAAAATTTGAAATTGTGTATAAACTATGGAAATCTAGGAGAGAAGGAAAAAAGTACACAATCATTTCATTAAAACCAATCATTCATAACAATTTACAAACAAATAGTAATAGATCAGTGCAACATTTGAATGCCTATGTGGCTTATTATCACCCAAACACCATTTATTAATCCAGTTAATTATTGGAGTAATGCTCTATATATATAGGTTTCTCATTAGATTTTTTTATCAATAGATACAACAATAATAAGACCCACATTAATAAATATATATGGGAGTTATACTTTTGTATCCAGTGACAGAAAAATCTAATAAAGATTTTGTTTCTATATGACAGTAAAAAAATCCAAATTATAGCAACAAACCAAATTAAATGGGTGTCAACATTTCCATCCTAGTTCAAGTAACTTGTTCTCAACCCTCACGCCACGCTTTTGCTGCCCAGACCCAGAGGCACTAGTCCACTTTCTTCTAGTATGATCAAGTTTATGATTTTGATGAGGAAGAGGAAGGCTATCACCATGCTCATAGCTAATCACTTTAGCATGATTAGAGGGACTGTCATTTTTCTTGTTAATTGCCAGAGGGCGACGTGCTTCTGATCGAAGACTCTTTGCCCAGTCGAAATTCTTGGCATTGGAACCTCTCATTACTCCTTGCATATTTTCTGATCTAATTGGAGCCAGGGGTTGGCCGTGTTTGCGAGCAACAATATCTTTCTTTATCTCTTTAATCTCAATCTTGGTTTCTCCTTCCATTCTAATGTTTATGTTCACCTCAGCATAAAGTGTTTTGTTATTCATTCTTTCTTGATTCCTTTCCTTTTGGTGTTGATAGAGCCGGTGCAAGCGTAGAGCAAGATGGTAGATCCCATCCTTAATCTCTGCCTCTAAGTCTCTTTCCACTTCCATCTCAAGTTCGCAACGAATCTTCAACTCCTCCTCAGCAGCTGACATGACCACTGTGTAGGCCTTGCAGTTTCAAATAATGAGTTTCACTATGCATGTTTAATTTGTTAAATTACTACAAAGTACAAATTACTAGAATTATCATAGTAGTTGTTTGTCTGAGTTTGGCTTTTTTATTGGCCTTTTTTTTTTCTTTAAGTAAACTCTTTTTTTTTTTTTTTTAACGTTTTTAAAAAGTCTTACACATTCTCAACTAGACTGACTAAAAATGTTTTAAAAAATTTAAAAATTTGGAAAAAGAAAGTCCACCAAAAAAAGGCCAAAACAAATTGTTTTTTTTTTTTTTGGTGAACTTTTTTTTTATTTTTTTTTATTTTTTTTTTTAACTTTTTAGGTTCTTCTACACTAGATGGACAAAAAAAATATAAAAAATATTTGACACAAATTTGAAAAAAAAAAATAGTGAAAGGAAATGTGACTTTTTTAGCTGGATGTAAAACGCACACTAGAAAAGTCCCAAAAGATAGAAGATCATAAGGGAAAGAAACATGTATTACCGTATTGATCGAACAGGTGATGCCGCTAGAGCTTGAGATATGCCTGCAAAGCAAAACCCATAAAGGACATTGTGATCACTAGCTTTGATATGAGAAGTAAATATACAGAAAATTGAACTGGAATAGATAGAAACCAATCAACCTAACCCTAGCGAAGCTGTTCTAGGAGTGTTATGTCTTGATGCTTCATCTTTTCTCAGCCGAACATCAAGTTTTTAAATCCAAGTGTGTGATTGGAACCCTTTGCTTTGGGACCTGCCATATGTGTTAGCATGAAGAGGACTAAAGTGTGAGTGTTTATGGAAAGAATTGACGGTTAGAGTAGTTATTTTAGTTGGGTTATTCAAATTTAGGCGCCGAATGTCTCTATGTGAAATGAAAAGTTAAATGCCAAATTTATGGAAATCAAATAGGGATAAAATAAAACTTCTTTGAATGAAGTAGTGCTTTACGTTGAAGGCAATATGGGTTTGGGTTGCTCTTAAAGCACAATCAAAATAAGGAACATTCCCACATGTGATGATGTGAATGCCCATGGACAATTACCCTTTCCTACAATTTATTTGTTTTATGTGGTCCCTAGATTGTTGAAAATTTTGAAGGGATAAAACATTATATTTAAATATAAAATAAAACAGGTGCAAATTCATAACAATTGTAAATGATAAAGCAATATTAAATTATATAAAAAATAAAAAACAAAAAATAAAACTTATCGAAATTCAACTGTTAACGACATTCTATGAAGCACGGGTACAGGTACGAGTATTGATACGATACGAGTATATCAATACGGTAAAATCTAAAAAAAATAGGGTATGGATACGACTTGGTACGCTTGTAAAAAAATATTTATTTTAATTTAGCGTAACGTAAAAATTAATTAAATAGTTTAATTTGTTAGGATCCAACCTATAATTAACATTTAATGCCAAAAGTAAAAGTATAAATTAAAATTAAATGTCAATATATTAAATAACTCACAAATCATAGTTTAATTTTAAAATCATGCTAATTATAAAACTAAAAATAAAAGAGAAGTCTAGTGAAATGAGTTTTATCTATGTAATAGAAGAAAATATTGTTTTAAATGAGGTACGGTACGACTTGGATATATACTAGGTACGTCTAAGTATGCCAAAAATTAAGAAGAAAAAATTTAGATACGTGTTTCGTGTACCCGATACATATGCAGAAGTACCATACACTGGTAAATATTTGATACGAATATGACATGTTTTTCAAAGTACCTATATTTCATAGGCGACATTCTACCCATCACAAGACAACTGTCACTTCCCTATAAGCGTGTGCACTCGAAATGTGGAGATGTCATAATTCACTTGATTGTCCCAAACTCAAATAAAAATAGTATAAAATTCTTATGTACTGTACCTATATCTAAATTGCTTTGGTTTTGAGTATGATAAAAGAAAAATGATTGGTCCACCAAATTTGAACTCACTCGAATCGCTTGAATTAAGTAAATCGGATGACTAGTTGAATGATCGGTGTCACCCTTGTCAACCATGGTTATCACCTTTACCAACTGTGACTGTTACTCTTGTCAACCTGTGTATCAATCAGCATCCTCTCGGCTGATTAGCCAAAGACTTCCTAGATGATCGGTCGGACGACCGACATGCACAAATTTAGACAATTCGGGTGAGCCCAAATTCAGTGGATATAGCATTAAAATAGAATTTGTTAATCTCATTAATTAATTCCCAAACGGTTAGATATAGAAACTCTTTAACCTCAATAGTAAAATATAGAGTACTTGGTTCAAAAGTCCAAATTTCAATTTTGTTTGTTTGAAAGCCCAGGCTCTGAAACACTTTGTTCAAAAGGACAAACTCAATCAAAATAACCAAAATATCCTTTCTTCTATATATCATATATACCTCCAACACTAACCAATCACACTAATTTATCTCTCTCTCTCTCTCTCTCTCTCTCTTCTCTTCGCAGCAACGCAATCACCGTCGCCTCGTCCTCCAAGCCACTACTACTGCCGCGATGCCAGAGTTGTCGAACCTCCAAACTCCAACGTCAGTTCCCTCCGCCACAACAGATTTGAACAAATGTGAACAGAAGTTATAGACGTTGCCGACGTCGATTCACTCTCTCTTACACCTCACGTTGTTCTCATCCGTCGTTCATCGCCGCCGACACACCGCATAATCTCTTTCCTCAGATCTCTCTCTCTCTCTCTCTCTCTCTCTCTGACACCCACTCAAATACACAGATGTCAAATCTGTTTGATGATACACATATCTTATATCTCTATTGATGATACACACTCAGATCTCATGTATGTGTGTGTGTCTCTGTCTGTCTCCAGATTTTATTTTATTTTATTGTAGTTGATCTGCTTTGTATGTGTAATTGTGATTGTAGTTATTTTGGTTGTTGATGTTGATTTTGATGATGTTGTTGTTGATGATGTTGATTTTCTTGTTCTTGTGTTGTGTTGAACAGATGGTATACAAAGATATTTGAACAGATAGAAAAATAATAATTTTTTTATAGATATGTTTGGTTTGGCATGATATTGCAATAGATAACTCTTTCATCTCTCTAGTAATTGCAACAGGTAAATACAAAATTTCAACAAATAGAAAAGATTTTGAAATCAGATAGAGTTGGTTTGACAGATAGGAACAAAATTTGAATTGAAAAGATAAAACAAATTGAACAGATTAGGAGAAAATTAAATAGATAAGCAAAAAATTAAATAAATAGAATTTTATTTGGACAAATATTTAAATAGATAAGAGAAATTTGAATTGAAAAGATTAAAAAATTAAATAGATAGGATAAAAAATTAAACAGATAAGAAAAAATGAACAGATAGAAAAAAAATTTGAACAGATAACAAAATTGTTGAACAAATAGTCAACGAAAGTCAACAGATAAATTAAGGAATAAAATTAAAAATAAAATGTCGTTCAAAACAATAAAAAAAAAATTTCTCATCAAACTATTTCACAAAAAATGAATTTATCACTAATAAAAAATATTCATCGAATTTAATACCTTAGACACCCTTCAAATTGAATTTATTACCAATTTTCTCTAAAATATAATAAAGATTTAAAAGGTAACAAAATATTATTTACAATTTAAAACTAAAATAATCATGAAATACAGCAATGTTACGGCCGGCTCAGAACTTCCTGTTCTATTTGTCAGTCTGGGTAATAGCTATATAGCCCTTAAATTACAATTTTTAGCCTGAGTAATCTGCAGAGTCTTTTTTCTGGAAAATTTAAAAAATAAATAAATAAAAAATAAAAATAAAAATAAAATGAGCAAAGTAAATGTTAAGAAGGAAAAATAATAATAAAATGGTGGAATTTATCCTAGAATTTACAAAAATGCATCTCTTTTCTCTTTTCCCTCTCCCCGCCCCCCAATCCCTCACCAACTCCTGCGCCACTATGCCAATCCCAAGCCTCCCCTGCCACCATTGTGACACTCCAATCCCTCCTGAAACCCTAGATATCCACTAAATCAAACCCCAGAGCCATCAAATCACACTCCCAGGCAACTCAAAATTCGCTGGTGCTTCAAATATCAAAAGCTCGTTCTCTCTCTCTCTCTCTGAAATGATGCTACAATCTTTATGCACAAACTATAGATTAGCATAATGATGCAAATATGAAATGATGCTTCAATCTTTATGCACAAACTATACATTTCTTTTGTCATTCTTGAAAATGATTACTTTCTTCCCAACCATAATAGCAGGCAGACGTTTTTACAAAGCTCAATCCAGACATAAATCAAATCATTGACAACATGCAACATATCTATCCAACCAAAAGTGTCTCTCATAAATAGTTCAAGTTCATCCCAAGATTTACTGATGGACTACCGTCATGCACACCCATACTGTTATTAATTTGAGCAGAAGCTACATAAACGTAAACACTGCCACACCCACTAGCGTGATATAAAAAAGCTCCCCCGCCCAAACACCCCCCCCCCCCCCCCAAATCCTTGGATTACCTTCATTAGTGTGTGGTGCTTTATTCTAAGTGTAATCCAAAAGTCACAAAGTTTTCATAATTATTTTCATAGAAGGTTTTTCATGATACCTAGCATTGCTGAAAAAAAAAAAAAAAAAGGAGATCCAAAACAAGGCTGTGAAGTTCTCAATACTTTGGAGGTGGCTTTTGGGTTGGCAGTAATCCAAAGCGTTTCTTTAGAAGGACTCTTTGCCTGGAATATTTGTCATCAGGAGAGAAGCGAGCTACAGTTGACCAAAAAAACAAAGGATTAATTATAGGAAAAACTGTATGGGCTTGCATTATATTCTTTGATGGTGTACTGCTCCAATATATCACCAAGTTGCATCGAAATACACATACATACAGACACATATATGAGCAGAGAAAACAAAGGGAGAGGAGAGGAAAGGGGGTGGTTATTGGGGGGAACAAGCACCATATCCATCAAATAGGGCTTGATGCAAAGCCCTGATTTTGATGACTCTTGCCTTTTTACTAGAAAAATAATCTACTTGTACAGAGTCAAGTTTACCATAGGCTTGCAACCCCAAAACAACCTAGTGCCACATTCTGACAGAGATGCCAATTCCAAAGAAATGAAATAGAAAGCTGCCCAGCCAAAATTTCACAAAGATCTCCTTTAATTAAAACTACAATTATGGCTTCCAAACAAAATAAAAGATTTAAGCATACGAAAGAGATTTCCAAGAAAAAAAATCACTAACTCTTTGATTGTGAACAGGAAAAGGGAATACATATCAAATTCATCTCCATTAATCACTGTTTTTTTTTCTTTTTACTTTCAATGGAGAAAAAACACATTGGTTGAGAAAACTTTAAGAAAGCCAGTGCTTTTCGGGCTCGACTTTGGACTGTTTTACTTTCAATGGAGAAACCAAACTACAAAACTTTCAAACCAGTTGAGCTGGATGCAGCTGCTAGTCAGTTATTTCAATTCCCCAAAACATCACCTACACATCTTGTTTAGTTCAGTCATCATGCATGGGTAAAACACAAAAACAAAACAATGCATGATTTATTGTGAATACTTTATCCAAAATTCTATTCAAAGGAATGATTCAGAAACTCATCTTCCTCTTTGAAATGCTCACACAAATTCAATTTCAGAGCACACCAGAAGCAGAATACTAAACTAGCAAACAATAGATTGAAGAAAGTCAGAAACTCATCTTCCTCTTTGAAATGCTCACACAAATTCAATTTCAGAACATACCAGAAGCAGACTTCTAAACTCACAAACAATAGAGAAAAGTACCTGGATGAGCAGATTCTGTAGCCAATCCAAGTGGTGATTCTTTCTACATACAGAAAAGCAAATCCAATGTCAATACTAAACATAACACAAAGATGAAACCAACCAAAACATAAAAAATGCAGGACAAATGTGTGTAAGATTAATTTAAAAAGAAAGAAACATAGGATAAAAGTTGGCATTGACATACACCACAAAGAATAACTCTTTTATCATTGAAATACACCATAAAAAAATAACTAATGTTGTGTTTGGTCGGGGGATTTGAGGATGGACTTGGAAAAGAAAATGGAAAAGATAGGTAAAATGTGAATCAAATATACCTATATTTCTCCTAGTTTCACACACATTTTCCCTATCCCTTTCCAAATCCCTTCCCAAATCCCCAACCAAACACAACATAACAATACCTTCCAAATATTCTGAGAAGATGCAAATGCTATGAAAAAAGTGCTTTAAAAAAAATATTGACGGAAATTATTAAAATTTCCACAAGTTCAAGAAAGTCAAGATAACAAACATAAACACAACAACAGCAAAACCAAGCTTTTGTGATGCCAATAAACCTGGCACTCCATTTTCAAGATCAGATTAAATCTATGAGTTGAACAAATCAATATTGAGAAATAAAATAAACCAGCACAAAATTGTGTTCCAGCCCCAGCAGTGAATTGTGTTCTAACAAGCATGAAGTTATTTGATTACCCTCTCCAAATATCAAAATCTAGACACTAAGGCTATGTTTGGTTCATAGATTTGGATAGGAATTTAAAAAGTGAAAGGGAAAAAATGTGTGAAAGGTGCATGAAATGTATTTATATTTCATTCACAATTCACCCACCTTTTCCCTTTTTCTTTCTAAATCTCTACTCAAATCCATGAACCAAAAATGGCATAAGGGTTTGTTTGGATAATCATGAATTTCATATCAAGGGATTTGAGGTTAAATAGATAGAAAAACAATGGATAAGAAAAGTTGAAACAAAATATATATACATTTTAGTAGGATCTTTATAGTTAGAAAAAAAATTCATAGCATGATTTCAAATAACTATTTTATATTGTTATTTCAAATCCATCAAGATTAAGCTATTAAACTCAATCTTGAAATTCATAAATAAACTATTATATCTAAATTTGAGTAATTGTCATTGAATGATGGAGGTCAAATCACTTGATTTGAAATCCACATCTATACAAACCGACCTTAAGTTTCAGGCTCCATCACTAATGCAAATGCAAACCCTATCATCACATGCTAGCTTGTATACATTATGCAGACCTTTATCGAAAGAAAAATAAGAAAAAATTAAAAAGCTTAGGTCGGTTTGGTAATGTTTATATTATAATGTTCTGTTTATATTTACAGGATTTTTTAAAACTATGAACAAAAACTGTTTGATTTCTATTTTCATTATCAAAAAGTTACAAACAATTTATAAAATTTACTACCAAAATAAACGTTGGTTTCCCTTTTTTATTTTTTATTTTTTCATTTCTTCCTCTTTCTCCCACCTTTTACGACCACCATCCATTGCTGATCATCCCTACTGACCACCATTGCCAACCAACTC
This sequence comes from Camellia granthamiana, assembly GCA_036172215.1. Lineage (NCBI taxonomy): Eukaryota > Viridiplantae > Streptophyta > Magnoliopsida > Ericales > Theaceae > Camellia > Camellia granthamiana. The sequence continues at coordinate 65,137,620 of CM069914.1, forward strand.
TAGCCACCACCTCCCTCAACTGCCAACTACCTACCACCGTCGCCAACCAGCTCCCACCAACGGTAACTCACCTTCGGCCACTATTTGTTGTTGAAAACCACCTTCAATCGTTGAATGGGCACCATCTACAACCATCGGCAACCACTTTTGGCCACCGCCAACCACCTCCCACAGTGGCAACCACCTTTGACCACTACCTCCCGCAACCGCCAACCACCATCGACAACCACCCCTTTCATTTGTTTTCAAAACAAAATTTTAAAATACTTTTGTACCAAACATGTTTTTTATTTTTGCTTTTTACCCAAAATAAACATAAACATGTTTAATGTATTCTGTAAACTACAAACAATAAACTGTAAACATTACCAAATGGCATCTTAAAGTACCTGAGTTGCTACGCACAATTTTTTTACAATTGTTAAACTTCTATTAGAGGCTTCTACCATTAACAGAAAATAGCAATATATCATCTTTAAACAAGTTGTGAAAAAAGCTGCCAACGTGGTTTTATCATGTTTGTTAGAATCTTAGGAATCGCAACTCGATGAATACGATTCGACACGAGTTTCAACCAAAACAATTCGAATTGTGTTGTTAAATCTTAAATTGAGTGAATCATCTGATTCAATTGCAATTTAGTACATTTCATTGTGATTCACAAGGATTTAGTTTTGCTTGCATTATATATGAAACTGCATCGTTTTTGCAATCGTAAAATAAAAAAGAAATTAATTAATTATATATATTGATATACATAGTTTTACATGTGTATATATATACATATAATTTAATTCTATTCGATATTTATTCCTTTTTTTAATACTATGTGCCTATTTTTATATGTATATAGATATATAAAATTATATATTACGCTAAATAAAGTATATCTTACAATTCACGATACAATTAGTGACTTGACAATATGTTTCTAGCCCAGTATATAATTGTGCTCGGATAGGACCATAGTAATTAAAGGTGCTCCTAGGCCCCAAACAAGCACCAGAAGGGCCTTGCTCTATGCCAAGCCAAGCCCCTGCAATCAAGCCCACACAAACCCCTAGGATTAGCCTTTTAGTAGGCTCCAAACTTAAGAAAAGCGTGCTTTTTTTTAATAATCGTGTTTTTTTTTTTTTTTTTTTTGAACAATGGTCACGCAACTCAGGTACAAATGTCAACTAAGACAGCCACAATGGCAGATGCATCAAGCAGCTCAGGTACAAATGAATATATTACAAAAGCTACTTTTATGGACATGCCATAAAAAAAAAACTTCAAAGGCCTTTTCTCAACATTTAGGATTACTAGCACCAATTAGGCTCAGATAGTAGCAGCACCATTAGGCATGAAATAACTCATAAATAAGTGTTAGTGCGTCACCCTTAAACTTGAGGGTCAAAAATGTTCACTGACATCCTGAACACATCAACAGAGAAGAAATCTGATGCGAAATCTCAAATCACATAACACCGACATTTAATTAGAACTATAACAGGGATAAAATAAAATGAAAAATAATTGAAATATCAAGTTCCATGAATTTAAAAAACCATGTAGTCTGAGTTTACATATTTTTTTAGTAACTGTTTCGCATTTTAACAATCTTGTTTTCGAGATACATATAACTCTCAAAAGATCAATCAGCATAGTGATGGGCCCAACTCCATTAGATTCCTTAATGTTTGAAACATGGTTAAATCAACAACCAACAAGGAGCAGATTAAAGAAAGAACTAGCGCATCATCAAAATCAACATGTAACAATATTGTATTGATTTGTTTGGAACTCCAATATTGATACGGTAAATTATATATATAACATCATCTAACAGGAAAAAAACTACAAGAATGAATGACCCAAGATTGCATACCTTAGTGGTGTAAACTTTGTCACCGTTGTCATTTATGTAGAATTGAAGATACATTGTGTCCAACTGTTCAGCTTTTTATACCATAGAACATACATAAAGTAAAAATTCAACAGTAACATGAAAAATGATCACACCAATACAAAAGAATCCAAACCAATGGTTAAAGAATAAAGAACCACAAAATGAGGATTTGCCAAAGACCATTGATGCAGAGACTAAGTAAAAAGAAAATGTGGGGAAATTTACAACAAGGTGTGAATATTGAATAACTGCTAATTGGGTAACTAAACAACACCAAATAAAACTAAAACAAAAAAAAAATATTTATCCCTTTAATTTTCTCAAAAGCCAAACAGAGGATAACAAAAAGGAACACTGAAAAATGAGGATGGATTGTGAAGAACCCTTAAAAGCTTACCAGAGAAATCGCAAGAAGCTAACGAATTGCTCGTCGAGTCTTTGTGCTTCTCAAACTCTAAAACCCACCAACACTAAAACCCTAGAATTGGTAAACACACACCCCCAAAGGCAAGAAGAAAAAAACAAACATCATCAACAAGTGCAGGTGTGTCTTCTGATAAAATTAAAAATTAAATGTAAATGTAAATGAAAGATTTTTTTACTCTTATCTGTCTGTATTTCCCTCTAAATAAAATAGTGTTTGCGTCATAATTATAAAAAATATAAAAAATTATCATAATTAAAAAATATAAAAAATTATCATAATTAAAAAAAAAAATTATTTATAATTAAAGAAAATATAACATAATTAAGTGTGTATATTAGAATTTTCCAATTTTAAAGAGGACTAGCAGAGTATTTAGGTATCATCCAATTGATTGCTTATTAAAAATAAAAAATTAAAATAAAAGAAAATTAGAAATTATGAAGAAAAAAAAAATTGTGTTTAGCTCTCTTTTTAAATTGTAGTTCTAATAAAAAATTTCAAAACTCTTTTCAATAATCATAATTAAACACACAACTCAAAACTCAATTCAAAATTTATTTTCAAAAACTCATCACCAAACACACAACTCAAAACTTAATTTAAAATTTATAACCAAACTCTTTTCAAAACTTTATTTTAAAATAAATCTTGAATTTTTAATTTTATCAATTAAAACTTTAATTTTTATTTGTTTTCAATTTAAATTATCGGTCTATTTTCGTTAAATAAAACCGATGAAAAAATGGTATTTTAATTTTTAAACTTAACAACAAATAATATTTTAAACATTTTATGTATATTCACATTAAGTTTAATGGCTAGAATACTATTTTTATATCGGTTTATTTAACAAAAATAAGTGAATAATTTAAATTGAAAATAAAAAAAAATTATAGGATAAATTAACAAAATTAAAAATTCAGAATCTTTTATAATTTCTCCATAAATAAAATAAAAAAAATTTTTGAAAAGAAACGGATAAATTTGTGTACGGAGACAAATTTGTGGCATAGTGTAACAAGTGAAAAATAAAAAAATAAAAACAAAATTAGATATAAATTTTGAGATTATAAACTTTTAAAAGCTAATCACTGCACCTCCAAAGGAGCAACGAGCAAGGATCCCCTCTTTGACTCCCTTACTTAATTTCCTACTTGATGGGCCATTGGGCCAACTTTTAGGTTAAATTTTGATGATCCAAACCGTTCATATTTTAAAATTTGTCATGTATATCATACCTATAAAAAATCAAGTCGATCAGATATCAAAAACCACGTGAACTAAAAGTTTTATTAAACGATAAAACTGTTTATTATAGGTATGATATACATGACAAATTCTAAAATGTGAACGGTTCGAATCATCGAAATTGGGCTCATAATTAAAGAAAATATAACATAATTAAGTGTATATATTAGAATTTTCCAATTTTAAAGAGGACTAGCAAAGTTAGTTCTCTTTTTAAATTGTAGTTCTAATAAAAATTTTCAAAACTCTTTTTAATACTTATAACTAAATGTACAATTTAAAATTTATTTTCAAAAACTCATAACCAAACATATAATTCAAAACTTATAATCAAATTCTTTTCAAAACTCTATTTTAAAATAAATCTTGAATCTTTAATTTTATCAATTAAAACTTTAATTTTTATTTGTTTTCAATTTAAATTATCAATCTATTTTCGTTAAATAAAACTGATGAAAAAATGGTATTTTAATTTTTAAACTTAACAACAAATAATATTTTAAACATTTTATGTATATTCACATTAAGTTTAATGGCTAAAATACTATTTTTATATCGGTTTATTTAACAAAAATAAGTAAATAATTTAAATTGAAAATAAAAAAAAATTATAGTGTAAATTAACAAAATTAAAAATTCATAATTTATTTTATTGCAAAACTCAAATCTTTTATAATTTCTCCACAAATAAAATAAAAAAAATTGAAAAGAAACGGATAAATTTGTGTAAGGAGACAAATTTGTGGCATAGTGTAACAAGTGAAAAATGAAAAAATAAAAACAAAATTAGATATAAATTTTGAGATTATAAACTTTTAAAGCCTAATCATCTGCACCTCCAAAGGAGCAACCAACAAGGATTCCCTCCTTGACTCTCCCTACTTAATTTTCTACTTGATGGGTCATTGGATCAACTTTTGGGTTGAATTTTGATGATCCAAACTATTCATATTTTAAAATTTGTCATGCATACTATACCTGTAAAAAATCAAGTCGATCGAATATCAAAAACCACGTGAACTAAAAGTTTTATTAAATGATAAAACTGTTTATTAAATTTTTTTAATAAATGATTTTTAGCTCTTCCGATATTCGATCAATTTGATTTTTTACAAGTATGATATACATGACAAATTCTAAAATGTGAACGGTTCTGATCATCAAAATTGGGCTCAAAAGTAGACCCAATAGCCCATCAAATAGTGAGTCAAGTAAGGAAGTCAAGTAGGGGATCCTTGCTCCCTCCAAAGAGCCAATGCTTCATAACGATTTCAGGTCCGATTATTTCAAAAACGTGAATATGTCATTTTAAAATTAGTTTATTAACAAATCAACTAACTAATTATATTTACAATAACAATAATTTACAAATCAAAAATGATTTGTGCCCCCAGTTTTTCCCATCCCCAGTGACCCCCCAGTGTTTTTTTATCTTTGTAAATATTACAATTGGTCATTGCTTAACTCGTTTAGTTGCACTAATAATTTTTTATTTTTTAACAATACCCTGAGAAACTTGAAATCGTAATTACAAAGCTACTCCTTTGTCCACAAATAATCTTATTAAGCTTATTACAAAATTTCAATGTCCCTTTTCATCATGTATAAATTGAATCAATTAATAAGATGAGGTTTGTTTTTAAGCCAATTTAAATTTGTATATTACTAAAGAACTAAGCAAATAATTTACAATGATTAGGAGAACGACATCAAATTAAATAAAAATAAACACAACAATGCATATAACCCTTTTGACAATAGCATTAATGGACAAAGTAGACTCTTTTGACAATAGCATTATCCACAAATAGATTTATTGGAGGTCATATAAACAACCGTAACGACCCCTCCTCATATGCTATTCGTAATTTGCAAGATATACTACCTCTGTTTCAAATTATTTATTTGACATAAAAAATAAAATTTTAAAAATATATATATATATTATCATGTCAACATCAAATTTTTCCCCACAAATTATATGAATTTTAAGAGATCTTTTAAATGGTGAAAAAAAAATTAAATTTTAGTATGAGAATATATTATTTTTAAATTTTTATTTTTTATATCGGACAAATAATTTGAGACAAAGGAAGTGGCAAAGATTATGAGATTAGTAAAGACTTAAAGATAAGATCCGAAGTCTCCACTTTGAATCACCCTAAAAACTATTGGAGGTTTGCATGATCATTAACTTTAGGATTTCGAAAATAGTCAAGGTGCACACAATTTGATCAGAATACTCGATTATATAAAATAAAATAATTTTTTTTTTTGATATATTACCTATATTCTACAATAATACTATACACTAAAAATATATATATACAACTTAAAATGAAAGGTTTATGTATCATCATAGTCCATATAATTGCGGCTCATATGAGGCCAAATTCAAATTTACACCATAAATTTAAATTTTGATTATCCTATAATAGCAACCAGCTATCAAGGAGCATGTGAAGTCCAAGCAGAAGCAGTGAACAAACTAGTATCCTTCCACCCTAGCCTAAGTGCCCCATCTCCTTGGACAAGGCTATACCCTTGAACAGGAGGGAACATATTCAGTATAAGCTGTGCTTGAGCCATTGAATTCCCAGTCATTGGTACTTGCATGAAGCAATTCCTTGCAAGTTCACTCCTCCAATTCCTATACTTGTCCTCCCCACTCCGAGCCGGTCCTCCTATTGCCAATATGTTGTTAATCTCCCTGTAGAGTAGGCAGTGCTCGACGCCATGGCGACTTTGATCATCACTAGGCAAAAAAGCTCCAAGAGAGTCGAAAATGGTGGAGTAATAATGAAGAGACCCAACAAACCGGTCTAGAAAAGAGCCTCCATGAGCTGCCATGTCTTGCTCCACCAATGTGATCACTCTTGGAGCCAACCCTTGGAGGAGTCTCATCGTCTTCCAATCCGGTCCAGTGGCATCGTATAGTGAGTGTTGTAGCCAGTGCACCGCTATGGCCTCTCCACCGCGGATTTGCAACATTGACATGTCAAGATCACCAAATTTCTTGGCAATTGGGTGGAATTCAAATGACATGCCAAGCCTCCTAGCGAAATTCGAAAGTTGCTTTCCTGTTTCGATCAAGAGCTCTATTGAAGCCCCCATACCGGTCATTCTCACATGTGGTGGACCCTCTAAACGCGTGGCAAGGATGTGAAACAGTGCCGGCCATTGAAGGCCTTGCATGATGTCAAGGTCAATGATGTGAACCCTAGACCAGCCATGGAACGCCTCAAGGATGGCTTGGTTGGAGGTGAAGTGTGCAAATTTGATAAAAGGGGAAATATTGTTGAAGACTTGGAAAGAACAGTGAATGCTTTTGTGATTGATCAAGGGGCTACAAATCCCTAGCCATGAATTGATAACCCTACTAGCCATGGCTTTAGAGAAATAAGACACAACCCTTTCAGCACAAGAAGGTCCATAAGGTGAGGCCATTTGGGTTAGCTCAAGCAACATTCTGTGAGCTTCACCAAGATTGTCAACTGATATAGCCACTGCACACTCCAAAAGAAGTGTGAGTAAGCTCAAACCATGCTCATCTAACCTACTCAAACCCTTAGACCCACCTCCATTAATCTCAGTGAAGTTAGTTTGATCTCCAAAATAATTGCACGACTGAAGTTGGTCCCCGGCACCATCGAAGTGGCTTCTTGTCCCTGTAGTTTTCGTTGGCCTCAAGGCAGTGTTGTCCTCATCATACACCATTGTTGTGTCAGTTTGGAAGCTCTCATCAGTGCCGGATTCAGGTAAGTCTTCGATGAGCTGCTTTGTGACATGCTCCACCCACATGGAGAGTTCATTCTTCTCCAAGTTGGTGGTGCAGTTGTTTTGAACAGGTGATCTCAGACCGGGGTTAGAATTAATCCCGGTGTACTCAAGATTAGTGTAGTCCCATTGTTCTTGAGGTTGGATTAAATCAACCCCGTGAACTACTTGAAACTTTCCTTTCATCAAGGTGTCAAAATAGACTTAGATTAGATGTGTGTGTTGGTGTGTGTGTGTGTGAGAGAAAAAAGAGAAGGGAGAGGGAGAATGAATAAGGTTGTAGAGGGAGGTTATGAAAGGAGAGTGCTGGCCAGTTTTGGAGGTGAAGTTGCCATGGATGACCAAATTAAAATAGAACTTTTGTACAAAATAACATTTTATTCATGAAGATGAGTTCTATTTATAAAAATGAGACTGCAATATTATTCACCTTATTTAGTTTCAATTTTCTAAATTTAATTTTCTGTATTTTTTTTATTTTTAGTATTTTTTTAATATTTTAAGTAATTTTTTTACTTTAGATGTACCTAAAAAGTAAAATATTCTCTAAAAAAAATTTAAAAATCAATAAATACACAAGAATATGAAAATGTATTGAATTTTCATTTTTTTTTTTTTTGAATTCTTGGTATTTAGTGAATTTTTTAAAGTTTTTTTTTTCACAAATATTATACTTTTTAATTTTATTTATATTAAATGTATTAAAAATTAAAAAAATTGCTTAAAATATTTAAAAAATTCACTAAAAATTAAAAAAAAAAAACAAGAAAAATAAAAAAATTCAATTTTCAAAAAACTGAGTACAGAAAATTAAAGATCATTTTTTTTTTAAATTTTATGTATGAATAAATTTTTTATATTAAGAAATGATAGCAAAAGAAATGGTCAATCAGAGTCACACCTGATAATTAAAAAGAAGATTTGTTTAGGTGGACTTGTTTATTCCAAAAGCTTGGCCGGCATAGTGAGACATATAGATGAAGATAAGTTGCTTATTGCCAAAATTACACATCACTCTGGTAGTGATTTCCACATTGTTTAATTACTAGTTTCCTTTTTCACGTAAACAAATCACGCAACCTGATGGACAATGATGGATCTAGGGGCGGCTGTGCTCTCAAAAATTTGAAAAATATCATATGTTATATTAGAAATTTTAAAATAATTTAAAATTATAGGAGTTCGCACTCCCAAATTTTTTTTAGATAATTTTAAAATTATATAGAGGAACTCCCAATTTTTTAAACTATAGAATAACCCCCAAAATCGTAATCCTGAATCTGTCCTTGCTAAAGGGATGTTATGAGGTTTTCCAACAAACTCATCAAATAAAATTACCGGAAATGTTTCAGTGCTCGAATTTCAAGCTCGAATTGTGGCTCGAAACACAAAAGAGAAAGAGAAGGAGAAGAGAGGGAGAGGGAGAGGGAGGAGAAGATGCAGCGGTGGAGGAGAAGGCCGTCAACGGCGGTAGATCGTCGCCCAGCCCAGGCCGTCAACGGCGGTAGATCGTCGCCCAGCCCAGCCCCGCCGCCGTCGCCCCTCCTCCCCCGAATATTCTGCCCCCTCCAGTCCTCCTCCTCCTCCTCCTCCTCCTCCTCCTCCCTCCTTCCTCCTTCCTCCTTCGTTCTTTTGCACCTGGTCTTCGTTGATCTGCAAAAAAAAAAAGATATAGAGAAGAAGATGGAGTTGAAACATCAGAAAAAGAAAAGAAAAAAGAAAAAAAAAAAAGGGGTCAAAACGACGTCGTTTTGACCCCTCGAGCCAATTTGAGCCAAGCTCTTTCGAGCTCTGTAGCGGTTCCGTAAAATTACAGAGAGATGAAACACCAACTAAACACCCACAGTAAAAGTGAGAGTTGCTATATATACATTGATTTCAATTTATTTATTTATTTTGTTGTTGTTGTGAATATGCACTTCATCCTTGCAATGAGATCCATCGTAATCAAAAAATAATGACTGAGTTTCATTATTTTATGAATTACAACAATAAATTAAGATTTTAAAAATAACAATTTAGAGACAAAATCATTATTAGAGACAAAATATTTTATTTATCAAAAGTATCATTGTTATATTTTTAGTGACAAAATTAGATATTTAGTGATAATTATTACTATTTTTTGGAAGCAAAATTTGTCTCAAAAAATAAACTATTTTGGCACCCCTAAAAGTGTTTTTATTATATTTTTAAAATTTTACCATTAAAAGTCTAGTTTTTTACTTTTTGAAACGGCTTTCTAGCGACAATTTTTGCATCGACAATATTTGGCTCTCAAATAATTTTTGCAATAAATTTTTCACGTTTTGGGATAAAAAAATTTAGATTATAGAGTACTTCCAGGGCACGACCACGTGGTACTTCATAATATTATAATTGGTGGAGAATGTGTGATATTATGATTTTGGGTTGGATAATTGAAAAATATGAAAAGATATGATGAATGATAATTGCTGAAAGAATGTAGACACGTGATATTTTGGGAGTACTAAATAATTGTTTTATGAAAAATGTATGATGTACGTAAAATGTGAAAAAAAAAAAAAAAAAGGGGGTTCAAATTCGTCAATTGACAAATATCTCATATAGACCCAACCCAAAGAAATGTTTAATGCAAAAATAAATTTAGAGACGAAGAATTAACTAATCATAAAAAGTAAAGGTCGAGTAATTGAGTGAAACATTGTCTTTAATCAAAATTATTTTTGAGGAACATTATTATTTAAGATAAAAAATTAGAATTAAATTTTAATGTTAATAATGTGACAATCAATTAGAATATTAAAGATAACATTCTCTCTCATAAATTCTCTAATTATTAACAAATCATATCACTTACATACCATTAGATTTAGAAAATAAGCTTAAAAAGTAAACTTCGATATTATTTTTCTTTTTTGAGTTATGTATCCCCGACGATATAGGTATGTATTTGCACGTAAAATAAGATATAATTCTCTAGTGGGTTTTATTTGTTCTAGGTGCTTAATAAACAAATTAAAGATTGAGGTCTTTTTTTTCTTTTTTCTTTTTTTTCAACAAAAGTCGCACTAAGTACTTGTTACTTAATTCAACTCCCCTTTAAGAAGAATTGAACCCATAATCTTCTCCTTGGGACTAAGTCTTTAGAAGAATCATAGTAGCCAATTAAATTAAGCTTATTAGTTAAAATTGAGGAGTTGATGATGTTTATATATACATATAAATAGTCTAATAATCTTTGATTCAATCTATCACTCTAAATTATCATATGCACTAAAATGATGACATAAGTGACATCTCACACTTAACTCTAATGGTTAGATTAAAGGGTTGATGATATATTTGATGTGTAGGTTAATTTAGGTTTATGGTTTTGACCCAGATGACCATTCTAAAAAATAATTAATTATGCATTAATATTTTTTAATTGTTAATATGTCTTCTTCAAATTGATGTGTTTGGGTTGGTTATGGCAGAGGTTAACACACACACGATGCCAATTTGCCGAGCTAAAACGATTGGTTAATTGATAAGTACATATTAGAATAGTGCTACCGGGAATATTTTGACTTTTTTTTACTGAGCTAAAACGATTGGTTAATTGGTAAGTAAAGATTAAAATAGTACTAACGGGAATATTTTGACTTTTTTTAGGGTGCAATGGCCTCTTTACCGAGCTAAAACGACCGCTTAATTGATAAGTAATGATATTAGAGTTTTAATGTCAACTTTAATGATGTGACAATACATTCAAAAAAAATGCAATATGACAAGGCAAAACATCAAATTATAAGGTGATACCTACTTGTAAAGCTCCTCATTTAGAGATCTCAAACATTTTTGAAAGATAAAATAGTGCTGATGGGAATATTTTGACTTTTTTTAAAGCGCATGGGCCCACTTCATATAAAAAGAAAACTTATTAGAAAGTATTTATATTTCAATTAGTGCATAAAATATTCTTATATTTTAATAAATCTTGTTATTTGGGATATTTAATTCATTAAATTCTAATTTTCATATTTAATATATTTTATGGATAATTGTATCCTTATAAATATTTTTGGAGCCCATAATAATTTGGTAATGTGAACATTCACATTAAATAAATTTGACAATATGAATGTTCACAGCATGAAACATTTACACTATCAATATGAATATTAATGTGTGTTTCAACCTATTATTATTAAGAGTATTTTGGTAACAATGTCACCCATAAGACTTATTAAAACATAACAAAATAATTTAAATTAAATAGAACATAAGTAGGTAAAAAAAAAATTATGAAAAAATGTCTCTTTCATTAAATTAGTATTTGCATTCAATTATATTGATTAATGTAACAAAAATAGAATTTAAAAGGCAAAACAAAGATCAAAATAATCTCTCTTTTGGGTGTGTATCATGCAAGTTATAATATTTATGGTGTTCAAAATATATAATCATAACTAAAATAATAATCACAATAGATTATAGTCAATATCACAAGAAATTATAATTAAGTCATAACTAACACCGTAATAAATCATATCATACTCATCCCATTTTGCAAGTAAATAGTGATGATTACATGTTTTGATGAATAATTTTTACTGAAAGCTTGTTTGAAATTTTCATCTTTTTAATCCATTTTTATTTATAGATAAATATTCTGTTGGAACGATCTTTTGTGTAAAAAATAAATTGAAACGAAATCAAACAAATAAAATAAATAACTTACTGAATTTATTTTACCGAACCAAATGAATAATAAAAAGATCAAGTTAAGTGTGTGACACTTTGTCCTTAAGACAGATTTGTCCCACTACGATGCTTACAGTTAAGTGGCGTCTATCTCCTAGGATACAATGATCTTTATAAATTGTAGGAGCACTCCAAACAATTTGTTCGGCGAACAAAACCTTTGTTCTAAACTCTTTGAATTTTTTCCTAAAATAATATAAAGAATAATGCAAACAGATAAAAATCTGGACAACAAGTAAATGTATTTTTCAGACTATTTTTTGGGGATACCAAACTGCTGGAACAAAGCTGGTATTTATAGGCGAAATAAACCATCGAACAGGTGCAGTTTTTGAACTGAACATGTATAGTTTCAAATAAACAAGTGCAAACACTATTTGAACAGATAACTGCTGGAATGAAGATCTATCCGAACTGTATGAACTGTGTAGTTTCAAAACTGTGCAGCAGTTTTGAGCGGTTTCCAGCAGTTAAATTGTTTGGAATTTTCGTACTGAATGAGGTAAAACATAGACAGAAAATTTAAATTCAATTTTGGCACCAATTTGAATTTAATTTCATAAAGAATTTCTGAAAAAATTCAAATAAATTTCCTCCAAAAAATTAATGTTAGAACCGATCCAACCCACACCGCACCCAGCCCAGCCCAGCTCGGCCCGACTGGACGACAGCAGTGGTGCGCGCGCATGTGGTGGTTTGGGCTAAGGTTCACTTTGTTCATAACTCCTCCCTTCTACAAACTTAGGGTGCCCCTTGGGACCCAACCCAAGGTTGTATACGTAGAGCTTATATACTCACAAAAGCTCTCTTAAAATTTCAATGTGGGACAACCCATTTCAAGGAAACCCACATTTAATTCTTTAAATGTCCAATTTCACAAACCCGAAAATGACGTCAAGTTCCCATTCACTCATAAATGGTTTTGACGAACCGTCTTCATCGTATGACTTGCCATGCGGTAAGGAACACGTCACCTCTTAGGATCCACTTCAAAAGATATGTGAAACCCTCTCTATTTTGGGCTCAAAGATAGCCCAAAATAAGCCTATAAAAAACTAATTTTCCAACAATCCCCCACATTAATGGAATTTGACGGAGAGAAAATACAACAACATGTTCTAATTACAGAGAGTACAGAAATTGAAAATATTCTGCAAAGGATAGATAGCTTTTGGCTTTGAACCTTCCCTTGTGAGACACTATCGGATTTACTAACTAACCAGTGAACATGATATTTTGAACTGTTCAGTCGTTTGTGTAAATCAAGATAATAGAACTCACACAGTATATCACCAGACACAGTTTAGTTCTCACTATTGTGTTCATTTTGGCCCTGAACAACTTGGTCTTTCATGAGTGCTCTAGAGAATTGTAGCCCTTCACAAATCCCATAGAGCCGGCCCAGTTCACACTCACATAGGTGATTCTTATGAAGAGTATCCTTCCATACTCCACTAGGTTTACCTAAATATAAGAATCATTAAAATTTACTTAACCTAAAACGCTGCAAACATCACTATTTCATTATAGAAATGGGTAAGAGTTTGACTCCCCAATGATCCTTATGAGTCATACACAACTCGGTTGTCCCTTTGAACTTAGATCTTGGGATCTCCAGTCAACTGGATTGGGTTGGGTTAGGTTGCCATTGTGGTAACTCTTATTTAATAGGTTTAAGTCCCATTCCCCTCGATGAATTTTTAACTAACTCTCCTGCTAACCCTTTGGTTAATGGATCCGCTATGTTGTCTTTAGACTTCACATATTCAATGGAAATAATTCCATTAGAGAGTAGTTGTCTCACGATGTTATGTCGACGACGAATGTGTCGTAACTTACCGTTATACATATGACTCTGTGCTCTACCAATTGCTGATTAACTATCACAATGTATGCATATAGCAAGCACCGGTTTTGGCCATATTGGAATATCTTCAAGGAAGTGGCGAAGTCATTCTGCTTCTTCCCCAACTTTATCTAAAGCTATGAATTCTGATTCCATAGTAGACCTAGCAATGCAAGTCTGTTTGGAAGATTTCCAAGATACAACTGCCCCACCAAGAGTAAAGACATATCCACTGGTGGATTTTGAGTCTCTAGTATCCGATATCCAGTTTGCATCACAGTATCCTTCAACTACTGCTGGATATCTAGTATAATTTAGCCCAATGTTACGAGTAAATCGGAAATATCTTAGAACCCTTATAATTGCTTTCCAGTGTTCTACTCCCGAATTACTCGTATATCTACTTAATTTATTTACTGCATAAGCTATATTTAGGTGAGTGTAGTTTATCAAGTACATTAAGCTTCCAATAATTTGGGCATATTCTAATTGAGAAATACTTTCCTGTACATTCTTAGAAAGAAACAAATTAACATTCATAAGTATTCTAGCAAGATGATCATCATCTTTGCTAAATTTGTCAAGTATTTTCTCAATGTAATAAAATTGTGACAAAGCATAACCTTCTAGTGTTTTGGTAATTTTCATACCAAGAATTACATCAACAATACCCATGTCTTTCATGTCAAAATTGTATTCAACATTTTCTTGGTAGTTTTAATCATTTCATTATTACTATCTATGATAAGCATATCATCTACATAAAGACATATAATAACATAAAATTTGTCTGTGTTTTTAATATAAACACATTTGTCACACTCATTAATTTTAAAACCATTTGATGTCATTACCTTGTCAAATTTCTTATGCCATTGCTTTGGTGCTTGTTTTAAACCATATAATGATTTAACCAATTTACACACTTTCTTTTCTTTTCTTGGAATAAAAAATCCTTCTGGTTGTTCCATATAAATTTATTCATCTAACTTATCATTTAAGAAAGCGGTTTTCATATCCATTTGATGAATTTCTAGATTGTATAACGATGCAATAGCAATTAGCATTCTAATAGATGTTATTCTAATAACCGGTGAGTATGTGTCAAAGTAATCAAGACTTTCTTTTTGTCTAAAACTTTTGACCACAAGTCTTACCTTGTACTTGTCAATTGATCCATCTGCTTTCATTTTTCTTTTGAAGATCCACTTGTACCCAAGAGGTTTACAACCTAGTGGCAAATCCATCAATTCCCAAGTGTGATTTTGCAAGATGGATTTAACTTTGCTATTTACAGCTTTTTTCCATAAATGAGCCTCAGGACTAGACATAGCTTCTTTAAAAGTTAAGGGCTCATTTTCTAACAAAAATGTTAGAAAATCTGAACCAAAAGATTTTGAGGTTCTAGCACGTTTACTACGTCTAAGCTCCTCTTCCTCATTTTGATCTATCTCTTGCTATTGTTCTTGATCATGACTGGTAATAGCATCATAAGATCTTTTATTAGTACTACTCTCTTATCCAGTTTTATTTGGAAACACATGTTCAAAGAAAGACACATTCTGAGATTCAATAATAGTATTTACATGCATTTTGGAATGTTCTGACTTATGAATCAAAAATCGATATGCACTACTATTCATGGCATAACCAATGAAAATGCAATCAATAGTTTTAGGACCTATCTTAGTCTTTTTAGAACTAAGAATAGCCACTTTAGCCAAACACCCCCACACTTTTAAGTATTTGTATGATGGTACTCTTCCATGCCACATTTCATAAGGTGTTTGATTCACTTTCTTTTAGGGTACTTTATTAAGTATATAATTAGTAGAAAGTATTGCTTCCCTCTACAAGTTTTGAAGTAATCCAGAACTTGTCAATATGGCATTCATCATTTCTTTTAAAGTCCTATTTTTCCTTTCGGCAATTCCATTTTGCTGAGGTGAGTAAGGAGCGGTGGTTTGATGAATTATTCCATGTTCTTTATAAAATTCACCAAAAGGTGATTCATGTTCACCACCTATATCACTTCTAAGTTTCTTAATTTTCTTACTAAGTTGATTTTCAATTTCATTCTTATATTAAATGAAAGTTTCCAAAACTTCATCGTTGGTTCGAATTAAATAAATATAACTATATCTAGTATAGTCATCTATAAAAGTGATAAAATATTTTTTTCCACCTCTAGTTTGAATTGATTTAAAATCACAAATGTCACTATGAATTAATTCAAGTAGTTTCGTACTTCTTTTAATTGAATGAAAAGGAGTTTTAGATAATTTTGCCTCAACACAAATATTACATTTATGATTTGAATCAATGTCAAATTTAGGTAAACATTCCATATTAATTAATCTATACAAAGATCCATAATTAACATGTCCAAGTCTACCATGCCATAAATTTAAAGACTCAGGCAAGTAAGAAGAAGATGTATTTTTATTAATAACATAGAGTACCACAGTCATTACATTCATTTTGAAGAGGCCATCAGGTATGTAATATTTTCCTACATACATCCCGTTTTTGGTAAATACAAACTTGTCATTTTTAAAAATTAGCCTAAACCTATTTTTACTCGACAAAGATCTAGAAATAAGGTTCTTGCGAATATCCGATACATGCAGCACATTGTTGAAAGTGAGTTCCTTTCCAGATGTCACTTTCAAAATAATATTTCCTTGTCCTTCAACTTTAGAAGTCGAAGAGTTGCCCATAAAAAGTTGTTCACCATTGTGCACCACTGAATAAGATGTGAACATCTTTTTGTCGGCACATATGTGGCTAGTAGCACCAGTGTCTACCCACTATTCTTTAGGATTTTCGACAAGGTTTGCCTCAGAAACAATTGCAGAAAGATTTATGTCATCTATACCATTGGAAATATTATCCACTTCGGTCATATGGGCTCGAGCAGACTTTTTGCTTGTTCTTCTTTTGCCTTTGTGCTTGCTACGACAATCTTTGACCCGATGTCCCTCTTTGTAATAGATGTAACATTTGCCATTAAACTTGTACTTCTTATTTTCCCTTCCTTTAGAGTCTTGTGATGAATTTTCTCTAGAAAACTTCTGCTTCTTTGTCTTTTGAGCATGTTCTACCACATTTGCCTTATACTCCATTGGATGCTTACCGGCCCGCTTCTCTGAATTGCTGTTGTTCTTTTCAATCCTCAAACGCACAATCAATTCTTCTAAAGACATTTCTTAGCACTTGTGTTTGAGGTAGTTCTTGAATTCCTTTCAGCCTTATGGTAATTTCTCAATTAAGGCAGCAACTTGGAAGGATTCACTGAGAGACATGCCTTCTGCGTGAATGTCATGCAGAATGAGTTGGAGGTCTTGAACTTGGCTGATCATAGTCTTAGAATCAATCATCACAAAGTCCAAGAATTTGCCAACCACAAATTTCTTTGAGCTGGCATCTTCTGTTTTGTAGTTTTTCTCCAAAGACTCCCAAAGTTCCTTTGCTGCTTTAATAGGACTGTAGACGTTGTATAATGTGTTGCCAAGTCCGTTCAAGATATAATTCCGACAAAGGAAATCAGCATGTTTTAAGGTATCGACCGCAGCAACTACTTGCTGGTTAGTTTCATCCTCTTTCAAAATAGGAGCATCCTCACGGAGAAAGCGTGTCAAGTTTAGAGTTGTAAAATAGAACAACATTTTTTGTTGCTATCTTTTAAAATTAGTTCCTGAGAACTTTTCTGGCTTCTCACCGTGATTGACTGGCACAGTCACAATAGGAGGGGTGGGAGCAATTGCAGCCACCACACTAATATTAATTTGACTAGTTTCAGTAGCCATGAATTCTAAATTATAAAACAAAATTATAATTAGAATTTTATACTACACAAAAAATTTAAACCAAAACCATAAAATTAAATTCTGTAAAATAAAATTAAAAAAAAAAAGAGAAAAAATTGTAACTTTTATTTTCAATTAATTTGAAAATAAAATAAAATTTTATTTAACCAAATTAATTCTACATAGAAAATTAAATTTCTGTAACACTTCAATAATTAAAATATTGAAACTGAATTTTAATTAATGAATACTCAGAAATAATTTCTGAAAACCAAAATTAATTTCTGACAAAATTTCACAAATAAATATTCTGAATTGTTAATGATACTAGTATATTACTACTAGTTATCAAACAAAATAGACAGTATATTACTATTCTCTCTCAAACAGTATATTACTACTATTTGTTTTCCAACCAGAATATTATTTTGTAAAATCACAGAAAATAATTTCTGTAAGAAGAAGAAAGAAGAAAGGAAACAAACGAAAAATTATGTATAAACAAAATAATTCGAATCTGTCTTAAGATTATTAGAATAATCTTCTATGTAAAAAATAAATTGAAACGAAATCAAACAAATAAAATAAATAACTTACTGAATTTATTTACCGAACCAAATGAATAATAAAAAGACCAAGTCGAGTGTGTGACACTTTGTCTTTAAGACAGATTCGCCCCGTTACGATACTTACACTTAAGTGGCGTCTATCTCCCTGGATACAATGATCTTCACAAATTATAGTAGCACTTCAAACAATTTGTTCAGCAAACAAAATCTATGTTCTAAACTCTCTAAATTTTTCTCTAAAATAATATGAAGAATAATGCAAACAGATAAAAATCTGGACAGCAAGTAAATGTATTTTCAGACTATTTTTTCAGGATACTAAACTACTGAAACAAAGCTGGTATTTATAAGCAAAATAAACCGCCGAACAGGTGCAGTTTTTGAACTGAACATGTATGGTTTCAAATGAATAGGTGCAAACACTATTTGAACAGATAACTGTTGGAATGAAGATCTGTCCGAACTGTATGAACTGTGAAATTTCAAAATTGTGCAACAATTTTGAGCGATTTCCAACAGTTAAACTGTTTGGAATTTTCGGACTGAATGAGGTAAAACATGGACAAAAAATTTAAATTCAATTTTGACACCAAATTTGAATTTAATTTCATAAAGAATTTTTAGAAAAAATTCAAATAAATTTCCTCCTAAAAATTAATGTTAGAACCGACTCACACTCGCGCCGGTGTGGTAGTTTGGGCTAAGGTTTACTTTGTCCATAACTCCTCCCTTCTACAAACTTGGGGTGCCCCTTGAGGCCCAACCCAAGGTTGTACACCTAGAGTTTATATACTTACAAAAACTCTCTTAAAGTTTCAATGTGGGACAACCCGTTTCAAGGAAACCCACATTTAATTATTTAAATGTCCAATTCCACAAATCCGAAAACGACGTCAAATTCTCATTCACTCATAAATGGTTTTTACGAACCGTCTTTACCGTGTGACTTACCATACGGTAAGGAACACGTCACATCTTCGGACCCACCTCCAAAGACGTGTGGGACCCTCTCTATTTTGGGCTCAAAAATAGCCCAAAATAAGCCTATAAAAAACTAACTTTCCAACATATTCCACCTCCCCCCAAGATCACGTACATATTCCCATTCAAATAACATCAATCCACAACTTGGGTCTTCATTTGAAATGGAATTCCCAATGAAAATTACTTTGATATATAGGCCTATTTTGAAAAGTGATTTTTTTTTTGATTTATTGACTTTCTTTGAAAAAAAAACATATAAAAAAAATAAATAGGTGATAATAATCTAAATAAGCCAATAAACTGATTTTTTTTTACTAATTACCAAAATAAGCCATAGACTCATATCATAGAAAGTTTAACCAACTGCTCTAGCTTGAGTCATCACTTTTACATTTTAATTGAAAGGTTTGCAAGTAAATAGTAATAATTGATTATTTATTACGTATTAGAGTTGTTTTGTTTTTATGAGTTCCTTCTTGTTTGATGTAGTGTCGTTAGTATTGGATATTTTATTTTTTATCTTCTTTTTTTTTTCAATTGGCATGAGTATTTTCTTTACAATATGGAGAATGACAATTGAACAATCATTCTCTAACAAATATATAAACTCAACCATCAACCCAACAAAAAGAGCCCCATAATTGGGAAGAAATCATCAACCTGACAATTACAATAAGAAAGAAATAATAAAAAACAAAGTAAAATTTCATAATATTAATATTTTTGGGTGCCCCATAATTAGTCAAGATTTTCTTGGCATTTCTGATAAAAGTATAAGTGGGTGGCTAACTGAGTTAACTTAATTAGAGTTAGACTTGCGAGTATCTGTTGTTAAACTTTCTGTTAGCAGCTATTTTAATATTATAATGTGTTAATGTGTTATCGTTGGTTTTTCTTTTCTTTCCCTTCAAGTTTTCAAATCCACCTTGCTTATCTATCCAAGTCTTCTCCAAGTCATCCGTTCCTTATCCACCAAGACAATCTCCAAGTCTTTGCCAAGTCTTGGTCTTGGTTCACCAAGACTTATCCATTCCAAGTCTATCTTTACTTAGCCACCAAGATAGACTCTTATATATATAGTGAACTTATGTCCTATCTAGATATATAGACACGAGAGAAGAAGTTTTTGTTCCTTAGAAGTTTTGTTCCTTTGTTATGTCTAGTGTGAGATTATCAGGCAAATAAAAAGGGTGTGTGTGTGATAAAACTTTGGGTTCAATCAATTGTGCAGTATTGGTGAACCATACGACTTAGTCGGGCTGTTGTATCCTGGGGGGACAAGTCAAGGTTTTTCTGCTGCACCGGTGTGAGGCTTTACCTAACCGCAGAGGGCTTAAATCTCCTTAAAGAGAGCAAATTTCCCGCGCCTCAGCCCTTTCAATAATTATTGTAATTTCTATTTTCTAGTATTTTATTTGTAATTATCACCAACACTTTCTTACATAATTAGTTAGTTAATTTGATGTGATTTTTTAAATATTTACAAATATTCTGTTACCGATTCAACTCAAAAATAAATAAATAAATAAATAACTGGGCGAGAGCTTTGTTTGTAAACTATAGAAAACAATATTTAGGACTTGGTCATTGACAATTATAATAATATATAGAAAAAGAAATTAAATAGACCAAGTTATTTTTAGCTAAGAGATTAAAACTATTTTTGATCCATATATTACTCCATGCTTGCTTGGTGTATCTTACAAAACTATTTAATTAGGCTTGATCTACTACTCTAGGCTTGGGTGGTGCATCTAATAGATCTGTTTTTAGCTTATTCTCTCATTTTTTTTTATAAAAAATATAAATATGTGGCAAGAGTGTTCGGTTTAATTTCTACTTACAACTTATGAGACATAAATAGTTTAAATAAGTTTTTTTATTGAAAAATAAAAGAAGATGTATTTTTAATTTTTACTCTCTTATTATTAATTTTCACCTTACACGGAATAGACCCTATAGATCATAACAAACCTAATCCTACCAATGCCTAGACCTCATTTTAATTGGTGAATTTGGTAGGCATAAGATCTCTTGTATCCAATATTTTCTATTCTTTGGTTTCCAACTCTTGATTAATCGCATGATTAATGGTAAATGAATTGATTATTTCAAGGTGTTCAGGATAAGAATCAGTCCGTCGAACTTAATTAGTTAGTCACTATTCGAGATATAAGAAATAAAAGATTGATTATTTTTAATGTCAGGCTTCCATAAAAAAATCATAATATATTTTGTGAGAATTTGTAGGATTATCTATACTCTTGATAAATCAAAATGTTGAAAATTTCAAATTGTCAGCATCAAAACAATTTCTTAATTAATCGAAGCAAATCATCTGTCTTTTGTTTTAACTTTGTATGAGAAAGTCACTCACGACAACAACACAAGTGGCAGTTCTATTTTCATTACTAAAGTTTAAGTAGGTGAATCCATTTTCTTTTTTGTTTTTGGACCAAAGAAAATGACGATATTGGTCTTTTAAGGTTGTTAAATTTAAGGGTGATTTAAGATGTTTTAAATAAGTTTATTTTTTAATTTTTTATTAAAAAAATATATAAAAAAGTAAAAAAAACTGATAAAAAAATAAAGAGAAAATATTAATAAATATTTATTAATATGATTCAAATAAATATATATATACAAAAAAAAATATACTTTTTAATACATGTCAAACACGTACTTAATTGTAATTAATATTATTATATATAGGGCCGAAAGTTAGGAAATTATTTAAAAAGCACTTGATGGTAGATGGTGACACCATGTAAGCGTTATAACAAGACAAATGGCACTAGCACAGTCACTGTGGACCTACCATAATAATTAATTACTTTTATAGTCGTCCCCCGTCTGAAAAGATGTTACAATGTGTATTTGTACGTTGGAAAAAAAGTTAAATAATTTTTATAATGTAAATTATGATTTTTTATAATTTTTGTGTTGACAGTTATAAATACTGGGACTTTTTTTAAGTGTGCAACTTATACTTTTTGTGTAAGTTGCACACTTACACCTCCTGTTTATACCTTTTGTGTTGGTTGCATATGGTGTGCAACCCCCTAAAGGATTGCACACCATAACAGGACCCTAAATACTGTTGTGCATCTTTAAAGTTATGTATAATTAAAATAATTTTTTTTTGTAGCAAAAGTTTTTTGAGGAACAGAAAGTTGAATTTTTTGGATAAAAAAATTTATATATTTTATAATAAAAATTATAGTTTTTATATAAGATAACATATCATATATAATTTCCTTTTCTTTTCAATTAATATAATAGAGTGATTTTAAGTCGAGATGCTAAACTCACTCACCAAGGATCCTCTAGAGTTTTTTTTTCCTAAAGTTTCCTAAAGTGGTGTGTTATATGGTTGAGATTTAATACTAAAAAATTGATGTGACTTGTCATTAAATCTCAACCATACAACACACCAATTTAGAAAATTTTAGGGAAAAAAAACTCTAAAGGATCCTTGCTCCAACCCACTGACTAACCTTTTAAAGCCAAACTTAATGGACACAAAATAATTTACAATTTATACAATCTGTTAGGGGATATTTTAATATTATAATGTGTTATACGTTTGATTTTCTTTTCTTTTCCTCCAAGCTTTCATTTTCTTTCTCTTCAAGTCTCCAAGTCAAGTCAAGTCCCAAGTCTTCCAAGGAAATTGCTTCCTATTCTTATCTACTAAGTTTCTTCTCCTCCAAGCCACTTGCCTACCAAGTTTCATCTTCTATAAATTGATCTAACTTCTTATCTTGGAAGGGAGAAGAAGTTTTTGTTACTTTATTATGTTTTGTGTGAGATTATCAGGCAAATAAAAAATGATGTATGTGATAAAGTTTTGGATTCAACCAATTGTGTAATATTGGTGAACCATACGACTTAGTCGGGCTGTTGTATCCTGGGAGGGACAAGTCAAGGTTTTTCCTACTGCACCGGTGTGAGGCTTTGCCTAACCGCAAAGGGCTTGAATCTCCTTAAAGAGAGTGAATTTCCCGCGCCTCAGCCCTTTCAATTATTATTGTAATTTTTTTTTATTTGTATTTTCTGGTGTTTTATTTGTATTTATCACCAACAATTTTAAGGAGATTCAAATAGCAAAAATTCATGGAGCCAGTATTGGAGAAGCCCAATGAGAATACCGGCAATCTGAACAAGCCCTTCCGGTTCAAGGGAGCCCATTTCAAGAGATGGAAAGGTAAGATGTTTTTCTACCTCAGTCTCTTCAAGGTGGCTAATATCCTGACCGAGAAAAATCCGAACAAAGTCTTCACTGAAGAGATGACTGACAAGGAGTATGCCGCTCATCTTGAAAAAATTGAAAAATACAACACAGATGAATATAAATGTCGGTATTATCTTTTGAATTGTCTTCGGATCAATTTTATGATTATTATGATACTACTTACACCACTGCCAAGAAAATTTGGAAAGCCTTGCAGAATAAATATGATACTGAAGAGGCAAGCGCTAAAAAATATGGTGCAAGCCGTTTTTTCCGCTATCAAATGATAAATGGAAAACCAATGGTGGAGCAAGTTCAAGATTTTCAGATGCTAGTGGCTGAAGTTAGATCCGAAGGCATCAAAATTGGAGACAATTTTGTTGTAACAGGTATTGTTGACAAACTACCATCATATTGGAG
Organism: Camellia granthamiana; assembly: GCA_036172215.1. Lineage (NCBI taxonomy): Eukaryota > Viridiplantae > Streptophyta > Magnoliopsida > Ericales > Theaceae > Camellia > Camellia granthamiana. Next base: position 65,161,556 of record CM069914.1, read on the forward strand.
GGAGTTTCAGAAGTCAATGCGTCACAAGCAAAAAGAGACGTCCTTAGAGACTCTAATCACACGAATTCGAATGGAGGAGGAAGCACAAGGACAAGATGCGCTTATGACACAAGATCATTCCACTGCAAAGGTAAATTTAACTTCTGAAAATACTTTACCTAAAGGTCGATTTCATAAAATAGTCACTTGAAGCCAGTTAAGAAAATTTGAAAAAATGTTGGAAGGTCACAAAATAAAAATTACCCGAGGCAAAAGAAATGGAACCAAGAACCCACTTCACAAGATCTGACAAATGTGACATGTTTTGTGTGTGGCAAAAGTGGGCATATTGCTCGAATTTGTAAATTTCGGAAACAACAGTCTCGACCACTGGCTAATGTTACCGAGGAACCATTTGTGGCTATGATTACAGATATTTTTCTGGTTTAATCTCTGGAAGGGTGGTGGTGTAATAACCCCGATCTGCAATTAGCCACTAACCGGTAATTAAGGATGTTAATTAAGTGGATATAATAAATTATGGGTTTATTATGTAATTTGCATGATCTTTGGCTTTCTATCTGTTACTTGTAGAAATATCTGTCTGGAATTCCGCTTTAATATGAAAATTGAAAGCTTTATCAGCGTCCGACATCGAAATTAGTTACATGAATATGTTATTCGGAATTTTTAGAACCATGTAGTAGATTTTATTAAAAATTGATTCAGAACAATTCATTAAGTTGCGTTTGGCAAGCCTTATGTACTAATTAATGTGTTATGGCATCATGACTATATATGTGACCCTTTAAGCTCATTCTTGAGTTCATTTCCCTTATTCCTTGAGTGCAAAATTCTGAGAACTTATTTTAGAGAGAGAGGGAGTACAATTCTAGAGAGAGAGAAGGAGAAATTCAAGGTAGAGTGGAGGATTTTGCTAGAATAGCTCAAGATTGTGCAAGTATCTAGCTAATTGAAGGCTTTTGGTGAGCATCTAATCTATAATTCATGAAGAATTTGTGTTATAAAGATGCATTCATGGAGTTGTTATGATCATTGCATGTATTTTACATATGTTTGTCAAGAGGATGGAGAATTTGATTATAATTTCACATGCATGCATATATATGTAGAGGTTTGTCATTTGAGTTTGATTTTGAGCATCTAAGTTGTTATCATAAGTTATTTGGCACATGCATGTATAATTCATCATGTTTTAAAGCTTAAATTTATGTTTTGAAAAGGATTTTTCCTCATGCATGGAGCCTTTGCGCTCAATTTTGTTAAAACCAAGGTGTTGGAGGAAAAGAGTTTATAAACCTTATATATATATGGAAGTTTGAACTCAATTTTAGCTAAATCCATGAGTCTTGAGCTAAGGGTTTGTAAATGATCGTATATTTGTGGCTTAGAAAAGTTTTCCAAATGTTTTGATCAAGCTTCGCATGAGTGAAGTCATTGAAATTGCATTTTGAAGCTCAAACTCTGTTTTTGGTAACCCAAAATTTCACAGTCCGCTCGAGCGAGGAAACCCGCGCTCGAGTGAAGAATGCGAGCCCTCAGTATTTTTGCAGGCATGAGCGCTCCGCTCGAGCGACCACTTGGACACTCGAGCGAACCCCTTTGTGTATTGTTGATCTGCTCGAGCATGGGAGTTGTGGCTCGAGCGTGGATTAAGACCAACCAGTACTTTTTCCAAGTTTGCAGGCCGCTCGAGCGAAGGAAGTCACGCTCGAGCAACCCATCACATGTTTGCATGTCCGCTCGAGCGAGGAAAGCTACGCTCGAGCGAGAAAAGCTACGCTCGAGCGGGGACCTTGTTTTCAGAAATTTTACTAAGTGTTTCAATTCATGTTTTGGCATCCTTATTGCATCTTAGGCATTCCAAAGCCTTAATTACGCCATAGTAATGAGGTTATGGATTAGGAATACACTAAGATAGGAATGTACTAAGTTAAGAAATTGCAAGTGTGTGTGTGTGTTTTAGCATTGTGATAAGAAAGAATAAGAATCAACGTATTGAAAGCTAAGCCGCATTGGCCAAGTACATATGTAATGATAAGATATGTTTGTGTTATGTACCTTTGTGTTTGTAGGTCAACGTCCGAGGATTGATTGGCCATTTACGGCAACCACTGTGAGTAACATTTCTGTAAAGATATGTTCATATGAATTATGTTTCAAATGTTATATGTTAAGTTATGATTTCTGACATGCTATCTATTTACGTGAACGAATGTTCCATGTTTGAAATCTATTATGACATCCATAGATAGTCCCAAGTCATGGAGGACGGCATGATAATGCAGGTCCATAACATACATGTGATTTACGGGATCTCGTTAGCCACTTCATTATGGTGTTATGTGTTTAATCGGTATCCGGAACCGATTACTCTAGTCGGAAGACGATTTGTGATGTGTTCTATGGGATGTACCATTATTATGTTCAAATACAAGAATGTTTATGCTATGATCTGTTTTACGCTTATGACATGTTCGGATTTCGTTCACTAACCCCTTTACGTTCATGTTATTCACTGGGCTTTAACTCATTGTGTGTATATATATGTATAGGTAGGCATTTTGGAGATGGAGCCTAAAGGCTTTTGTGTGGATCTGTATTCTGTTCTCAGCCAACCATTGTGCCTCACATGGAGGTTCCCAAAGTGTTTCATGTGTTAAGTTTCGGTTGTTTCCGTATATGAAACTTGTTAGTTTTGTTGGTTGTACTTAAGATACTTTAATGTGTGTGGGTATAATGTATGAATGACTACTGAATACATATATAAAGTTTCAAATATTCCGTTTCATATAAGTCAGCACAGCTCATTGGACAACTATATTTATGTATTTGCTTCCGCTAGCCCCTCAATTTTGCTAATCAGTTCTGAGGCCTTCGGTAATCCAAGGATTACTGGCCGGTTACGATGCTAAACCTATAGGGGCGGGTTTGGGGTCGTGACAGGTGGGCAGACTCTGGTGCCAATAGGCATGTCTGTTATGATAAAGATTGGTTCAAAGATTTCATTCCTTTTAATGAGGAGAGGACTGTTATGCTTAGTGACTCCAGTTTAACCAAGGTGCTCGGGTGTGGGGATGTTGAGCTGAAATTTACCTCTGGACGTGTGCTTGTTTTAAAAGATGTGTTGTACACACCGTCCATGAGGAAAAATTTGATGTTGAGTTATTTGCTCAATAAAGCTGGTTTCAAGCGGACTATTGAATTTGACCAATATGTAATCACTAAAAAAGGCATATTTATGGGGAAAGAGTATGTCTGTGATGGAATGTTTAAATTAAATGTTGAGAATAAAAAAACACACGTTTCTGTTTACATGCTGTTTTCTATGAATTTTTGGCATTCTCGTTTGTGTCATATTAATAGTCGATATGTGGGAGTCATGAGTAGTTTAGTATTAATTCCCAGACTAATAAATAAGTTTGAGAAATGTGAAGTTTTTTGCAGTCAAGTAAAAATAACTAAAAGGCCTCATAAAAGTGTGGTGAGAAATACTGAATTGTTAGAATTAATTCACACTGATTTATGTGAATTTGAAGGAATTTTAACACGTGGTGGAAATAGATATTTTATCACTTTTATTAATGATTTTTCAAAATACACTTATGTATACTTGTTGAAAAATAAAAGTGATGCTTTTGAAAAATTTAAAGAATTCATTCTTGAAGTTGAAAATCAATTCGGTAAAAAGATTAAAAGATATAGAAGTGATAGAGGCCGGGAGTATGAATCTTTTGGATTCAACTCGTTTGCTCAATCTTTGGGAATAATCCATGAAACTACTCCACCATATTCACCGGCATCTAATGGTGTAGCAGAAAGAAAAAATAGAACTTTAACGGATTTAACAAATACTATGCTAATTGAAGTAGGTGCTCCTTTAAATTTGTGGGGAGAAGCAATTTTAACTGCATGTTATGTTATGAATAGAGTGCCACATTAAAAAATAAAAGTTACACCTTTTGAGTTGTGGAAAGGGCATAAGCCAAATTTGAGATATTTGAGGGTTTGAGGTTGTCTGGCTTTTGTTAGACTTGTGGACCCTAAAAGACCTAACTAGGTGTGAAAGCTGCCACTTGTGCTTTTCTTGGATATGCAACAAATAGTACAGCCTATAGATTTTTTAATATTGAAAACAAAATAATTTTTGAATCAGGTGATGCAATTTTTCATGAAGAAAAATTTTCTTTTAAATCTAAAAATGGTAGGGGTCAAAATTATCAAAAAAATATTTTATCTGAAACCAGTTCCTTTATTGCTCTTTTACAAAACCAAGATACTGTAGTTTTTTAACCTAGAAGGAGTAAAAGAGCCAGATTAGAAAAAGATTTTGGCCCTGATTATCATGTTTTTAATGTGGAGGAAACTCCATTAACTTTGCAAGAAGCTTTGGCATCTCCTGACTCTGTTAGAACGAGGCTGTAAGTGATGAGATGAAATCATTATTATCCAATAAAATTTGGGTATTAGTAGATTTACTACCAGGTTGTAAAACTATTGGCTGTAAATGGGTTTTGAGAAAAAAACTTAAACTGGATGGAACTATTAATAAATATAAAGTAAGACTTGTTGCAAAAGGTTTTAAACAACAAGAAGATCTTGACTTTTTTGATACATTTTCTCCTGTTACTAGAGTTACATCCATTAGATTATTAATTGCAGTGACTGCAATTCATGATCTAAAAATTCATCAAATAGATGTTAAAATAGCCTTTTTAAATGGAGACCTATGTGAAGAAATCTATATGGATCAACCTGACGGTTTTGTGGAACCCGGTCAAGAAAGCAAAGTGGGCAAGCTAGTTAAATCCCTATATGGCTTAAAACAGGCCCCTAAACAGTGGCAGGAAAAATTTGATTCCTGCATGATAAAGAATGGCTATAAAACGAATGAATGTGATAAATACATCTACTATAAATCTGAAGAAAATTCACATGTCATTATTAACCTTTATGTAGATGATTTACTTATATTTGTCTCTAATTTACATATCATCGTGGAAACTAAAAATATGCTTAGTAGCCATTTTGATATGAAAGATCTTGGTGAGACTAATTATATTTTGGGAATGAAAATTACCAAAACCTGTTATGGTATATTTCTTGATCAGTCGCATTATGTTGAGAAAATTTTAAGAAAATATAATTTTTATAAGTGCAAGCATGTTCTTACTCATTTTGATCCTCATGTGCATTTATTTCCTATTGAAAATGATGAGGATGTAATTAATCAAAAGGAATATGCTACTATGATTGGTAGCTTGCGTTATGCGACTGACTGTACTAGACCTGACATTGCCTATGTAGTTGGAATACTTAGCAGGTTTACTAGCAAGCCTGGTTGTGATCACTGGCTAGCCATTGAGCGTATTATGAAATATTTATCTGGTACCATAAAATATGACTTGTTTTATAATAAGTATTCTGCAATACTTGAAGGTTACAGTGATGCCGATTGCAATACCTTGTCAGGTGATTCATTATCAACCACTGGTTACTTATTTACATTGGGAGGTGGTACTATAAGTTGGAAATCGAAAAAACAAACCATAGCTAATTCGATAATGGAGGCTGAGCTTATTACTTTAGCTACAACTAGTAAAGAAGCAAATTGATTAAGAGATTTGTTAAATGAAATCTTTTGTTGGGAAAAATCGATTCCACCTATCACTACAAGAAATTGCATTTTTCGCAACGCAACAAAATATGTTGCTAAAAGGGAAAATTCGTTGGCAAAGAGTTTTGCCGACACACAAAGCCACGTTGGCAACCCGTAGGCAAAAGTGAGTTGGCAAAAGTTTTTGCCAACGAAATTATCATTGCGTTGGTAAAAGTAATGCCTTTAGCGACGAACATAGTCGTCGATAAAAGCCTTCATCCATCGTCAGCAATTTACCTTGCGTTGGTAAAAGTCATTCAAATATGATGATTGTGTGGCACTTTCCGCGACACAAATTTGCATGGGCAAAAAATATACTTTTACCAACAACATATGCATCAGCAAAAGTAAACTTTTGGCGACACATATACGTTGGTAAATGTTGCCATTTACCGACGATTTGTTTGTCACTAAAGCTTTACTTTTGGCAACGACAATTGGCATCGGCAAAAAATACACTTCTACCAACACAATATGAGTGGGCAAAAGTAACTTTTAGCGACATATTTACCGAAAAATTGTTTGTCGAGAAAGCTTTACTTTTTAACAACGATAAATTTGCATCGATAAAAATAATTAAAAATCATTTATATTTTTTATAAGATTTACAGATTTACAAAAGGCATCCCTCAGACACAATAGTTTATAAGATACATTTTGAAATAACATAAAGCCACCTCAGCTTTTAGAATTGGCAAACTTTATAACTCATCAGTTGATGAATATGTGTGTGTTTGCACCAGTTGACTTTAAGACTCATCCAACAATATACAATAGATGAAGTTACTCAAGTTTTCCATTTGTCTAAATATTCTTATCAAGGAGCTCATTAAGAGATTAACATATGCAAAAAGAGTTCTATTATTAGGTGATGCTCCGAGACACAGCCCTTGTTGATATTGTTGGATCTTGCTTTCAGTACAGCCCAAATTTGGTCCGGTAAAATTCGCCATAAGATCTCCAACTGCAAGCGTTCTCATCTCCTCGATGAATGCCAAGCTAAGCACTGCTATTATCTTCAACTTCAGAGTTGTACTAGTATACTGATCAACCTGTGCAAAATTACACTATTTAATAAACTCTCTGTTCCCAAGATAAATAAATAAATAAATAAACTCAGTTGGAACAATCTAACTACCAATTTTGGTCTTTGTGTGCTTTCATCAGTCCAGTGATTTCAAGAGTGTAATGTAATGTAGCTCAAGGTTTTAAAAGGGGCAAGGCAAGTTCAAGATTTGTCAAAACATGAAACTTTTTTAGGTCTCATCAATCCAGTATATACAGTCCCAATTGATGTGCCTAATTGATGTATAATATTCAAATATACGACATATAATAAATATATAAAATTATGCGTGCATTTTTTGAAAATTGCATGTTCGTGCTTCTTAGCCTAAAAACCATTTTCTCAAAAATCCTAGAATAAAATTAAGTAATGTTTGGCTACTTTTTAACACCTCGAGACATTAGAATATTTTCCTGATAATCTTATTCTAACATTAAGAAAGATATATCAAGCAAGCAAGCAAGCCTACCAAATAATCTTTCTTCAGACACTGCTCCGCTTGGTTTCTGATATTTGTTATGCTTTCAGTATGATTCTAACTGACACACTTAAGCTGATTCAAGCACAAGATAGACATGGAGTCTATCTCTTCCTTGGTTTCCTGGTCCAGCATCAGTGAATTTGCAAGTTCATAATATTTCCCACTTGAGTTCATTGTTTGATAAATAGAGGGAAAAAAAAAATTAAAATTTCATATATAGGGATTTAATTAACCTTAACAGCTGTCTGTGTGTCACAGGCTTTAGCTTCGTATTCTGCATTAATGGATGAGGATCTAGAGACAAATTCTTCATATACACCATGGCTCGCACAAATTTTTGCCCTGTTCAGGGAGAGAAAGAACATGATAAGAAAACCAAAAACATTTTAAAAAATAAATAAATAAAAGGTTACTAGAAAATCTGAAAAACAAGGGAACGGAAGACTTACTTTACAGTAGATTCAATCTTTGCAATACTAGTCTTGTTGAGATGGTTGACAATAACTCTGCCTTTTCCCACTGCTACCTAGAGTAATTGACCATATTTGTGCTGCAAATTCAAAGGAAGACAAAATTACTTGGCAGAACTACTAAATGCACTCAAATGTAATGAATAACTTGCAACTTTAGTCCAAAGCTATGCAATACTCAGGGTGCTAGAACTACTTTGCTTCTTTTTTTTTTTAAAAAAAAAAAATCTATCCATCTGTAATGTAATTTGACTTGTTTTCAAATGCTTTAATTAGTTGTGCATTCTATCAGACGTTTAAATCTTGTATAGAGCCACGTATGAAGATATTCAAGTGTAACGAAAATAAAACAGATATTCAAATTACAATAGACATGGTTTGATTTTTCCTATGAGGCAAACTTTATGGGACAAGGTCTGGATCTAGGATTTGGGGTGGGATTTGTGGAGGGAAAAGGAAAGGAAAATTTGATAAAAATCTAGCTTCTATTTCATTCATTTTTCCCATACTTTTTTTTTTTTTTATCTCTCTCACTCTTTGCAAATCCCTCTTCAAAGCCTTGATCCAAACACAACCTTACGTAATTTAGCGAAGTTTGCTTCTCTCTACAAAATTACGGAAAAAACACACAAGATTTGTTCACATCCTTAATTAGTTTCCTTGGACAGCCAGATGACTATACACTTGTGCTTTGTTTTTCAATACCCAGATTAGAGTGATAGAGCTTCAATTCCTTTGATCATGTACAAGTTTATATAATAATAGTCACTATATCCTAGCATATTTAAATTAACTTGTGCAGTAAACCAATTTTTGAAATAAACACTAAAGTATTTTTAATTTGTAACATCTATAAAATTAAGTTCAAAAGAACTATTTAATGAATTTATTAGCTATCATGCTGAGTTGGAATAGAAACAAAAACAAAAATAGAAGGCACTTCCCAAACCAAAAAAAAATGATGTTCTGATAGATGCTAACAATTAGATTCCATAATAAAAAAAGACATGGGTGCACGTCTAACAGCTTTGATGTTAGGTGCTTTTGGGTTTTGGCAAATGGTCCTACTCCTCTCACGATTGGACTCCAGTCGACTAGAGAGAAGTCGAGTGTTTGGCAAAAGGGTCTGGCTCCTTTCTAACTTAGACTATAGTCACAGCATGGGAGAGAAGCTGAGTGCTTGCAATTACAGTATATTTGAGTGTACACTAAAAATATGAAACACCTCACAACAATGCCAAGCATCATGAAAGATTTTCAATTATATGATTGTTATTGTTAGAGTATCATTTTTTTTTACTACCATAAATGCTTTAATAGCTTTTTAATTTTTGAAGGGCTTTGATTGTTTTTAGCATTGCTTTTTACCTAAAATAAAAAGTATTTCCCAAAAAATAAAAAAATACCTGATAGGCATTCTATTAATGCACTCCAAACTTAAATAGGTTCTTTTCCCACCTATTCTCAGCAACCAAACAGAGCAATAATGAAATTGATTTCTTCTGTAGATTTAGATTTCACAATAACCTGTTAACAAACACAGTTCAAGACCAAGCAACAAGAACCCCTTGGTATCCCCCATTTAGCTACCTTGGTATCCTCTAGTTAAGTAATCAAATCAAAGAAAATCAAATAGTGGAACCAATAGAGATTTAATCTTTCTTTTTCTTGGAGTAAGAAGTTTCAAACATTATAATACTTCATAATAATACAAAACCCTTTTTTCTATATTTAATTTCATGCACCCTATTTACCACCAAAAAAAAAAGGCCCCAAAATCCTTTCCTCGTCTTCTCTTATTTTTTCTAGATCCAAATATTAAATAGGTACTTAGATAGGATACTTTGAATGTACTCAGATCCGAATAAATTATGTTCACACCCAAACACACAACTTAAATTTGGTTGGTCATATATGACCAGTTTAATATATAACAGCATTTCCTATATAATAATACCATGAACTACCATATATTCCAACTTTATGATTAGATGAGAATGACATTTAAATCACAACTTGGCTCAACAGTAAGGCTAGTCATTAGTATCTTAGTGTGGTGGATTCGAATCACACAAACAACCTCTTCAAAAATGAGGATAAGACTGCGTACATTTTAACGAGAGTCTCTCGAGCACTAAGTTGTCTTTTTATTTTTTTATTTTTTTATTATGGTGATGACCTTTGACTCAAGTGTTTTATAAAATGTTCATGTTATTCAAACCAAGTACTTGGAACACACAAAAGCACCAAAGTTTTTCTTCATCTACAAGCAAAGTTTTTGAGAAATTGCAGCAAATCTCAAAAGGTAAAACTATTATAGTGTATAATTTAATCCAAAAGCATGTACCTATGGCTGTGGACAGAGCAGATTGTGAAATAGGTTCATTTAACTAAAATTGAAAATAGTAAGAAAGAGCTTTGTTGAGTTTATTTAACTTGAAAGAGCTCTCTATCTTGTTGAACTCTACTGGGCATATCCCAAAGGTGCTTCACCAAACAACAAAATCAAGAGGAAATTAACATAGAAAAGTAAAAATGTTGTCTTTATGCTAATAATGAGATTAAGAGTTTTTAACTAATGCCACAAATGATTTGCATATAACAGTTAATGAAAGGCATTGCAGAAACATATGCATGATTTCATCATATGAACTGCAAAGATACTAACCTTTTGGAATTGATATTCATAAAAACTAGCACTATTTTGACTGAGTTCTTCCAATCTTCTTTCTAACTCTTCAATTTTATCCTGAAGATCTTTCTCCTTCTCTAAAAATGAATTTGCTGAGGTTTCGAGTGCAGCTTCCTTCAGCTTTATCTGACCCTGGTTATGAAAAAAAAATCTCTCATTGTCATTACAGTGCATTACATAGCATTACATTTCTGCAGATGTTGTCGTGATTAATATATCAAGCAAATAATTTCACGAGGGCTAAACATATACAATCATATTTTGAATGAATTTAAAAATGTTGGAGCTAATGACAAAAAGGTTGTCCACCTTTGTTAATATACTACATTAAGTTGCAATTTTACCTTGAGTTGTTTTATTTTGTCCTTTAGATTTGTAGTCTATGCCAGAAACTGAGTACTTGGCAGCCTTCATGGATGGACTCTGGCTGCCATTGGTCTCAGCACAGCGTTCCAAACTAGTGACTTCTGTGTCTATCCCTGAGTCTGAGACAATGTTTCCATTTGATCGCATAGAAATATCGTCTTCCAGGTAACTTGAATTCCTTGTTTCACAGCTGATCTCATTGGATTGGTTGTCAATTTGCTGTAAGTTTGTAGATTTTGGTCTACGTTTCCCACCTGGGGAACTCGACTCTGGTTGTTGCTTGTTGGGTTGCCTTCTTGACTTGCTGGAATCAGGAGGGGTGGCGGGCGAGATCACTTCTCCAACTCAAGCTTTTTCTGTTGCAATCTCGGGCTCACAGATCCTGCGCTCTTGACTGAGCTTACAGCAATCTCGAGCTCACAGATCCTAGATTCCAGTATCTGAGTGGCCTGAGAGAAAACGATGTAAGATTAACAAAATTAACTGACAAGTCTAACATATGAAAGAGACATCAGCTTCCAGTTCATACGTCATATTTACTAGCAAGAAATGAAGAGACGTGTTCCTTCATGCATCTCAATTGTTGCTGCTGTTGAGAAACTGACCCCAAGATGGTCTTGTGCAAGTCTTTTAAGCTCTAATCAAGCTGTGAACCAAAATTCAGAAGCAGCCCTTGGTTTTCTGCTTCTAATTTATTTTTCTGATCTATAGATCTTTTAATTTTAGTGAATGCCTGAAAGCAATGCAGCTAAAGCACAAGAAAGAAGCACATTAACGCATTTAAGCAAATACAAGTTCGAAAAATTTGTGCTTAGAAGTTATGCTAGAAATTGAACCATGAAATTTGATTAGAACATCCTAGGATAAGGTATTTGTTCATCGATGTCATGACCTTGTGATCTCCAAAACAACAAAACAATGTTACAATATTCTAATTTCATTTCAAGCTATTTCTTGTTTACCATGGCTTTATTACCCCTCACAGATTGGCATGGCAGAAAACAAAAAACAGAATATGTAATTTTTCCTTGTTTTTCAATTGCCTCACTTTCCTATGAAATTTGATTTGCCTGTTTTTGTTAAATAACATTGATGGAAAATTGGTATTTTAATCATCAAACTCAACAAAAAAATGACATTTTAAATATTTTATGTACACCTACATTGAGTTTAATGACTAAAATAGGTGGATGATTTAGACTGAAAATAAATCAAAATATTATGGTTTAAATTGATAAAATTAAAAATTCAATGTTTATTTTGATTTTGTCACCAGAGTCAAACCTTTAGTTTTTTTCTTTTTTTCAATTTTTTTTTTTTTGAATTTCCCCAAAAAACAAATGAATTCCATAAATTGGGCAGAATAAGAACTAGATAATATTTTAGGAGTTACATAAATTCTACAAGAAATGCATGAATATTGTGATTAGTAGGAACAAAACAATAGAATTGAAGGACCAAATCACAAGTGATTCCAACTTACAATCTGGGTAAAATGCTTCCAGCATGCTGGACGAGTTCATAGAGGTCAGAGACCGTACAACCATGTTTATCTTCCTCTTTAAAAAAGATTTCAAGTCTTCTCAATTCATCAAAGGCTCACATATCTGGCATATCACAATAGTAAACAAATAATCAATTGAATTTCGATACAGAAAACAAACAAAAAAAAATCAATCGTCGACGATGATTAAAGGCTATATATACAAAGTTCAAAGTGTTTGTGTGGAGATAGTCTAGATGTTCAGAGCTCAGACAACATTTGCACCGAATATTATAGGGCTTCTCTGAGATTGTTGGAGTCCTGATGAACACACGAATCGGAGAATTAGGGTTTTGAATATGAAAGAACTGATTGAAGAAATATTGGCCCTGTTTGGTAGAGCTGTGGGAAAGTGCTTATAGCTTATGCCTAAACAGCTTATAACTTATAGCTTATAACTATGAACATAAGCTGATTTCTGACTTATAAATTAAGCATTTCCTGCCCCACTCAAAGAATAAGCTGATTTCTGACTTCCAAAAAGTTATAAGCTATAAGCTAAACCAAATACATCAAAATAGCTTAAATTAAGCTGAAAGCTGAAATAAGCAGCTTTTAAACTGCACCAAACAGGCACATTGACTGATAGGTCTGATGAATTACCAGTGCGCGATGTATATAGAAAGCAATTGTGTTGAATCCTTGCGATGCCTTCGATCAGCCATTTGTCCTCGTCTTCGATTCCATTCGCGATCATTCTCTCTTTCCTATGAATTGTGAGAGAAGAGTGTGCAAGAGTGAAAATCGTGGAGATTGATGAGGGGACATCTGATGAGGGGATTTACCTATCCTGGAAAGAAAATAGGGAATTTTGAGAGGGAAATTTCACCGCCTCAGAAGCAGATCACCAAAAAAACAAACCCAAAAAAAACCCAAAATAATTTTTAGATTTGTTTTTTTGAAAAAATTAATTTGAGAGCAATATAAATCGAAAATATCTTTTTAGAATTTTAAAAATTATTTATGACCTAAAAGATAAAATTATACAAAAATAATAAATATTTTTTAATTTTTCACCCAAATTTTCTTTAGTTTTTTAGAAAAAAAATAAATTTTGATATTAGTTTTTGAAAATAAAACCAAACATATTGAAATTGATAATCTAACCACATTATTTGGAAGAGTTTAAATTATCTCAAATTAGCATTCTGAACTTAAGAGCGTGTTTGGACTTGATGAGTTCATTTTGTGATCTAGTTCAATGATCACTTTAATTTTACAATTCAATAACTAGAATATTTAAAACTTTCAAAAGTTATAATAAAAACACAAATCACTAAATCACCTCATTTCACTAACTAAACTTTTACCAACGAATAGTGTTATCGTCGCTAAATGTTTAACTCTTTGCCCACGCCAACTTGTCGTCGCCAACAGTAAGCATACTAATAGCAACGCTCATTGTGTTGCTAAAAAATAAGACTTGTAGCTAAAATTTATGAAATTTTGGCGCCAACCAATATTTTTGGCGCCTAGTCAATGTTATGTTTTTTTAGCGACGATAGTAAATTGCGTTGGTAAAGGTCTACTTTTCCCAACGAAATTGATCACTGTGTCGCCAAAAATATACTTTTGGCTACGAAAAATTGACGTTGTCGCCAAAAGTGTAATTTCTTGTAGTGTATATTGATTCATTGTGATAGCATCGCAACAATTGGTCGAGTTAATAACCGTTATTATAACGGTAAATCCAGACCTATCAGAAGAAAACACAGTACTGTGAGATCTTATATGAATAATGGCATCATAAATGTGGATTATATTAAATCTGGTGATAATATTGCAGATCCATTAACTAAGGCCTTAGCAAGAGATAGAGTCTGGAATACATCGAGGGGGATGGGGTTGAAGCCCATTGAATATAGCAGGAACCATGTATGAGGATACTCAACCTAGGGACTAGAGATCCTGTAACTGGGTTCAATGAGAAAAAGGATCATATGATGGCCGTCAGAAATGCACTAAATTACTTTTTACCCATCCCTATAATGTAAGTGCATTTATCCTGTAACGTTATAGAGGTTGAATTATTAAAAAACTCTTAATGAATTTCTGCAGCTCTTATTGTGGGGTGTCATAGTTACTGGAGCACCCTTAACAGAATTCACCTATGTGAGTGTAGTAGTGGGGCCGCTACCTATGAGATTTGGGCTAATTCTCGAACACACTCATGAATCTTGGGATCGCACAAGGCCGTAATGTGCTGGCTCTTAAAGCTTATGTGAACACCTGGAATATTATGTGTGTGCAATAATTATTTATTTCCCTTAAGTAGTCATAGTTCAATGCTGAGCATACTATTGGCTCTGGAGTAGATATTATTGTTTCACTAATGGAGGTTCAATGCAGAGCACACCTACCATGATGCATAATATCCTTATTTGACTAATAATCTCAGTTTTTGTTACCTATAATATTAAAATAGGTGGGGGAATGTTTGCAGATATTTTAATATTATAATGTGTTATAGGTTTGATTTTCTTTTCTTTCCCTCCACGTTTTTATTTTCTTTCTCTTCAAGTCTCCAAGTCAAGTCAAGTCAAGTCAAGTCTCCAAGTCTTCCAAGGAAATTGCCCACCAATTTCATTTCCTATTCTTATCCACTAAGTTTTTGCTCCTCCAAGCCACTTGCCTACCAAGTTTCATCTTCTATAAATTAATCTAACTTCTTATCTTGGAAGGGAGAAAAAGTTTTTGTTGCTTTATTATGTTTTGTGTGAGATTATCAGACAAATAAAAAAGGGTGTATGTGATAAAACTTTGGGTTCAACCAATTGTGCAGTATTGGTGAACCATACAACTTAGTCGGACTGTTGTATTCTGAGGGGGACAAGTCAAGGTTTTTTCTGCTGCACCGGTGTGAGGCTTTGCCTAACCGCAGAGGGCTTGAATCTCCTTAAAGAGAGCAAATTTCCCGCGCCTCAGTCCTTTCAATTATTATTGTAATTTTTTATTTGTATTTTCTGGTGTTTTATTTGTATTTATCACCAACACAATCTAAACCAGATAATTAAATGCTTATTTTCTTATGCATCCTATATTACTAGATAATTTATACCTTACTGTGTGGGTGAATTTCTGATCACACTGCCAACTCAGTATTTAGCTGGAGAGCACTGGCAGAATAGATGGCGCCTGAATGACCTGCAACAGAAAGAGAAGATTCTGGCGGTGGTTCGTCCACCCGGGGGCACTCTGACGATCAAGTTAGTTATCTCAAAGATAATCAATAGTGCTTAACTCACTGTTCAGAATATAAATTGAGTACCTTAGACCTATGGGGGTGCCTCTCTTTTATAATTAACTCAATCCTTGTCCCAACAGAAGCCCAGCTTCAATGGATTCTAGCTCAGTGCTTATGCAAGACTCTTCATTGGATAAAGATAAACTCCTTAAGAGTTTTATCCTTATCCAGGCTGAGTCTTCTCCTCATTCTAAGACTCTTGTCCCCTATCCGTTTATCCCGGATTCGATATCTTCGGAGATAATCTCGGCCTAGCCGAGATCATCTCGGCGTTATGTCCAGGACACGTGGCACCTCGGCTGACACGTCGGCGTCACCTTGGCCACATGTTGATACTCAGAAAATATATCTCCACAATTGCCCCCTAGGTTCTATTACCTCAGCATTCTGAGGTGATGAAACCTATATCACTACTTCCTTCCAGTACGTCGGCTTAAAAATTTCTCAGCCGAGATCATCATTAAGGCCGACATGTCTTTTTACAGAACAAGCGCGTATGAGCTATCATACATAATAACTCAACCGTTTTAGCCACGTGTCTTCCCCTTACTGGATCGTACCCCGTACGCGTTTG
The DNA here is from genome assembly GCA_036172215.1 of Camellia granthamiana. Classification (NCBI taxonomy): domain Eukaryota; kingdom Viridiplantae; phylum Streptophyta; class Magnoliopsida; order Ericales; family Theaceae; genus Camellia; species Camellia granthamiana. The sequence continues at coordinate 65,177,651 of CM069914.1, forward strand.
TAAGTCGTCTCGCGCCTGTATGCGTCGTCTGACAAATCCATCATTCTAGGCTCATTAATTCCATTCTGCCGCCTTTTCCTGTTTTTGACAAAACTTCCTTCTCCTTTTGTCTTTTCACTTTACATCGTCTTTGTTCAAACTCTTTCTCTCTCTCTTACTTTCTCAAATCCTCCATTGTTCCAAGCTCTCAAGCTCTGCTATCACCGCCGTTCACCTCCCCCGGCGAGGCTCTTGCTAATCTTTTCCGCTGCTGCCGTTCGTCTAACTTCGGCAAACTCAACACCAGCTTCTTTTCTTCGGTGAGTTACTGTTTCTCCCCGATTTTAACTTATTGTTTCAGTTTGTCTTGTTTTATTGAACTCCACTGTTATGCCTCTGCAATCCTGCTCATATCATTGATATTTCAATTTGTATCTTGTTTTCCACCATCTGTTTGTTTCATGAATCTATTTTTGCCCCATCTGTTTCCTGGATCCACACTATTCACACATTCGTTGATTTTTGCCACTGTTCTTGGCCTGACATACCTGCGCGATCTTTTGTCTTGTGTTTCTTGATGATCCATCACTATTCTTGACTCTGAATCACTGCTTTTGTTTGTGTTTTCTGTATTTTCTCCAGATTCTTGCGTTCAATCCCTATTTGTCTAGACTTAGGTTTGGGTTTTGTCCTAGAACACACGAACCTTAGAGAAAACTGAAACAAATCCCCCTCTGATCTTTACAAATTCTTACCCCAGCGTGAACTTTAGGTCTTGCCGAGGTCTTCTGAGCCTTTATAAAGCAATTTCCAACTTATACACCTTCATCCTAAACCGACGTCATGGGAATGTGGAAACACAGGGTAGACACCCCGACCAAGTTAAAGCACTTTAGGCGAGAGTTCGACATCCCTGCCGATGTTCACCTAAGGTTGGCTGGGGAGGATGACTCTATCATGCCCACAACTATTTCCATGCCCTTCCCTGTTGTAGCTTTTATCGAGTGCGGAATTCGGCTCCCTCTAAATACCCTTTTCCGTGAGATACTTCATTATTATAAGTTGAACCCGATGCAGCTTGCCATCAACTCCTACCGAGTCATCAATGGCATAATAGCCTTAGCCAAACAAGAAAACGCTAGGGTTACCTTAGCCGATATCCAATACTGCTACACCATGTGTGGCCTTAAAAAAGATACGGGCTACGTTTACAACCTTAAGCCGAGGTCCACAGAGTACAAAATTGTTGCCGACCTCCCTGATTCCAACAAGGGAGCTGGGGATGATTATTTCATTACCTCGAGGAACTGGGATTTTGCTCCAGACGAGGACCTCCACCTCTACCCTCTTCATCGAACAGTTTTTGTAGAGGGCAATGGTAAGAGCCCTGTGTTCATACTAACTTGTTTTTTAAAGTCTTCAATACTTTATTTGTTCTAATGTCTGTTTTCCCTTGTAGCTCTTCCTCAACCACCAAAGGGCTTCCGCCATTCTTTCTTTCCCAGAAAAGACTTGAGGAAATTATTGGATATGTCAGTCTACAAGCGGAGAGCCCCTTTGGTACTCAATTTCATTCCCACCTACAAATCGGTTCTTCCCGACATTCCAAAGAAGAAGAAAAAGAAGAGTCTGTCTCCTCCTTCTGCCATGACTCCTCAAGCTGCCTCCACATCTCGGCCAGATCAAGGATCGACTTCTGATCCAACAGAGCAGCCGTCAAGTTCGGCTCCATATCTGATCTCAATACCCCAGCGCCAACGCCAGCGACAAACTATTTTTGCTGCTGAGATGGGCCGTCAGAAAGCAGTTGCTAAAGATCTCTTGGCCAACATACCCTCTACCGTAACGCCCAACCTGTGCCATCCCAGCCAAAGCCGAAGTAAAAAAGGATAAAGAAGGCTCAGCCAAAGGCAACGGTAACTCAGATTGACACTGAGGATACCTTGCCAATTTTGAAATTGGCTTCGAGCGAGAAGACTACCTCCGCCCCCGAGAAGAGACCCACCGAGGTTGAACCTTCACAATCAACTCGGTCAAAGAGGCCGAGGTCAGAGTCTGCCACAGCGTCGGGCTCCATAAAGGCTGGTGCCCCCTGGGCTCCATCTATTACTTTGGAGGACAAGCCAGTCTTTGCTGAGAATAGTGCTGACGACATTCATGTCGGCATCGCTCTTAGCACCGCTTTGCTTCTCCCTGGTGATCTTGACCGAAATGCGGAGATGACTGAGCATGAGAACTTCGCCTTGATGCTTCAACGTTCTGTTCAAGTAAGTCTCCACACTTGGTATCTTTCTTTCTTTTTTGTACTTAGAAAATTCTCTAATAACTTTTGCTCTGTTCACTTTCAGGCCATCCAGCATGCTCATTCCTTCTCAATGCAAGCCTTTGAGAACCGGAAGGAGCTGGCCGACAAGAAGAGGAAGGTCTCCAGTCTGCAGAAGACCAATAAAAGCTTACAATCAAAAATGAAGACTCTGGCAGACCAGGCCGAGGCTGCTGTTAAAGCCAAAGATGATGCCGAGGAGAAGGCAGATTCTGCAGAGGCTATCAAGAAGGTTCTTGAGGCCGAAAAGAAAGACGCCCGAGGAAAAGGTGGCCCAGGCCTAGAAAGAACTGCAAGACGCCTTGGCCACGAAAGACGCCGAGCTCAAGGCCGCCGATCAGAAGGGATACAATGAGGGGGTGGCCGATGTCACCTCGGACTACGAAAAACAGGTGAAGCAGGCATGCAACAAGGGTTTCACCCTTAGTTGGATGACTTTGCTGAAAAAGCTCGAAGTCCCCAAGGACTCCCCCCTCAAGAATGCCGACGTCCTTCCTCTTCCATTCCCGCCAACTCCAAGCCAATCCGACGACGATTCTGAGTCTGAGGAGGAGGCTTTGGTGAGGAAGTCTAAGGAAGCTGCTGGGGCCAAGTCCCCTACTCAAAATGAGCAAGTCCTGGACTTGACTCAAGATAAGGAGGGTGAGGAGGTTCCCAAGGATGCTACCCCTGAGAATGCATCATCGGACGTGCTTCTCGCCGACAAGAGCCTTGATCAAACCCTTCAGGAGATAGATGTCGAGCTCGCTGTTGAGAAGGCTGCCGAGATGTCCTCCTAGCAGTCTTCTGAACTTCAAACCCAACCATCTGCTGTTGCTGAGGAGTCTTAATTTTGATGTCTTTTTCCTTTATATTTTGTACTTTTGTTTTTCTTCTATTTGGAACAATTGTAAGCTTTGGCCGATATGTCATCTTTTGAATGTTAATACAACTTCCTTTCCTGAATGCTTGTATCTTTGTCTTCTCTTTACTGCTCTTATATGATTCCATACTTGGAATATTTTGCATACCTTCAATGCACACTTTATCTGTGTAATTTTCTCGGGGTGAAATACCTCGGCTATAAGTACTCAGTTTAGTACGGTCTTGGCCTTAACTTGTAAATTTCTCACAAATTTCAATAAGTGTTAGACATAACCTTCGTTTAACTTCAACTTGTAAACTTTTCTCAAGTTTCAACAAGTGCTAAACATGATCTCAGCCTAAGTCAACTTGTAAATTTTTCTCAAATTTCAACAAATGTTAAACATAATCTCGGTTTAATTTCAACTTGTAAATTTTTTTCAAATTTCAGCAAGTGTTAAACTTCAACTTGTAAATTTTTCTTAAATTTCAACAAGTGTTAAACATAATCTTAGTTTAACTTCAACTTGTAAACTTTTCTCAAGTTTCAACAAGTGTTAAACATAACCTCAGTTTAACTTCAACTTGTAAATTTTTCACAAATTTCAACAAGTGTTAAACATGATCTCGGTTTAATTTTAACTTATAAACTTTTCTCAAGTTTCAATAAGTATTAAACATGATCTCGGTTTAACTTCAAATTGTAAATTTTTCTCAAATTTCAACAAGTGTTAAAACCATTTTCTAACTCTCTGCCCCCTAATGTGAATTTAAGTTCCACTTGGGTTCTCATTATACATTTATTCTGAAAACGTCATTAACTATCATATTGGTCACGAAAAAATCAAGCATTATTTATTATTTCGGCTAACAACAAAGAACAAGAAAATTTAATGATAAAAAAACTTAAGATTGCAAGTATTCCAGGGCCTTGGTAACTCTTTGCCCTCATTATCTTCAAGCCGATATACCCCATTTCCCAGTACCGAGATGATTCTGTAGGGTCCTTCCTAATTTGGGCCAAGCTTGCCCTCTTTGGGATCCTTCTTGTTGCCAACGACTTTTCTCAAGATGAGGTCACCAATTTGAAACTCCCTTGGGTTGACCTTTTTATTATAAGCTCTGGCAAGCTGTTGCTGGTATACTGTGAGCTGAATTGCAGCTTTCTCCCTTCCTTCTTCTAGAAGATCCAAATCTCTGGCTAAGAGTATATCATTAGTCTCGTTCTCTACTCCCTGGGTTCTGATTCCTGGGATGCCGACCTCCAGCGGAATGACAGCTTCTGTGCCATAAGCCATGGCAAAGGGGGATTCCCCTGTTGATCTTCTCGGCGTAGTCCGATATGCCCAGAGTACACTAGGCAACTCATCCACCTACTTTCCTTTTGCTGCCTGCAGCCTCTTCTTTATCCCATCCAAGATAACTTTGTTGGATGCTTCTGCTTGTCCATTACTTTGGAAAAAGCTTGGGGTTGAAAAGTAATTCTTGATTTTGAATTTTGCATAGAAGCTCTTGATTAGCTTACTGTCAAATTGTGTTCCGTTGTCTGCAACTATGGCTCTTGGAATCCCAAACCGGGTGATGATGTTCTTCCATATGAAGCTCTTCACATCCACATCTCGAATCTTGGCAAGGGGTTCAGCTTCTATCCACTTGGTAAAGTAGTCTGTTGCCACCAGCAGGTACTTCTTTTGTCCAGTTCCTTGGGGGAGTTGTCCAACAAGATCCATGCCCTATTGGGCAAACGGCTAAGGACTGGATACTGGGTTTAGGTCTGCTGCTAGTTGGTGTATCAGAGGTGTAAACCTTTGGCACTTTTCACACTTTTTCACATAGGCTTCTGCATCTTTCTACATGTAGGGCCACCAATACCCCTGGGTAATGGCCCTATGGGCAAGCGATATGCCCCCAGCGTGGCTTCTACATATTCCTTCATGTATTTCGTATAAGAAATCTTCAATTTGTGAAGGATGTACACACTTCAAAAGGGGTCCAGTGAAGGATCTTCTGTAGAGATGTCCCTCTGCCGTCAGACTGAATCTTGCTGACTTCAATCTGATCTTGTGTGCCTCTTTGTGATCATTTGACAGTTTTCCTTCTTTCAAGAATGCTACTATTGCATCCATCCAGCTTGGTCCCATGTCTACACACATTGCTTCACGCTCTGTGGTGAGTGGTTCGATGCTCGGGCCCGACAAGTAGTCAATCATTATCGTCCTTGCTTTTCCAGGTTGTACTGCACTAGCCAGGTTGGCCAGTGCATAAGCGTGACTGTTATCATCTCGGCTAACCTGATGTAGTCGGCAGTTCTGAAACAAGGCCACCAACCTGTTGACCTCCTTTGCGTAGGCCTACATCCTTTCGTCTTGGGTTGCAAACTCGCCCGTTGTCTGGTTGACTATGAGTTGGGAGTCACAGAAGACTATGACCTCATCTGCTTCTGCTGCTGCTGCCAGTTTTAGTCCTGCAATCAATGCTTCATACTCTGCTTCATTGTTTGAGGCCTTGAACCACAAACGAATGGACTGTTCCAATATCTATCCATCTGGAGATACCAGTACTACTCCTGCCCCCGCTCCTTGTCAGTTTGAACTGCCGTCGACAAATAGTCGAAAGAAGTCGCCAATGTAAATGCTGCAGAGTTTGAGTTTTTCCTTCTTCCTTTGTTCCGTTGCCCCTGGCTGGGCTTCTCCTTGCTTGCTTTGACATCGTTCACTTCAGCTCAGCGGAGCCCAATGTACGATGGATTCTAGTGTGAACTCGGCCACGAAGTCGGCCAATACTTGGCCTTTGATTGCTGTTCTGGGTCTGAACTCTAGGTCATACTGGCCCAAGGCCACTGTCCATCTGGTTATTCTTCCTGTCAGGTCTCCCTGCTGCAATAGGGGCTTCAATGGATGTTCAGTGAGCACCACAATTTTATGGGCTTGAAAGTAATGGTTCAGCTTCTTTGAAGCCATTACTAAAGCCAGCGCCAATTTCTCTAGGGGTAAATACCTAGTTTCTGCATCAGCCAGGGTTTTGCTTACATAGTAAACAGCCCTTTGTTCCCCTTTTTCTTCTCGGATTACCACTGCACTTACCGCATGTTCTAAAACTGCCAAGTATAGGAACAGCTCCTCTCCAGGTTCTAGATTTGAAAGGACTGGAGCTGTGGTCAGATACTTCTTCAAGTCGGCTAAGGCGGCTTCGCACTCCTCGGTCCATAAGAAGTCTGTGGCTTTCTTCACTAAGTTGAAGAAAGGTTTGCACTTGTCTGAGCTTTTGCTTATGAACCTATTCAGGGCTGCGGCCCTTCCAGTCAGCATTTGCACCTGTTTTGCCGACGTCGGGCTCTTCAACTCCAAGATGGCCTTGATCTGATCTGGGCTGGCCTCAATGCCCCTTCTAGTCACCAAGTATCCCAAGAACTTACCAGATCCAACTCCAAATGCACACTTCGATGCATTGAGTCGGAGTTGATATGTTTTAAGGATTTCAAAAACTATTTTTAGGTCGGCCAGATAGCCCTCAAGTTCCTTGGTCTTCACGACCATGTCGTCGATGTAAACTTCCACCGTTCGGCCAATCAGGTGTCTGAACATCTTGGTTACCAATCTTTGGTAAGTTGCTCCTGCATTTTTCAACCCAAAGGGCATCACTCTGTAGCAATACAGCCATTTTAGGGTGATAAACGCGGTTTTCTCTTCATCTAGAGGGTACATGGCTATCTGATGGTACCCCCTGTAGGCATCCAGGAAGCTCATCCTTCCATGCCCTGAAGTGGCGTCTACCAGTTGGTCAATCTTGGGTAGAGGAAAACTGTCTTTGGGACAGGCCTTGTTCAGGCTGGTAAAGTCCACGCAGACCCTCCATTTACCATTCTTTTTCTTCACCACCACTGTGTTTGATAGCCATGTCGGGTAATTTACCTCTCGAATGGCCCTGGCCTCCAGAAGTCTGTCTACTTCCTCCTCCACTGCTTCGACGTGCATCAACATTAGTCTTCTTGCTCGTTGGATTACAAGTTTGGCCGACCTATCAACGTTCAGTTTATGGCAAGTGACCTCAGAGTCAATGCCAAGCATTTCGTAAGGCGTCCAAGCAAACACCTCAATATTTGCTCTCAAGAAAGCTTCCAACTCTTTTTCATCTTCTTCGGCTAAGCCCGAGCCGAGAAGAAAGAAGTGTTTTTCATCCCCCTCCTGGACTAGGATTTTCTTCAATGCTTCTTCACTCTACTCGGCTGGCTCCTTGCCGACATCCTCTAGGACTTCCACGTCCTCGTCTTCGATCTCTGCCTTCTCTGGTTCCCGTATGCTGCAGGTGGATTTCATTGCTGCCATGGAGCAATTCTTTGCCTGCAGCTGATCTCCTCTAACCTCCTCTATCCCATACTCTGTTGGGAACCACAATAGTTGATACAATGTTGAGGGAACAGCCCCTATTGCATGCAACCATGGCCTTCCCAAGATAATATTGTAAGGGGAGGGTGTGTCGATTACGATGAACTCTGTCTTTATCTTCTTCGTGCCAGCCTGCACATTTAAGCTTACTGCTCCCAATGGCCATGTCGGCGTTCCATTGAATCCGACCATTGGGCAATTAGATTTTTCCATATCGTCTGGGTGAAGACCAAGCTCCTTGTAACATCTGACATACATGATGTCACAAGAGCTGCCTTGGTCAATGAGGACGCGCTTTACTTGGCACTCCCCAACCTGGAGGGATACTACCAAGGCATTGTTGTGCGGATGTTGGACCATCTCTAGGTCGGCTTCAGTAAAGGACACTACTGGTCCCTGACACTCCTCGGCCCGATGTCGTTTCTCCCCGACCTAGTATACGTGCTGTAAGTGCTTTATCTTCTGGGTCTCCCCCCGTATTTCGTTTTTGTTGACCTTTGAATGAATTACGTTAATTACCCGAGGTCCTCCTGCCTGAGGTTGCTGTGCTGGAGGAGGCGGAGATGCTGGTGCCTGAGGCAATCTTGCCTGCTCTTCCCTTGTCCTGGCCTCATCTACAAGGTCTCTCAAATGGCCTTGCCTTACTAGGTCTTCCAGGTATGCCTTCAGAGCTCTGCAACCCTGAGTCATATGCCCATCTTCATTATGGTAAGCACAACGCTTTTCCAAGGCTTCTTCCCATAAATTCTCCTGGCACCCTAGCTGGTGCTCTGAAATAGGGCTGGGACCGGATTTTGTCCAGGACTTTGTGAATTGGGATTCGGAACACAGTTGTGACTGCCTGTGCAGCCCTCAATCCTACCTCTTGCTTGTTGGATCCATTGTTACCTCGGCTTCGCTTCGGCGAGCTGTTCCCTTTCTCTTACTTTGTCTCATTGGCTCCTGACGTGTCTTTCTCGGTTCTAACATACTTCTCAATTCTAGCCATGAGTTCTTCCATACTTTTTGGCAATGTCTTTGCCAAAGACTTTCATAATGGACAGTCATCTTTTAGACTGTTCTTGAAAGATACGACCGCCACCTCTTGATTGCACTCGGGTATTCGGTTGAACACTTCGTAGTATCTTTTAGCATAGGCCCTAAGGCCTTCATCCTTACTGATTCTCAGAGCCATCAAGGCGTCTACCCTTAATGGCTGTAGTTTGTTTGTCATGAACCTGGCCACGAACATCTCGGCCAGGCCTTCCCAAGTCTTCACACTTCCCTTTGGCAGTTTGTGAAACCAATCTGATGCGATCTCCCCGAAGGATGAGGGGAACACCTTGTAGAGCAATGGCTCGTTCCCAGTGTATAGCGCCATCGAGTTCAAGTATAATCCGACGTGAAAGTTGGGGTCCGTCTTTTCGTCGTATATCTGGAACCTCGGCATACTGAATCTTTTCGGGACCTCTACTTTGTCCAACTCTGCCGAGAATGGTGTTTTCGGCTTAATAGGGGAAGTTATCTCGGCATCCTGTTGCTTCCTCTTGAGGTAATCTCTCAAGTCCTCTTTGGTTCGCCCAGGAGCTCAGCTATCTCCTGACTTCAGTCTTTTCGGCGCACTACTCTCAGCTTCGTTGTGAGCCCTCTTCGACCTTTCTCCATTAGATGTGTCGAAGCATAGCGCCTGCCTTTGAACATGCCGATGTTCTTCGGGGTTTGCTTCCTTGGTGCGATGCGTCCTTCGAGATTCTTTCCTCCTTGACTCTCCTCGCCCGACCTCCCTTGAAGGCCGGTGAGAGTGTCTTCCGCTCCTGGTATACTGGGGGGCTATAGGGATTGTTTTCTACCCTCCTTTCTGGGCATTGACCTCTGGAATCGGCGTGTCCTGCAGCTCTGCATGACGTTATTTTGCATCATAAAATTGACGACCGATTGCAGGTCGGCCAATTTGTTCGCTATCTCTTTCACCTCTTCATCCCTCCGCAGGTATCTATCCTTTCATACCTAGAGGTTGTCCTCGTTGTAATACCCGCTTCGATCCGATTTCTTTGGTACGTCGCCCTCCTGACCGACATCTTTCTTACCATGATTCTGACCCTGAGTCTCCTCGTTGCAACCATCTTCTTCTATGTCAAGGTCAACGTGTTTACCGTTCCCAGCAGGGGTTTCATCCCCAACCTTATCCTTCTGTCCGTCGCTGGTCATCTATTCTCTTTTCTTTTCCACAGACGGCGCCAAATTGTGTAAGTGAATTTCCGATCACACTGCCAATGCAGTATTCAGCTGGAGAGCACTGGGAGAATAGATGGCGCCTGAATGACTTGTAACAGAAAGAGAAGATTCTGGCGGTGGTTCGACCACCCGGGGGCACTCCGACGATCAAAGTCAGTTATCTCAAAGATAATCAATGGTGCTTAACTCACTGTTCAGAATATAAATTGCGTACCTTAGACCCATGGGGGTATCTCTCTTTTATAATTAACTCAATCCTTGTCCCAACAGAAACCTAACTTCAATGGACTCTAGCTCAGTGCTTATCCAGGACTCTTCATTGGATAGAGATAAACTCCCTAAGAGTTTTATCCTCTCTTTTATAATTAACTCAATCCTTGTCCCAACAGAAACCTAACTTCAATGGACTCTAGCTCAGTGCTTATCCAGGACTTTTCATTGGATAGAGATAAACTCCCTAAGAGTTTTATCCTTATCCAGGCTGAGTCCCCTCCTTATTCTAGGACTCTTGTCTTCTATCCGTTTATTCCGGATTCCGATATCTTCGGAGATAACCTCGGCCTAGCCGAGATCATCTCGGCGTTATGTCCAAGACACGTGGCACCTCGGCTGACACGTCGGCGTCACCTTGGCCACGTGCTGATACTCAGAAAATATATCCTCACACTTCAAACCAACCAAACATTAATCTTCTCTACCTCTCTCTGTTCCTCATCCTCAAGTAAGTTATATTTCTACACACTAAAAATTCTCAATGCATATGATTTGAAAGTGATGATGGTTAATGGTTTGAAGATTAGGGTTTTGAATTAAGAAAATAAGAGTATTATGATAATTTCATTTTAAGATAAAATTATAATTAAAAAATGACCAAGTATGTGGACTAAGTAAAAATAGTGTGTGACAAAAGAAACTCCCCTTGTAGTCCCATGTTCAAATTCTCAAATGACCTTTCTCAAATTCTCAAATGACCTTGCGCCATCAAATTAGGCTTTCACGTTAACATTACTAATTTGGACAACTGTTTCTAATTAAACCTCTTGAGCTGACAAAAAACCAATAAATAAATAAATAAATACATAAAAAATAAAAACTCCACTAATAGATAAAATAGGTAGTTTAGAGATTAAATAAATAAAATTACAATAATTTTGATGATAAAACTGAAATTAACTCAACAAAATAAAAGGCATGCAATCTTTTTGGCAACATTTCAATATTTTGTGTGTTATTTAAAAACAAAAAATAACAAAAAGTTTAAAAACACACATCATTTTCATCTTGTTTTTATTTTGTGCAAAAAAAAAAAAAAAACAAAACAAAACAAAACAAAAAACAAAAACAAAAACAAAACAAAACAAAACAACTTGAATGTGCTTCCTTAAAATAAGGTGTTTTTAGAAAGGAAATTTTTTTTTTCCAAAAACAGTGTTCAAAAGCAATTTGTCAAACTAAATTTTCATTTCAGTTTTTGTTTTTTCAAGAACAAAATGCTGAAAACAAAAACCATACCAAATGCACAAATTTTCAGTATCTTTTTCTGAAAGAGGAAAAAAAAATAAAAATCAAATAAAAGAACTGAAGACAATCATACGCCTCAGTTCAATATGTGAAGTCCACAATCTCATTCATCTGCATTCAAATCTCTCAAAACCTTTGAAAAACAAAACACTAACAAATTTAGCCCATGAGACTGAAGATCTTTTACAACATTTTACAATCAGAAAATAAAATGGGGGAAGACCTTTTTTCCGTATACAACATTTTACAATCAGGAACTAAAAAGGGTGAAAAAAAATTAAATTAAATTACATATCAAATAAATTAGTATTTCCACCTCACTTCTCTCCTGGAAAAAATTAACCAAAAAACAAACAACAACAACTAAGGGCTTTCATCTGCCCAGATTAGTACACCTTCAAAAGCCAGCACCTCTAGGGGCTCTGGGCTTTCTACATCTAACTCTGAATCAGACCTTCCAGCCAAACTAATTATCTAATCCACACGTACAGAATGGTAATCGATGAACAAAATTATTCACTTGAAAGTCGAATAGGTCAAGAAATCCAGCAATTTCAAGCAGATTCTTTCTGATTTACAGATTCAAAACTCCCTCGCGAGGCATTAGAAGCAGCAGCATCTGATGTATCTGACTCAGACTCTTCCTCTGCAAGAGGTAAAACCCCAGAGAAATGAGAGAGACGCAAGCAAGGCTTGCCAGGAGGCATAGGCAATCTAATACTCAATTTGATTAGTCAAGAAAAGCGAGAAAACAAAACAAAACAAAGATATAAGGTAAAAAAGATTCAAGATTACCAAAGAGTGACATGATGGTTGGTCTCTTTGGTTTGGTGTTTTTCTTCTTCAATTCAGCTGCAAAGTGGGATAAACCAGTTAGTTACAGGGAAAGATCAATAACTAAAACATCATAAAAGCACAATCAGCAACACGAAACTAATGAATGGAGGATATGGTTCCTTGCAGATTATTAACCTCTAAACTACATACAAAAAATCAGAGTTATCATTGAGATTTCAAATAAGAGTCGTACTAGTGATGGTCCAGACTGTTCTTACAAACCTTATTTCCAATATCAGAAAAAGAAGATTGTACTGACCAGCCAGGATAATACACAATCTTACAAAATTAATAAGATCACTATTTGATGGATTTAATGAATTTGCACAACTTTCAACATTGATGAAGTAATCTGACATGGTTAAAAGCAAAATCTGCCACATAACTTTAATAACAACATTATATCTTGACATCTGTACTGTAATGCTTTGAATAACAAAAAAAAAACAATTAGATTGTAGATTCAAATTCTCATTGTTTCCTCCCTTTTCTAAATAACCAAGGTCATCAAACAAGCCCAATAATTCGTAGATGAACCCCCAAACTCCACCTGTACAAGGCCATACAATTTACAAGTATACACACACACAGAGAGAGAGAGAGAGAGAGAGAGAGAGATACCCATCCCAGGCACTTGATAATCATTGACAATTTCAAAGTTTTTATATGTATACCCTACAAAGTTAATGTCCTTAGATGAGAGCATCTGCAGGAAGAAAGAGAAGAAATGAGAGAGAAAAAAAATGTAGTGATGCTGGATGGCTGATGTGAATGAGAGCAAGCAAAGAGAAGAAATTTAAAAATAAAACAAAATAGAGAGAGCAATAAAAGAAAAGAAAAGAACAATTGCCAAGACAAGAAAATAAACTCTAGTAACTCAGTCAATCTTTTTTCTCAATATTAAAGGTCCTATCAATCACAACAAACCAAGTATTCATAGGCTAACCACAAGAATTTTAATATAGAAACAGAAATCAAATCCCAAAATTAACAAATTACAAATTAATCAAACCTAAATCAAATAAATCCCGATCTTCAAAAATTCTTCAACCAATTCCTTTCAGTTCCTCATCATATAGAAGAGAGAAGAAAGAAAAAATTGAAACTAACAATAGAGATATTAATACCTTGACAGTAATAGAATGAAAAATTAATAACATCTTGCACACTGCCCAATTCCCACTTTATTAGGAACCATGTGCATTGGATTGCCCTTTTAAAAAAAAAAAATGCATTGAAAGGGAAATTCCTTCATGAATGCAATTTTTTGAGGTTCTAGTCCCGTGTCTTAATCTACATTCTACACTCAATTAGTTTTTCCCAAACTTTTATTATTAAATGCAATGATAATTAGTGCAATTTTTTTGAGGACTAACACATCACCCCCTAATATCTACTAATTCTCAAAACATGTCAATGACAAACATAGGTAACACTTTCTCATCATCCAAACATGTTTAATTGCCATAATTCAACTCTTGCTTGTAAATTGGTAATCATTGGTAGTTGATTTGTGGGTTAATTGGATGATTAGAAGGGGTGACTATTGAATTTTCTTATTAAGCCTTGAGCCCAACTAATTGGGGTCAGTTCATGGATCTGGCTTATCCAGTCAATCCTATACAAAGCTATAAAATCAGTTAAATCCTAAGAAGCACGTATACTTCTAAGAAGGTAATGTGTCGTGTCCGACATTGACACAACACAAGACTCGTTGGAAGCTTCTTAACACTTACACACATAAAACACATTATAAGTTTGTATAAATAACTTGGAATCCAATGATAAAACACAAAAATAATGTAAATTTATATATATTCTCGACCTTTAGACTATCAAAATTATTATATTTGACTTAAATATTTATATATATGACATATAGTAATTATTTATCCTTATATATGACATAATAAATATATGAAATTATATATTTTGCACATGCCCCCCACGTGTAGTATCTTACATATTTTGAAAATTTTGCATGTCGGAGTGTCCATGTCATGTCCTATGTCCGTGCTTCTTAGGTTAAATCCAATCAATCCTATACAAAGCTATAACATCAGTTAAATCCAGTCAATTGCATGTATGCTAAGAACCTCAACAAGTCCAACTCAAGTGTAAAACCTTGAATTGACACTTAAATCCAATAGCTGTTCCAATTGCCTAGTAAAAGCTTTTGCACTTTCAAACAATAAAAGAAGCTCCTCTCTTGCCAATTTCGCACAAGTAACTAGATCAAACATAAAAAATTACATTGAAATCATGTATGAATTGAAGTTGAACAGATACACTGACAATGCACAAGAAACTATGACAAAAGAAGGAGCATTTTTTTAGAATTCACAGTGCTCCTTAGTAGAGGCTCCAAACAGTTGAAGCCATCTGGCTTACCTTTCTCCATGGACCTGATTTTGATGATGATTGAGTTTGGTTGTCTGCCTGCAGACCAGAAAAAGGCAGAAAATAAGATAAATATGGAGAGTAATAAAGGATATCTTAAACCATGTTACCTCCATAAAACTAACAAAAAATTAGAGATATAAACACCTCCTCAAACTTCTCAAAGTTTTGAGTATCCAACTCATCATTGACCTCGGGAAGGAATGCGGCCTCCATTTGGTATATTCTATCCCAATCAACACCTTTGAACCATGGATGGACCTAAAATAGAAGACAACACCAGGTAATTCCCTTTACTTGCAACTCATTGATGGAACCAATAAGGAAACATAGAACAGGACACACCATACAACACCTTTATTTCATCTGCGCCTTTTGAACCTAGCCTCTGGTTGACATTACACAGTAATTTACTAATAAGATCTTTTGCTTCCAGGGATAACCTTGCTTCATCAGGAAATTTTAGATTGGTTCTCCAGTTTACTATCTGCATGGGTGAAGGGTACAAAAGCGTTATGAAGATAAATATTAGTAAAATGACTCTACTATGGGACGTACTTTATGAGATTGAACATTCAGATTTACAGAAACAGAGAAGAGACTACAATGCATGATGAAATATAAGAACATGTCATCCCAATACAGCATCGTAGCATCAGCAGACCTGTTAACACAGATTAAGTACCCAAAAGAAAGAGGGCTTCAGCCCATTTTATCGACCTCCTTTGAATTCTACATCTTTCTCATGAGACTCGTGACAATGGTGAACCATCCCCCAAAAGGATAATCCGATTGTATAGAGCATAATTTTAGGAGACTTGACTCAGGCTTGTTAGTATTGGAACAAATCAAGACTCACTACATTTCACAGAACAAAGCTCAGCTGAATTAATTCACTAGAACTGTGTCATTCGGACCAAAGGCCAAGATGCTACAAATCTTTGTCAAGATTAATAAAACCCAAGCCCAAAAAATTAAAAATGAACAAATAATTAAAATTATGGATTCTATTAAGTATGCAAAAAGTCTATACAAAAAAATATGCAGATATGCAGAAAACATAATTCAAGAAATAAATAAGCATATACAACCAATGACCCACAATAATAACTATACTTGTCATCAAATATAAATTATAGGTTGAGACTTCCCTTCGGAACTTCCTTGGGAACTTGGGATCCTGTCCCAACTCTTTATACCAAATGTGTATGCTTCTAAAAGGGAGACCTATCCATATCGTATCCGTATCGGATACCGATACTCCTAGATACGTATCAGATACTTAGTTTTGAAGTACTGATACTCCAATTACTTGTTTTACGAAATTAGAATTGTAGGCTTGTAGCATTTCTTGCATAGTATTATAATATACCTTAATTGTGAGAATAAATAAAATAATGCTTTTCCAATACTTTGCTTAATTCTTTGATAAAAAGAACATAGTGAGTTTTTTTGAACATAGTGAGTTAAAAGTAGTAGAATTTGTCAAATTGGCGTAGCCTTATTATGTCATGCATGTCCCATATAACTACATAGAAAGTAAGGTAACAAGCTAATATAACAATAGCAAAATTAAATATCAAGAAATAAACAAGCAAGTAAACTTGCATACAACATGTTTGACTAGTGTAAAAGGAAAAAGCACATGGACAAGTTCATGTGGATTGTTGTGCTATTGTAATATAAACATACTGGACTTGATATTGAAACAAAATATTTGTAAAATCTATTGAAATTTAAGAAATAAACTAGCTAATGGCTTAAATTAATACATAATTCTTAAAAATTAGTATTTTGCATTATAAAATTAGTGTGATTTCTCAACAATTTTGAGCTTATGTGTAAACTCACTACTAATAATTTAAAAAACAATTTTTTTACAAAAATATCCTAGTTGTACCCATATCCTACTTTAATAAGTTTTGTCGTATCGCCATACACGTATTGTATCATATCTGTATCCGTATTTCTGCCATGACGCCACCACTTAAATATCCTCACTCCATCACGTAATGCTTGCAACTCCAGTGGTCTTCTAAACAATCTGGCTTTTAGTAAATACACCGACAACCTACACTCAAAACCTATAAATAAGAGTGAAAAAATGAAATGTTAATTGAACAATGTGCTTTATTGCCAATATATGCTCACTTCAGGATTTCTTTTGTTAAGATACCAGAATATGGTATCCTTGAATCTCTTAAGGAAGTTCATCTGTTGAAGCTCATTATCATGAAGAGATGATTAATTTGGCAATTCCATTGTAGGCAAAAGATGCAAAATGCCAGCGATGCATAATCTACTTGAAGGTGAATTTCCCATTTCTTCCATTTATTGTGTAACATGATCACAAGAAATATCGTACACAACATATTCTCATCATCAGGAAGTGGTACGTGTCCTCAGGTCATGGCTACGAAGTGGAGCGCCATCTGATGAACTGGTTCTTAGAGTCAATCAGACTCGAACAGCACTTATTCTCGGAGGGAGTGTTCTTTCTGCTGTTCCTCTAGATCTGTTAATTTCTAAATCAAAGGTTTTGTGCCTTTATAATGGGACACAGTCAAGATTTTGGCCTCCATACTTGCACCATCTCTGTCCATCAGCACTTTCATCAAAATTTAGTGTCGCTGTTCTGTTATGTGGTTTGCCTGGCGTTTGTCTATGTGATTTCAAGTAATGGCTTGTGTTAAAATTTAAGTGGTGGTGTCGTAGTAGCTCAGGAAAAATGGTACAAAGAGCCTCCCTTGATCTTCAAGTTCAGAATTACATCAAAACTAGGAGGAAAATGAAAGCCACTAGCCCAGTCAATTAATGGCCTACGGCTATAGAAATAATGAAAAGGATACCCACAGAGAAAAGTTACAAACAAATCACTAAAAAAACAGGAGATACTTCAAGCAATTGAAACAACTTTTTAATTGTTTGAAAAATGGAAAACAAATTGTGAGTTAATTCAAGGATAAGACCAATTGAAACACAAGTACGAAATAAAATGAGAAATATGCAAAAAGCTTCACCAAAATTTCTTAAACCAGATGAGAACACACATGTAATGAAATCTCACAACAAAGTGGGGATTACATAGGTTAAAGTGGCAAAATAAAAACCCTCTAAAAAATTTTTAAAAAACAAAAAGTGGCAAAATAAAATGAAATAAAAATAATACTGAAACTCACCAAAACTTGGCATTTTAAATAATATTATTTTATGTTAAATGCAAACAAGATATTGATTAGCAGCATTCCTAGGTTACCTTTCTACATGTCGACATAGCATCATCAGAATAAAAAGGCGGATATCCCACGAGCATTTCATACATAATAGCACCAAGAGACCACCTAAAACAGAATAATCATAAGTCTATTCCATTAAATCTACTTTTGTACAATCTCAACTAATTAACAAATGAAATTACATTGATCATGCTAGAAAAGGTTTAATCCAAAATGCCATGTAGAACTCAATAAAATGATTTTGTTAGCAAAGGACATTCTAAGGTTTCATATTGAATGAACATGCATAAACTACTAACCAATCACATTCCATCGCATAACCTTTCTTCAACAGAACTTCTGGAGCGATGTAATCAGGTGTACCAACAGTAGAATAAGCCTGCCAGGTCCCAATAAGCAAAGTTACAAAAATAAATAAATAATATCCTGGAAGCCACCACCAAATTTTGCCAAAAGCTTATAAATTACAATATACTACCGCAAAGAGTTTGTAAATTTTTCCAAAAGCTTGTAAATTTTTCTGAATTTGTTTATTTGGTGTATGACATGAATGAATCAAAGACAATTTCCCACAAATGATCAAACCAAAAAAATATACCTCAGAAAAAGTGTAAAATTTGCCTTCACAAATACAAATTACAATAATACTGAGCAAGAAAGCCAAGGAAAATACATTCACTGACGGAAAACTTACAAGCATCCTCCTGTTTTTCTGCCAATGCTGCAATTTCTCTTGCTGGGTGCGCTTTGGAGCTAACAAGTGTTCACTATTTTGCAAAGTTCTGCTGTCCCCCGTAGAAAAAGCATTCTCTTGGAGAGTGTTGCAATCTAAAGGTTTACATAGTCCAAAATCTGATAGTCTCAAGTGACCATATTTATCAAGCAGTAAGTTATCAGGCTTGATGTCTCTGTAGCCAGGTAAAATGTAACATAGAAAGAGTCAGAGAATCTGAACATTTGTACAATGAGAATGAACTTTGCAGCATACGATAAAATTATGCATCAAGCACAGTCAGCTACAAACCTATGAATGTAATTATGTTTATGAATTGATTCAATAGCCAAAACTGTTTCTGCAACATAAAATCTGGCCTCATCTTCAGTCAGTGTATCCTTTCTCATAAGTAGAGTCATCATATCTCCACCAGGTAGATATTCCATTATCAGATACAGAAACTCATCATCTTGGAAAGAACAATAGAGTTTGACAATGCAATTGCTATCCACCTCCGCAAGCAGATTTCTTTCAGCTTTCACATGCTCAACCTAAAAGAATTTATAAGCTAATTGCCAGTAAATAGTGAACAAACCACAATCCATCATCTGTGAGGCCAAAAAATTTCATACCTGGCCCCTACGAAGCATCTCTGATTTCTTAAGCTTTTTCATTGCATAAACAGAACCAGTTGTCTTTTCCCTACAAATTCTGACCTGCACCAGAAATAAGCAAATAAACTAAGTAATTAACTAACACTACCTACATAAAAATAAAAAATAAAAAAATCCTTTTTCTTTTTGCAAGTCCCTAGATATAGAAAAATCTCAGGAACAAAAAATGAAAAAGAAAACAGAAACTGGATGTAATGACTGGGTAACATTTTTAAATTTGAAGTCCTAGTCATCTAGTCTCTTAAAGCAAAACATTGTTGTATTTGACAAACTTCTCTTGTGCTAAATGATTTAATAGAGAGAAGCTGAAAATTTTATGACATACTAAAAATATATTTGAAGCCTACACGATGCATTAGATGTTTAGTATGCTTGATTCTTGTATTACCATGTTTAAAAGAGATGACAAAGTTGAAAATCCTTCAACTTCAAGATATGAGAGCAAGAAGAAATTAAAAGAGAATCTATAACTTGAAGGTGGCTGGAGGAAAAGGTGGAAGAGGTAATATTACCTAGTCTCTCAGGTTGTGAGAAGACTTCCATATTTTGTTTTACCTAGATTCTTGGGTTGTGAGAGTTCTTGTTTTTCATAGAGATATAGATTTGTTGTTGCCTCTTGAAGCTTAAAAGGCTTGTTTCTATTTTTGCTTTTGCCATTTAGTGCTTGTATTGGGCTTTGTTGTATATTCTTTGTTCTTAGTGATGAATCCCTCACTTAGCCAAAAATAAATAAAAAATTAAATGGTGCTGACATTAAGGCATTTGCGGCTTAGCCTAGCAAATAAAATTATATCTGATTCAAGTATTAAATGTTAGGGAAAAGGTAAAGTTTTAAAACAAGAATGAGATTGGTATAAATCGGTCAAAATGTAAAAAAAATCCAATTAACCTATTTATCGAGGGGAAGTCAATTTTGGTTCTTAAAGGACATGAGCAATTAAATCACGCAATTTCTTTGACTTGCTGATAGAAAGAAATAAGAAAGGGAGGGAATTTAGGAACCATAACAGTGAAGTATGGGATTAATAACAAATAAAGTATATCAAAAAAATAAATAATTTTTTACAAACAGAATTTCTGTAAATAAATTTAATAGAAAGTAATGCAGCTCATTGTCTAATCACATTGAATTAAAAGGCCATCATTTTGGTCATATCATGAAAATTGCACGCCACATCATTCTCAACAAAAATTTTGAATTAAAATTCTGTTTGCATAGCATTTTCCTTCAAGTAAAGATCAATCTTTGTGTGGAAAATAATGCTTTATAGTTGCATCAAATCAGGAAATAGTTTTGGTTGACTATCTGTGAAGGGCAATAAATCATGTCATTTACAAACACCTAGGAGAGCAAAAACAGTAAAAGAACATGGAATTCATTAACAAACCAACCCCAAGAAATTAATATTTGTGCACTCCTTTTTTTTTTCTTTCTATTTTTTGACCCAAGAAGCCATGTAATAGGTATACTTCAACACTCAGGCAATTTAAAATACTTGTTAAATAATCTTCCAGTTCGTGTTAGAGCTATTTTAGATCATTCAGTTTCAGTCAATAATTTCAACTTAAGATATCGTACACGCCCAACGACTGTGATCTTTGTTTTCTTTAATTTCCTAATTTAATTAGAAAACAAAAGAACTCTTACCATAATCCCCATACATTAACCTGAAATTCTCTAACTATTTACTAAAATTTATTTCCATTTCATTTATACCCATCCAGCCTTATACTTCCTTCTCTTGATCACCTATTTTAAAAGATAAATAGCAACAACTCATGAGATTTGATGATCATATTTCAGGGCATAAACTTCAGATATTGCCAGGTTGTTCATTAAAGAAAAGAGCACTAGTACTTGCTTGCAAAACACCAGATTACAAGACAAAGAAAAACCACAAAAGGTAAGAATAATTTTAAAACTCTGGTCCTAAGTAACCCCAAGAGGTTGGCCTAGGGTCTTGGGGATGTGCTCCCTCAAAGGTTCAGGGATCGAAACCTCTTAGATGCTAACAATTCCTTGGAACCATCGGACTAGGAGGGAAACCCTTGAATTAACCATGGTCTAAGAAGCACGGATACGGACATGTGAGACGACATGGATACGTGAACACGTAAATTTTCAAAAAATGCAAGACACGACACGTCGGGGACACATGCAAAAAATATAATTTTATTTATTTATTATATTTCATATTTTTAGATAACTAAACCAAACCAAAACAAGCCAAGCCTTAAATCTCATCAAATGGGGTCAGTTACATGAATCCTTCTTCTCCACGCGGCCCTATCAAAGGCTATTTCGTTAGTCAAATTAAGTAGATTCATATCTCTATTTACAATACTAGTCAACGTTAATCTATCCCTAACCCATCCCCTAACACTCCCATCTACCGTTACAGTATCGCATCTCTTCACTACTGCCTCTGTTGGTCTGCATTGAATGTGACCAAACCATCTCAATCGATTCTTTCTCAACTTATCTTCTATCGATACTACTCCTACTCATTCCCAAATACACTCATTCCCAATTCTGTCTTGTCTAGTCTTGCCACACATCCACCTTAGCATCCTCATCTCAGCCACTCATCTTATCTACATGTTGTTTCTTGGTTGCCCAATACTCCGTCCCATACAATATCGTTGGTCTAATAGCCGTTCTATAGAACTTACCTCTTAGTCTAGTGGGTATTCATTTATCGCACAGTATCCCAGACGTACTTCTCCACTTACACCATTCCGCCTTAATCCCATGGGCCACATCCGCATCAATCTCCCCGTTGTTATAATAATCGACCCTAAATAACGAAAATGTTCACTCTTAGGCAGTTCTTGATTCTCAATCTTCACTTCTCCTTTACTTTCATTGTTACTGTTACTAAATTTACACTCCATGTACTCTGTCTTAGTTCTACTTATCCGGAATCCTTTAAATTCAAGAGCTTTTCTCCAAATCTCCAACTTTGTATTATCTCCTTCTCTAGTCTCATCCACTAGCACAATATCGTCTGCAAAAAGCGTACCCCATGTCACATCATCCTGAATATTTCTCGTCAACTCATCCATAACTAAAGCAAAAAGATAAAGACTTAAGGTAGATCCTTAGTGTAACTCTACAGTGATAGGAAATTTATTTGTCTCTCCAGCAGGCGATCTAGTAGTGGTCACCACCCCTTCATACATGTCCCTAATCACATCAATGTAACCTTTTGTCACCCCTTTCTTCTCTAACACCCACTATATTATATCCCGGGGCACTCTATCATATGCTTTCTCAAGGTTGATAAACACTATATGAATGTCTCTTTTCTTTTCTCTATACTTTTCTATTACTCTCATCAAAAGATAAATCGCTTCCATTATTGACCTGATAGGCATAAATCCAAATTGATTCTCTAACACCTCTGTTATATCTCGCAATCGCCGTTCCATCACCCTCTTCCACACTTTCATCATATGACACATTAGCTTGATTCTTCTATAGTTGTTGCAATTCTGGACATCTCCTCTATTCTTATAGATTGGCACTAAAATACTCTTTCTCCACTCATCTGGCATGTTCCTAGTCAACCAAATTTGCTAAACAACCTAGTCAACTACGCAACCCCCTTTTTACCCAAACACTTCCAAACTTCAAGAAGGATATCATCGGGTCCTTAAACCTTATTTGATTTTATCTTCTTAAGTGTAATCTCCACTTTAAAGTTTATAATCCTGTGATGTCATATTTTTAGATGTTTATATATATATATATATTTTATGTCAAATATTTGATTTTATCAACTTTAGGTATGTTATTTTAGGGGAAAAAAAAAAATTTAATTTTTTTGAAAAAAATAATCCTTAACATGTCCCCATTGTGTCCTCAGCATGTCCCTACGTGTTCGCAGTGTGTCCCGCATGTCTCAGTGTGTCCGACTCTTTCCAGTGTGTTCAAAGCATGTCTGGCGTGCGTCCGTGTACGACACGTGTTGGACACTCGTACGTGACCTCCGGAGAGGTGTCCATGCTTCATAGACTATGGTGCACTTGCAGGAAACTCTTTGCAGAGAGCCTGTGCACCCCTAAGGATTAGTTGGGCTTTGATCCGAACACCACAGTGTCAATCCAAAAAAAAATCTTGTCGTACGTTACAAATCCATATCAAACAGCTTTTCAGAAATTATAATAGTGAACATCCTTGCAATGCCATAAACATGATCATTATGTTAGGACCATAGAAGATGGTATAAACATAAATCATTATATTGTTAATTATCTATGAATGGATCAAACAAGTTAAAAAACAATGTTTGCTCTCAGGAGTAAATTGCTGCAAAAGTTCACAAAGCAAAGGCAGGAATTCGGGAACAAGAAGTCAGCTACTACTATTTTCAGAAACAGTTTCCAATAACCAAACTCAGCAGCTAACAAAACCAAGCATGAAAGAAGGGGCCAAAAGCACCCAATTCTACAAAGACGGGCCACATGAAAGCACATCCCACAACAGAAATATAAATCACTGAAGATATATACCTCCCCAAATGCACCCTTTCCAATCATGGTCAGTAACTCAAAATCATCAGCACCCATTTTATGCCTCTGAAGACGCATGTATTCAGTTTCCTTCTTCTCCAAGAACTTTAGTAGGTTGTTTTGATCTTCCTCAGAGACATCAGCATCAGCCAACTTCTTCTCCAGTAAATTTCGTCTGCTTAAAGGGAAAAAAAAGGAGGTAAGCACAATAAGCCCAGCACTAAGATGTTACTAATAAAACAACTCTACTATATACGGCTGTAAGTAGCTTTACTTGGAGAAATTATATGAAACTATAAACTTAGGGGATAATATTGATATATAAAAGTCTTGAAAATACAGATAAATGAACAGCAGATTAATGTCAAATGTAGTGGATTTTTATTCCATGTTCTCTACACAAATACACACACATGAATTACAATACCACACGTGGCTCATGCAATGTGCACCACTCTCTAGTCCATATCACACTAAAAAAACAAGTGGTAATTTTGTATCATACACCCCCATTGTGCTCATATACCCTTAATGCATTTACTTCATCCTCTTACCCAAATGTTACCTATCAATGTTTTTAACTAAACTATAGGTTGTTTCATTGAAGGACATGGTCAATGACTCAATAGGTGAACAACATAATTTAGACGGGCCAGTCCATGGTTTTAAAAATGGACCACCACTGTTATGTAACGCTATTACGTTACCATATGGATAGTCACCGCAACCCAATACGGGCTTGTATATTAGTGTGATTGAATTTCACTAGTGTAACGGCCGCCACCATTAAGTAACACCCTTAATGGGCCGTTGCAACACCGTTATGGCCGTTACGTAACAATAGCAACAACGTAGGCTGCATTTAAAAGCCAATTTTTCTTTCATTTTCTCCTCTCTCAACTTCTGTTTTTTAAATATTCACTTGACATTAAATATTAAACATAATTTTTATATGTAGTTGTATGTTGTGTTACTTGTATAACTTGAAGAAATAAATCATAAAATTTTAGTTTGTTAAATAAAATAATAGCAATTAAATTCAAACTCATTTATTGAACATATGTAACCTACAAATTTAAACAGAACATGACATAACATTACGTCTATAACTATTAATAACAAAATAAATAGCAATAAAGTTGTGCATTATGAATTTATGATACATGAAATAATTAAATGTTGAAAGAAAAATATGACAAAGCCCTCTATATAGTGACTTAAAAAGTATAAAATTTAGTACATATATTAGATCGTGTTTAAAATATATATACTAAATACTCCAAAAACCATTTTAAACCTCAACAAATGTGATTCTGAAATAAAAACATGTGCATCGGTAAGCTTTCTTGAAATTACGCGAAAATAAAAAATTCATGGATCTAGTTGACGCAACGATTATGCTACGCTCGCTACACCCCGCAACTGCATCAACACCACTGCTACCATTACATCAACCGTTATTTGAAACCTCCCAAAGTAAAATTGCATGGACAAGTGAGAGCAAAAGCAGTTAAATACCTTTTGCTTCATTACATATAGTTGCTTATATTTATTGTGGCTCTCTTTTTTGTTTCTTTTTGGGATTCAATGACTTATGCTTTCCTCAGCTAGTGAGCCTTTGCCTAGTTGGAAGCAAATCAAAGTCACAAGTGTTGGAGAAGTATGGCTAGTGGTGCCTTCATGTTTGTGCTGAAAGACATGAAATAAGAGGAATACAAGCTATGAAAGAAGACGGATATGAGCTCTTTGATGGAATTGAGAGACCTATTATGAAACTAAAACACTCTTATGTTGTAAGCTCCTCAGGGGATCTCCTTTTCGTTTCTTCTTAAGATTTCATAGACTTATGCTTTCCTCAGTTAGTGAGGCTCCATCTGGTCGAAAGCAAGTCAAAGTCACAAGTGTTGGCAGTGCTGCCTTTATCTTTGTGCTAAAGTGTATGAAAGAAGAAGAATCTGAGCTTTTTTGACAGAGTTGAGATACCTATTGTGAAACTACAACACTCCATGTTGAACTCTTTGACATGTTTTCTTACCAAAACTCCATTGCATCTGCTTTTTGTTTCTTGTGGGATTCAATGCCTTGTGCTTTCCTCAGCTATTGAGGGTCTAGCTGGGAGCAAGTCAAGGTTACGACTCACATGTGTTGGACAAGTATGCAGTGGTGCCTTTATGTTTGTGCTAAAGTATTTGGAATCTAAGATTTTTTTACATAATTGAGATACCTATCACGAAACTTAAACAGTCTCTGTTAAACTCTTTCACATTTTTGCTTACCATAACTCCTCAATTTGATACACACTACCATGGATTTCTTGGGAGATTTCAGAATCTAGTCTTTTGTTTTGGTGTAGTAAGTTTGTCTCGTATAGGTTAGTTGTATTGGGTGCTTGTCTATTTCAGCATGCTTTGCATGTACATGAGTTGTACAAAAAAATTTCTCTATTTGCTTGCAAACAAATATCAGAATTCAGCTGCATAAATAAGACAGCCACAATAACACTTCTCTTATTAAAATCTTAATGACTATCGTTGAAAATTCCGTCATATCAGCCTATACTAATATACTATGTTAGAACATATGAAACATTAAAACTATTTTCTTGATTATAACAAGAGCAAAGGTAAACTGTATTTTGCACACAAACCAGTTATTTAGCAACAGAATTACGAAACAAATACAAAATTTAAAGATCCAATAAAACAAGCAAAAGCATATGTCACATACCTATATTCCCAGTTTCAAACACAATAACCAATTTGGCTTGAAATGAAAAATCGGCGATTCAATATAAAAACCCTCAAAAAGAAAAAAGGACAAAGATTCAACCATAAATGCCCCAACCAATTATTCATTTAATTCGAAAGGTCGTGTGACATACCGCTCCCTCCTCTCCTGCAGGCTCTTCTTCTGCTCCTTGTAATGGTTCTCTATATATTGTTTTGCTGCTGCAGCCTTCTGTTTGGTAATATTCGAGGCTTCTTCGGCCGATAAGGGTGTTGAATCTTCTTTTCCCATGGTAGCTGAATCCTTTTTCCTATTGGAAGGCTGAAACTTCTGTAACCAACTTCTAGCTGAATCCATTACTCAAAACCCACCTTAACAACTATCAATCATTTGTTCAAGTATTATGCTCTCCATACAATTTCCAAACCAGCATATATATATATATATCAACAACCTGTATAGTTCAAAAAAAATTACTAATTAAAATCCATTTTCACAATGATTAATCTTATTATATTTCGTCAAACATTATCAAATAAATAAATAAAGCCAAAATTAAGATCTTTCTCACACATTAAAAATAAAAATAGCTTAATTTAAAGAAAATTATGTGGAAAAAACTGAGTCAACGGATCAAACAACAAAACGCGTAAAACACATAAATACATGCACAATTCAGAGAAATAAAAAGAATAAAAAATATATATATATATATATAATTGAGACCGAAAGCCTAGAAACAAAGAATCACAAATCGAGAGACAAACAATCAGTTGAATTTAAAAATAAAATAAAATAAATTGGATTACCGTGTAGAACTCGATCCGAAAAGGCGATAAAATGAATAATTATTATTATTATTTCTATCTCTATTTGTCTGTGTCTCTTCGTTGTCGTCCTCCTCGTTGTCTGCCTGGTTCCCTCATTCGTTTTACCAGCTCCACTCACCTTCTCATGATCACGCGTTTTACATCGCTGTCCAAATTCTTTTCATTCAATTATTTTCATAAATTAAGACACCCGGTTTTAAAAAAAGTTACTTGAGTCTGCTAATAAAATAAATTTGTCCGTGTCTCGTGGGTCCGACCTTATTTCCTCATTCGCTAAAAACAAAAAAACCAAAAAAAAAAAAAAAAGTCTGCTAATAAAATAAAGAGGGGGTGTTATTAACCCTCCATCTAATATTTTAGATCCCTTATTTTTTCAATTCTCACTTATAAATTTTGAAATTTTTAAAAAAAAAATTTCTAAATAATATCATAATTATCTTTATAAAAATATTCTATCAATTCAATTGAATGCATGTCCCCACATTTCAAAAAAATCTCTCTTCCAAAACCTTTAACAAAACTCATGAAGAAGAAAAAGAAGAAGAATTAAGTGTGATTACTATTTCTGTTGTATCATTCTTTTATTCAGTTTAACCATTGTCATAGTTGGTACACGCTCTCTCTCTGCCGCCTCATCCTTTTCTTCGGTGATTAATGTTCGGTAACTTGTTTCCGAGCAAATAATAAATGTTTGGTTACCGGTTCCCAAATAAATAAACAATGTTCAGCCCTGTGTTCCCAAATTTAGGTCATATGTTCTGGAGTTCAGTCTCGAAAAAATGAAAAACATATTTTATTATTTTTGCCATTTTTTTTTAAGAAATTTACCCTTATAAAGCCAATATCCTATGAGCTAAAAACACCATCAAAACTATGAATCTCCTCTAAACTTTGATTGTTGTACTCAGGGACGGAGTCGTGTTGGGCTCATAGGGTCATGTGCCCCCCTAAGTTTTGGAATTTTTTTTTTTAAACATAAAGAATATATATTAAATAAAAAAATTATAAAAATATTATTTAAAGTGAAATGTCAAATGACATTTTTAAAATTATGAGAACAATAATTGTTATTTTGATTGAAAATAAAGAGGCTATAATAAGTCATATTATTATCCATAAAAATTTCAATATAATGGTAATATCTATCATTATTGACATATAAACATAATAAATTTCAATGAAGATATAGAATTTATTGGATTGTTAGTTACATTTGACATGTGAAGTTTATCCTTCATGTGTTTCTTTCCATTCATAACTAAAATGACCACTATATAAATTATAATCAAATAACACATCTTCAATTATAAAAATAAAAAAATAAAAAAAATTACAATAGGTCATAACTAATATCAGAATGAGTCATAACTAACTATTACTTGATATATAGTCATAACTAAAATAACAACCACAAGAAGTTATAACTAAATTATATCTAACACTATAATGTGCTATAACTAAAGATCACGAAGATCATAATTGCGAGATATGATAGACACTTTTTTTGTGGTATGTTTTATAGAATTTCTCTACTAAAATATATCATTTCTGTCTCAACGTATCTTCTTTTTTAATTTTTCAATCCACCTATAAAATAGTTACTCCCCAAAATTTGTATAAAATTTAATCTCAAATCTTTTAATTTAAAATTCACATTTATCCAAATAAACTCTTAACATTTAAGTTTAGTAATATCTCATTGTTGTTTATTATGGGGAAAAAAAATAATCAGTGTTTTTAGTTTGAGTTTTTTGGATTAAGTTTTTTGAAAATTGAGTTTTTTGATTTTCGTGTTTTTTTTGTTTTTAGTGAATATTTTTAAAATTTTAAACTTTTTTTTTTACTTTTTTATATGTACCTTACTTAGATGTATCTAAAAAGTAAAAAATTTGTGAAAAAATATTTTAAAAATTTAATAAATGCATAAAAATACAAAAAATGTATTGAATTCTCGTATTTTTCATATATTTTTGGTATTTAGTGAATTTTTAAAAGGTTTTTTCCACAATTTTTTTACTTTTTAGGTATATTTATGTAGGTATGTCTAAAAAGTAAAAAAAAAAATCTTAAAATATTAAAAAAAATCAGTAAAAACAAAAAAATATGGAAAACAAAAAAATAGAATTTTCTGAAAAGTATTTTTAAAAAAATAGAACCAAATTATCATTAATTCACGCCCCCTCTACACTGAATTCCTGGCTACGCCATCGGTTGTGTAATAACCCTCGTTACTGATCACCGATTAATACTGATTACTGCTAAATTAAGACCGATTACGGAAAGTAAATGAACTGATTGAATTACTGAACTGACTTACTGGAAACTGGAACTGAATTGACTGAGTATATATGAGTTATTTTGCATTCTATCTGTTTGACTATTTGATTATCTGTTCGGTTTGTTTCGTTTAAACTGCTAATTGAAGGCCTTATCGGCGGCCGAACCGGAAATCGTTGAGTGTTTTCTGGGTGATAGGCCCAAACAGGCACTAGAAATATTTCTTCGGACGAAGTGAAGGCTTGACCGAACAAAAAAGACGGGGCAGCAATAACAGTTGGCCATACCCGTTTTTGCTTGCACGTAATAACAGTAAAGAGCTTCACGAATGACCGACATACACACTGTATATATGCAAGAAAGAACCCAAGTGGGACCTACCAAGCATACACAAGGCCGAGCCATAACTCAATCTAAGAGCGTCCAATCATGCAATTTCAGATCCATCAGATTACAAACCTATTCTTATAAGGCATAGCCATGCACAAAAAGTCAATCAAGCAACGACGCTCAGCCGACTGAAAGAGCACCAAGCTGGACAATTACGAGGCTAGTGAAGATACACATTTAGTTTGGGGGCACAACCGAGCTACGAAATATTAGGCAGACGCAAATGTTGGGCCGAACAATAATTTTGAATCCAACTCACGAAGCTTAAATTAAGTTGTGATCAACCAAACTTCGAAGTTTGTGACAAAATTGGCTTCCGCTTCGCCAAACGTAAGCGTAAGCCAGGGGGCAAATGAAGTGGGTAAAAATTAATCAAGTCTTGGTGCTAGGCCCAATACGATACTCACTCCAAGGTGGAGCTAGGTCGGACCTCAGCCCTATGGCCAACACTTGCTCCGAAGCAAGACAATCATAGGAGCTCGGCCCAATGTACGAGCGTCACTCCAAAGTGGGCCGAGCAACATGGTGGACCTTCTGGATGGACAGAACTACTCCGAAGTGGGTTGAGCAACATGTTGGACCTCCTGGTTGGACAACCGTTCTAGAGCAGACCAACTTAGAGAAGGCCAATTCACTGAAGATCTTTCTCGGGCCCACAAGAGACAAACAACTCTGCTTCTCTCCCTCTGTATGAACAGAACGTGGAGACATGGAGGTGCAGAGGGACAAGGTGCATATATGACAGACCCGCATCTGAATGGCAGGCGGAGTGGTCGTCCTCCTCCAATGAGAGATGTCCGCTAATGAGACAAACAAAACAGACCTGCACCCGAGTGTCAGGCGGAGTGGTCGTCCTCCTCCAATAGGAGACGACCACGAATAAGACACATTGGACAGATGGCGGAGAGAGAAGGACTTGAACGATAAACAACCTTGTCCTATAAAAGGTGAACACTATTCACTCTCAAGGGATCCGAAAATCCACACACTCAACACTTATATACTTTCTGCATTCTCTCTTCTTCCTCTCCTTGAGTTGCGGACTTTACCATCGGAGGGGTTTCCGACCAAACCCCGGTCGGGCAACCTCACCGTTTGTTATTCCTTGCAGATCTTCAATTCCCAGTGCACGCTGTTCTTCCACGAAGTTCAACCCTCCTTCATAGTGTGGAAATCACCCCCGCACACCAGTGACAAAAATAGAAGAGAGAGAGAGAGAGAGAGAGAGAGATAGGGATGTGTTTGGGTTTAGGACAAAATCACTTAACTGAATGTAAGGGGTAAAAGTGAAAGATGAGCTAAATTATTTTAGATCAAGACTTCCTAGGGATTAAGTCCAGTCCAAAGGACCGGCCCATAACTCTGCCAAAAAATAACTACTCACTTTTGCCATTAATTTGTTGTTAGGGTTCGTTTGGGATGTGGGTTGACTTTTTGACTTTTTAGTTTTTTAGCTATTTTAGCCTGGGGCTAAAAAGTCTCGTTTGGGATAGGCTTTTTGATTTTTTTGATAGAACAAATAAAATGATCATGATTTGGATGTAACATTTTGTCTTATCAAGCTAAAAAACCTATTTTGTCTTTCTGTGACTACTTTAGCCAAAAAATCTCATTTTAGCTTATGCCAAACGAAAGCTTAATAAGATAATTTCTTGTACGGGGGTGAAATATCCTTTGCTTTCCGTACTCCTTGAACTCAAGCTTCACGTAACGACGCCTGACCTGGAAACAGAGAAATGGTGAGCTGCCCGGCGGTGTGTTGCCAGATAGACCCTTCAACGATCAAGTCAGACCCTTGAAGATGAAGAGAGCACTTTCTAAGAGAGAGAGAGAGTTGTTCAGATTGCTTGAATTGCTTACCTCCAACATTCCCCACTTCTCCTTTTTCTAGGCTGGCCATGTAGCCTCAGGGATTGTGCGCGCACTACCTCTGTTATCCTTCCCAGGACAGGTGGCAGTGCTTTCCTCTCACTACCTTACGCGTGTAAAGGCCAAATCCTCCAAACAGCATGTGTGGAACTGCCAAACGGTATTGACGCATGCCAGGAGTGGATTTCTCCTCATTCACACCATTGGTCCATGTGGCACGCTTAACTGAGATATCATGACCGACCTATCCCTTGGAAAGGAACACTACCATGACCAAGGCGACCGAACTGTAAGAGGTCGGTCCATCCGAACTGACTGACCGTGACGTATGTCGGCCTATCCGTTAGAGAGAAACACCGCCATGACCAAGACGACTGAATTGTAAGAAGTCGGTCCACCCGAACTGACTGGCCGCGAGGAATGCCGGCCCTCGTCTCGGTCTAAATTCATTCCGGGCTGTGTTTGGCTCGGTCCAGACGCACCACTGCGGATCCAACCGAGTACTTAGCTGAATCACAGCCCGGTTGCGTACATGCATGTCTCCGCACTTTGGTTAGCGACATAGCTCGGCCAAACGCGATAGCCAGAGAGGCCGTGCAGATTTGGTTCGGCACCATGGCCTAGCACAAATCTCCCTCTCATTTTTAATTCTGCATAAGTCGTCATTAATTTTTTTCATCATAAACTTGAAAAAATAACTACATTAAAATTAATATAACATTATTATTATGAAAATTTTTGTTTAAGGTTCATAATATTAAGATTTTATAAAATAAAAGATGTATAATATTTTTATAGTAATTGAAATCTCTCAACATTTACGTAAAGAAAATTCGACACAAAAAAAATTTATCTCGACACAAAGAAATTTTTTTGACTTTGCAAAAAAATTTCATCTAGAGATTTTAATTAATAATATATATATATATTAGACATCTCCGACAACATATTATTTATTGTATTACATTCATCCTAATAATAAAAATTTTATTTTGAACTCGGACTCTTGCCGTCGGAACATGTGCCCAAACGAGGGAGACGCTTGTTCGGTTAAAACTATATTATGAATAAATTATTAATTTTATATATCTGTCGGAACTTGTCAAATGGATAAGATGAGCTCCGCCGGCCGTGAGTAAAGCCAGCATTGCTGACATCATAAATTGGGGCCCTCCCTCTACCAGCATCCTTTCATTTGGACACGTTATATTTGTTAAAAAATCATAATAAAAATAAGATTTAATATTGTGTATTAAGAGCTTTTTAATTAAATAACTGTATGGGTACTTCAATTAAAATATTAAAGTGTAATTAGAATTTAAAAAGAGAAATTACATTTCAGCAGGTTTGATATAAAATAATTACTGATTAATGAAAAAGTTTATAGTTTTAACTATTAATATACATAAAATTTATTATTTATTTGAAATTATTTTTGAAAGATTAGACTGAATTATAATTTTTCTAAATTAAAAATGCAATCGATCATTTTCCTTTTTCTCCCCTCCCATCTATCTCGTTGTCAAATATGTTAAGAGTTTTGCTAAAATTACAAATTAAATTATTATTTATTCTACCCGTGTCAAACCTACACTCATGTGGATTTCATACACACATGAATAAGATAGTTGATATTTTAGTTTGTATTTCTATTTTTTTAAATATAGTAACTCATTCAATATAGTAACAAGTTATTTAACATTTGATCACTTTAACAACTGGGTTACTAGCCCATAAAAATTTTAAAAAACAATTGAGTCAATAGTTCCACTGCAATGTCACCAAGAGCAATTTTAGTTAGCTTCTTACACTAATTTGTTACTAATAGCTCCATTGTAGATGCTTAAATGCACCTTGTTGGACACCCTATTCTTTTGGATACCTCAACGCCCCTTGCCCTCTCTTATTCTCTTCATTTCAAATCCTAATAGAGATTCGTGGCAGCCCCAAACCCTTATCTCTCATCTCCTTCCCTTTCTTTCATTCCTAACAGACAAATAGAGAAAAAGAGAGAGAGAGAGTTTTTTTTATTTTCTTGAACCAGGAGAGAGAGAGTTAGGGCGTGACAAGAAGAGCTGATATGGGATTAAAGTGTGATGGCTAGATGTGGAAAGGGGCTGAAGTAGAGATGACAATGGAGATCCTACCCTATGGATACCCATAGAAACCCAACCCAAATATATGAATTTTTTCTTTTTTTTTTTTACTCGTCAAGTCAATTAAGTGATATTTTTAAATATTCATAGGATATGGATCGGAGATAGGTACCCACCCATTTCTCCCATATGTTATGTTTAGGGTTCTTCGTTACTTTCCTATCCCCCTTCTAGCAAAATTAACATGATGTTAACATATAAACCATAACAATGTCTTCAAAAATCCATCTGTTCGAGGCACAAATTTTGCAGCATTCAAATAAAATATATCATCATATGCAAAATAAATAACGAATAAAATATTTAAAAAATTATCCTAATATATATATATATTAGCGTATGTCCATACTTGAAGGCACAGTGTAAATAATGTCGAGATTAAAATATAATTGTAATGTATACATAATATGTTTAAATTTATGGAGTCTATAGCAGTTTTTGATAAAGATATTATTTTTCTTAAAGAATTTGTAACCATTTTACTTATACCACACGCTCTACAGAATTTAAACAAAATAACAACTTCCCCTAGTGTATGCCCCCGTGCCTAAAGGCACAGTGTAAATAATAATGAAATCAAAATGTAATTAAATATAATTTACTTAATTTGTTACTAAAAATTTAATAGAACTAATTTTATTTTTTTCCATGACGTTAGGTTTCTCAATAAATATATGTTAAGTATCTGAATAACTAAAGCTACTTGATATTTTTTATTTTTTTAATAAAAATAAATAAATTATTAATATAAAAACAATTATTTAAACAATCCTGTGCAATAAACAATCTTGTACAATTATTTAAACAATCCTGTGCAATAAACAATCTTGTATAATTATTTAAACAATCCTGTGCAATTATTTAACCAAAGCTATTTTTTCGTTTCTTCTTCTACTTCTCTGTGCTTTTGTTCTTTTTTTGGGCAGAGAGCTCTGTCTCTTTTTTTCCTCTACGTCTCTCTCTTCCTATTTGAACTCCGTTGTTGCTCAAGTTTGAGCTTCGAATGGGAGTCATAACCCAGTTAATGAAAATTCATTAAAACACATTGGTTTGTAAACATCTCAAATAATTATTTGGAACTATGTTAACTTGGTGAAGCATGATCTAAAATAAAACAAATGCTTAGAAAGCTATTAACCTTAGTAAATAACCGTATAGAAAAATTTAGAAAGGAAGGTGGCTCACATCTGCCATCCAGACATCCACAGCTAGGTCTCCTCCCATGCGCATGAGCTTCCACTTGTCACTTAGCTCCTGTGCTGCCTGCAAGAAGTACCTCCCATTGGTCCAGAGCAGCACTTCATTCATTGTAATAAGTGCCAAACCTGAATGGAATTTAGCGTCAGTAACCTTACAAAACTAAAACTGATTAATCAAAGGTTTGAATCATTAACATGTCAATACGCTGCATGGAAAATAAGGCTGCTATTTTGTATGATGGAAACATATAGGATAACTCCACAGAGAGGCACATAAAACCTACATTGATCACACGCAAAAGATATAGTCCAGTACCAAGGTAATGGAAAATTCCCCTAAAAGCAGGCACATAAAACCTACATTGTTCACATAGCAAAAGATATAGACTACATTCCAATACCAATGTAATGGAAGATTCCCCTAAAAGGTGAGATAAGCATAAAAACATCATTTCAATGTACCCATAATGTGACTAGCTAGCGCTCAAAAACAAAAGCATGGCGTCATCATTCATTCATTCAACAAAAGAAGATCCCTTAAAACTTTAGGACCATAACTTCCCAATGATAACCAATGCCTCATTTTAACAGAGGCAAATTCCTTAAGTATTGCACTATGAACAATAGAGTTCAAGGTATGTTTTCTCACAAAAAAATAATAATAATAATAAATTTAAGCTATTGTTTGGTTGGAATTTAAGATGCAGTTATAATCTAATAAACAAATTGAGTAAGAGAGTGTTCGATAACTCAATTCCACACATTAAGTCTGTTTGATAATCACAATTCACATCACTTAAAATTTTAACAACCTATTAAAAAAAAAACTAAAATTTTAAGCCAAAAAATTATTACTTAATGTTGAATGCTGAATTTTTAATTGTTTATGCTTATATTATCGTTAAAGTGTATCATCACCACCATTGTCACTCTATACTATTGCCACTATTTCTGCCACCACATTGCCGCCGCTGCCACTACCACCACCACCATCATCACCCTACCTTACCATTACCATACTACCACACAATAGCCATCACCGCCGTCACCACCACTACATCAACATTGTCACCACGCTGTCCCTCAAATACCATGCCAATGCCACTGACATCATCACTACCGTCGTGTCATTACTGCCACCATTTTCACCACCACAATTGTCACCACTAAGTTTACCCAGTACATTGTCACCGCCGCCATGTTGCTACCAACCCAATACGTAAACAAAAATATATATATAGAAAATAAATTTCAAACTCACCTTCTAATATACATATCAAATAGCTTGATTAAATTCAACACTGAAAACTTTTTGTACACACTTCGAATATTATTTCAAATTAAAAAATTCATTTTCCAGATTTCAATTTGATTAACACCACCAAATTCTGGTACCTAAAATTATATAAACAATTAAATAAGCATAATCTATTGACCTCACAGTAATCAGTAAAAAGATATAAGATGGAGCTAACTAACCAGCACTTCCGGTGCAGCCAGATACAAATTCACGCCTTTTATCTCTGTCAGATACATATTCACTCTGCCATAACATTCAACAAATGAAAGAATAATCCTAGGTTTTTAATCAATCAAACATTGATAAAACCATGAAATATCATAGAGAGAAATAGAGAGAGAGGACCTGATGATAATCTCTAAAGGATGAGCAGCGTTGTTTGAGTTGAAGCAAGGGAAATTCAACCTAAACAAACCCAGCCAAAAACAAAAACAACAGCTAAGGATGGGTATATGATTTAAAACAGAACACATGAAGCAAAGCCAATTATGATGAAAGAAAACCCCTCTCAATTGTTCTCTGTGACATTGTCTCTTCATTCTCTATACTATGTTTCTAGATAGAGAAAATGGAAATGGCTTAGTGAACTCATTTGGCAAACACAACATGGTCAAATGAGATCATATACAGATTTATATGGGAATCCAACTGCATTAAACAAAATTTGGCTATCTAAATGCTATTCACAATGGAACAAAAATCAGAGCATACAAACACAATAAATAAAGAAATAAATAAACTCAATAACAGAGACTAAAAAAAAAATGCAACAAAGAGTAATCAAGATAATCCGAAAAAATATGTACTCAATAATAGAGGAGGGGGACTGAAAATTTGAGAAATTCCAAACCAATAACAAGGACTTACAGATGTCAATGAAGGTGAGAATAAGGATTGCTTGGTCATAAAAGATAGCTTCCAAGGACTCACAGATGTCAATTAACATGAGTTATTGAAAGCACTATACATATCTATACAATATCTGTTTCCTTTAATATATGTACTCACAGATGTCTTGGCCTTTTTGTTTAATCAGGTCTGCGATTTTGGTCTCAGAGAAAAGGAAACCAGATAATTCTGAATAAACAGTTTATATAACCAAAAATTTGAGAAATTCCAAACCAATATCAGTTCACTACCATCACCAATGAACTTGAACAACTGCTAGTGTACAAATCTCTGTTCGGCAAAAGATTCTCTGAGGCGGTGGTGGTGAAATCATCAGTTGTCTGTATGCTGTAGCAGAGGAGAAGTGTGTGAGAGCTATGTATCTCACGACCGACGGTGGTGGTGGATCTAGATCTAGAAGCGACGACACCGAAACAGCGGCATCATCGAGCGATCAGAGAGAGATGTATCAATGGAAAGTAAGGTTGTTGATGACGGCATCGAAACAGCAGCACCATTGACCGGTCGGAGAGAGATGTACTAGTGGGAAGTAAGGCTGAGATCGGTCGGAGAGAGATGTACCGGTGGGAAGTAAGGCTGAGAGAGAGAGAGATGAGCGTGGGTGGGTGTGATTTGAAGTGAGGTGAAAATTTATTATAAGAAAATGGGGATGGGGTAGAGTGAGAAAGAAGGTTATCATTTTTATTCACCCAAAAAAATGGGTGAAAATTTATTATAAGAGAATGGGGATGGGGTATTAATATCCACCCCATTAATCCCCATTGCCATCCCTAGGCTGAAGTCAGCAGAAGGAGCTTGGAAGGAGCTGAGGGTTGACAGGGGAGCTAGGAAGGAACTAAGGTGGTTATCACAAGTTGTAATGGTAGTAATCAGAAGTAAAGAAGTAGTTGGTTGCTGAGAATAAATATTAAGAGAAGTGAATTTTAAAATTTTATCTCATTCCTAACAATTTAACTTAGAGGTACAAGATTTCACACAAAAATCTATTTACGGGAAAATAATATTTACAATTTTGTAATGTTGGCTTATTGATACAAAAATATTTTCTTAGGATTCCCTTTTGTCAAGAGAAAGTATTCCTAAAAATTTATATTTACCTCATAAACTCATTGTTTCTAACATAGGATAACTTTTAGGATTATAACACAGGTCATTTTTGTTTGAAGATAAAAGATTAATGCAATTATGGGGAGAGAAATAATACTATCAGTCTTACGTTTCTTTTATTCCTTCCGTCTCAAAATATTCTCTTATTCTATTTTTTATTGTCTCAAAATTTTAGTCCATTTAAAACAAATTAAGCACTAAAATAGCATGAATTTATTATTTTGCATTTCTTTAAATTCATTAATATTAATATATAGAAAAAGTATAATTATGACAACTGATGTTTCAAAAAAAATTGGTCTATTTTAATTTTAAATCAAAAGACAGTTTTGAAAAGTTAATATTTTTGAAGTGTAATTATATTAAAAAAAAAAAAGAAGTTAGATTCTCTAAAAGGAATAAATATTTTGAGATGGAGGGAGTATTTTTTATTTTTTATTTTGTATCATAGAGTTGTTGGGTGATATTATGTACTATTGAATTGTTTATTGATTAGAATGTAATAAAAGATAGTCCTCCAAAAAAAAAAAAGAAAAAAAAAAAAGAATGATAAAAGATGAAATAAAATTTGAAGATCTAATTTTAATCATTGAATGATGGAGGAATGATTTATTATGAGAGTTGATATTATAATACCATGTGAATGATTAAATAACACCCAAACCAAACAAATGTAGACTAGGGGGATTAAGAAACAAAATCTGACAACATGAGCCCCAGGTCCATAATCCATTCCTTCTCCGGGAAATAAATTTTTTTTCTCAAAAACAATATGTGTTCTCTTATTTCAATTCACTCACAATTATTAAATTATATAAATTTTTTTAGACATACAAATTATGAAACATAATAGTCAAGCGGTTATAAATAAATTAATACAAAAAAATAAATAATTTAATGATAGAGGATCCACAGCCCTACTCAATTCCATCCAACCAGATGCACCCCACGTATATCATAAACTTGAACCCAATTATTTTTGTGTGATGAGATGTGCAAATTTTTTAAATTTTTTTTATTTACATGCATGTGGAATTTATAATCACTATAAATCTCACATTTATGTGGAAAAAAGAAGACCACTATAGTGTATTCTTCATGTATACCACCTCATCAAATCTTTAGATGGGACAAAGTTAAAGTTGAAAGCATATTTCACATAAAGGAGGAAAAAGAGAAGGTTGAGGATTCCTTAGGATTAGGGCATTATGGGACCTTCATATGTGTCCATTTGAGCAGACATCAGTGTAAATTGTAATAGGACATCTTCTCTTCCTATTTCAAAACCATACCTTCCCTCTCTCTCTAGATGGAACACAACAACTACTAACAATAAACCACCCAAAAATCACTACAAGTACATATGTTAATTGACATGATAATAACAAGCAACTACGAAATAGTAGGCAGAGGTAACTCAACTATTAAGTCACTTAACCCATCACTTAAAGTTTTTAATTTGTTTTTAAAAATTCTTATTGTTAAAAGTTTTAATTTTTTAAAAACCTATTAAGATAAGGCCTCTATTTGATATTTGGTTTTGACGTGCCTGGCCTCTCGCGGTGTGTCAACATATTGTCCGCTTTGGCGACGTGGCGAAACGACACCGGTCGGCCTCACGGTTTTGTTCCTCCCCTTGGAAGAGGGGAAAAGGCCTGTTGACAGATGGAGGGGGGCCAGTACGCTTATAAGGAGTGCAAGGTGTCCCTCCCTGGTCGATGTGGGATAGACCCAACATAACCCCCCCAGCGGACTGGGCCGCGAACAGCGGGAGAGTTTGCCGGACGACCTGCATGGGCCACCAAACTGACGTGCCTGGCCTCTCGCGGTGTGTCAACATATTGTCCGCTTTGGCGACGTGGCGAAACGACACCAGTCGGCCTCACGGTTTTGTTCCTCCCCTTGGAAGAGGGGAAAAGGCCTGTTGACAGATGGAGGGGGCCAGTACGCTTATAAGGAGTGCAAGGTGTCCCTCCCTGGTCGATGTGGGATAGACCCAACAGGTTTAAGTTTTAAGGTCTCACAAAATATTAAGCCGCTAGTAGAAGTAGGATGTCTTTCCGTATGCTCATGAAGGAAAATGTCACATAAAATCTAATTTCTTTTTCCTTATTTCTCACTTTTGCATACAAGTGTGCATTTTACGTGCATTTATTAATGTGACGTTGAGTGGTTCAACTTTAAAATGTGTAATAATACCCAATTTATTACTATGATAGATGCTTCATCAATTTGCAATGAAAGTTTTTAAGAACAAATTATTTGTATTGCACTGCTGAACATTATCCTTTTATTTTTCTCTCTTCCCACAAATCTCACCCTATTCAAAATCTAAACACAGAGTTAACTTAGGTCATCTGGAATTTAGAGAGGAAGATTATGTTTGATAATTAGATATAAGAAGAAATTTGTGGAGACAACAGAAAACAGAAGAAGAAAATAAATGAAATATAAAAACTTTTCCTTTTGTTTTTACAAGTCCCTTTCCTTTCCTTTTTGTTTTGTGCCACTAGGTGCTCTTAAGGCCAACAAAATGAAATGACAGATTTCGTAAACCAATATTCTATTGGATAATGTTCATATAAACGAGTTAGTTGCATTCACAAACTGGAGAGACAGAGCCATCAGAATGCAACAGCTACATCCAAAAAAAGAGAAAAAAAAAAAAGAAGGCCTGTTTCCATCAATTAATTCTTCCAATATTTAGCAGTTGGCATGTCTGCTATCAATCTTTCAGTATTGGTAGGTGATCATGGTCAAGAATCTTTGTCCACAACGTCTCTCTCTATGTCAAAATATCCACAACCATTAGATTGCCAAAATATTCACAACCATTAGATCAAACTGAATTAAATATGATTAACATTTACAAAATTGTTGATCATAAAATTATCAATCCCATTAGATTGATCTTGGAAGAGAGTAATTGTAATGACCCCAAAATGTATGACGTCATTATCCGTATTTAATTATGCATTTACATGATTTACTTGAAGAATATCTGTTTGAATTAGAAAAATATCTGATGGAATTATGACTTCGGGACTGAAAACGAAGACTGTAATGGGATCAGAAAATGAAATTGAACATATCTATGCGATACCGGGAATTTTTAGAACCATCTGAACCGATAAATTGAGGACTGAATTTCGTCTGAATCGCTAAGTCCCGTTTGGCTTATGTTTTGGCTTAATTGGTTCTATATGATATATATATGTAGATAGATAAGGATGAGGCCTCATTTGACCATTTGACTCAAATCAAAGAGAGATAAAATATCTAAGGGAGAGAGAGAAGAGGGAATTCGTGAGAGAAGAAAACAAGGAAGAAGAAGAGAGAAAGTAAGGCAAGGAAGAGAAAGAAAAGGGATTCAAGCTAATTGTCTTCAATTAAGTGATCAAGGTAAGGATTTCTCCCTAAATTCATGAAATTGATTGATGATCCTTGGCATCTAGTATGTAGAACTCGAGATTATAGCTTTAAATGTTATGAATTCATGTTTATTTGGCAACTTGAGGGAAAACCTCCATGGATTTCAAGAAATGAAACTTTGATGTGTATGTTCATGGTTCTTCCACTTAGTTCACAAGTTTGATCTTGTTCATGGTTCATATGGGTTTTGCTTTGAAGTTTAATGTTGAAATCATGTTGTTTTCAAGTGTTTTGGGCTTTAAAATGGTTGATTTGGAAGTTGGTTTTGGCAAAAATGGAGCCACGGTTTACAGAGTTTCGAACTGATTTTCCACCCAGTTTTGCCCTGTCCGCTCGAGCGTGGGTCTGGCCGCTCGAGCGGAGTTTTCGCACATCCAGTATTTTGGCCCAGTTTTCAGTCCGCTCGAGCGGAGGTTGGTGCGCTCGAGCGGGGACCTGTTTTGCAGAACATTTTGTGAAGTGTTTTAATGCATGATTTTGGCATCCTCATTGCATTTTTAGCATTCTTAAAGCCTAATTAAGCCATGTTAATGGAGTTATGAGATTGAAACGTCATTAAGAGAATACGTGGACTTGATTTGATAATGATACGTGTTAAAGGATCATGCTATACTGTTGATATGTGCAGGTCAAGCTAAGAAGGCCGTACAACCGGTACTGGAAAACCACTGTAAGTGACATTCCTGTAAAGCTATGTTCTTATAAAGTATGTTCTGAAAATGCTATGCTACCTTATGATTTCTGAAATGAGATATGTTTTCTGTGAACGATTATCCTATTTGCGAATCTAGTATGGCATCCATAGAAAGTCCCAAGTCATGGGGGACGGCACGTTAGTGCGGGTCCATGACCAGTTTACGAGATCTCGCTATCCACTTCATTGTGGCAGTTTGTGTTTAATCAGTGTCCGGGACTGATTACTCTATGTGTTATGTGTTATGTGTTATGTTCTGTGGAGTATGCCATTATTATGTTCTGATACGAATTGGACATGTTTATGAATGATTTGTTCTACGGATATATGATATGTGGAATTCGTTCACTAACCCTTTACTTGAATGTTACTTGCTGGGCTTTAGCTCACCCCCGTATATATGTATTTTATAGGTGAGCAGTCGGGGAGCCAAGCCTAGGCGGAGTTCGTCTCGAGCCGCCGTTTTGAAAGCCTACCTGAGTTATGGTGCCCTGAGCTGGGCTAGGCCTGGAAGGCCGTAGTGAGTTTTGGTTTTGTATCAGTTGAATATGTGGCTTGCGCCTATCTGTTTTGTATATGAAATTTGGATACATGTTTTGTACATTGGTGGGAATAACTCATTTTTGGCATGTAAATGTATGTTCATACTTAAGCACAGCTCTTTGGACTATTTGTATTTGGTTTATGCTTCCGCGAGCCCCTGTTATGTATGTTTTGTATTGGAAGGCCTTTGGTAATCTAGGATTACTGGCCGGTCTCGTC
Source organism: Camellia granthamiana (assembly GCA_036172215.1). Lineage (NCBI taxonomy): Eukaryota > Viridiplantae > Streptophyta > Magnoliopsida > Ericales > Theaceae > Camellia > Camellia granthamiana. Next base: position 65,220,945 of record CM069914.1, read on the forward strand.
ACCGAACTTCTAGGGGCGGGTTCGGGGCGTGACAGAATGGTATCAGAGCGCACGAGTTAATTACTCACACACGTGTCCATATGAGCTGTTAGGTGCATTAGAAAAGAAATAGAGCATGGCATGAGCATATGTGCATGTGTGTGTGTGTTTCTGAATATGGAGAACAAGACCTGTATATGATGAAACTACAGAGAAATGGTTGTGTTGAGAGAATGAAATGCTCTATTTGCTATGGGAATAGATCAATGGAGAACCCGAATGCACAGAATGTAAATGAGGCAGAAGCATCTAATGCTAGACTAGATCGATTGGAAAGGATGGTGGAAGCTTTAACTGGAATGGTAAGACAACAACAAGAACAGAACCAGCAACAGCAAAGACAGCCATTTCCGCCTCCTCCACCACCACCTGTCCAAGAGGGACCAATGAATAATGATGATGTGATCACTCTGACACAGAAATATAAGAAGTTGAAGCCACCAGAATTTGCAGGGGGTATTGAACCCTTAAAGGCAGAGGCCTGGGTATTAGAGACAGAAAAGATCTTTGAAGTATTTCCGTGTACGGATGTGTATAAAGTGTTATTGGCAACATTTACTCTGACAGAAGAAGCTCGAAGATGGTGGATGCTCGTGCGAGGTGAGCATAGGGATTTGACATGGAATCGGTTCAAAGAGATATTTTATGAGAAATACTTCCCACAATGCATGCGAGACAGAAAAATTTCTGAATTTGAACAGTTTAAGCAAGGTGTGATGTCCGTCGCAGAGTATGAAACGAAGTTTACTGAACTAGCCCGCTATGCTCCCCATATGGTGGATACAGAGTACAAAAAGGCGAGGAAGTTTGAGGGCGGATTGCATGTTGAAGTCCTTGACAGGGTAAATGTATTGAAATTAGAAAAGTATGTTGATGTACTTGATAGAGCCTTGATGGCGGAAACAAACATCGCGGCCTTGAAAATGTCCCAGTCAACAGTGACAGAAACAGACAATAAGAGATTCAAGAAACAGAGAATAGAAATGATTAGTGAATCTGTAGGTTCCGTGAATGACAAATCGAACTTGACCACTCATGATAATACAAAGGGAGGTGCGCCTACGTGTACAGAATGTGGAAGACAACACTGGGGTATTTGCCGCCGCCTAACTGGAGCGTGTTTTAAATGTGGACAAAAAGGGCATTTGGCCAAAACTTGTCCCCAAGCGTATCCAAGCAATGAAAGACCTGCTACCAGTGGAGCTAAATCAACAATGGCACCGAAGACAACCACCATAGCTACCTCCGAGGGGAATACCTTGAGGCAGGCAAGAGTTTATTCCTTAATACCAGAAAAGACACAAAATAGTGGAAAAGCGAATACAGGTACCATTTTAATTGTCTAGTAGGAGGTTAACTTTATTACCTATGCGATGGAGAAATATTGAATATGCGACTGTGGTAACACAAATCAAATTAATACGTAGTTTTCATACCTATGCTGTGATAGGATGACTGAACATGACTATGGACTATTATGCTTGACAATTTGACCTATGATTTCTGACTACATTGTGAATTGAACTTATGAACATTACCTTTGCTATTACCTTTGCTATGGACTGTTATTTTTACGTTATTACCTGTGCATGGAACACTATTGCGCTTATTCATTGACTTGAACCCTATGAATTGCTATGAGATTGATACAAGATTATCGGATGACACTTTTGTGAACTACGGAATGATTACCGAAATGACTATCTATATGTGATCGAGACTTCTGATTGAACTTCTGTCGGAATAAGGAAAGTTTGGAGGACCAAACTTCTTAAGGTGGGGAGAGTGTAATGACCCCAAAATGTATGACGTCATTATCCGTATTTAATTATGCATTTACATGATTTACTTGAAGAATATCTGTTTGAATTAGAAAAATATCTGATGGAATTATGACTTCGGGACTGAAAACGAAGACTGTAATGGGATCAGAAAATGAAATTGAACATATCTATGCGATACCGGGAATTTTTAGAACCATCTGAACCGATAAATTGAGGACTGAATTTCGTCTGAATCGCTAAGTCCCGTTTGGCTTATGTTTTGGCTTAATTGGTTCTATATGATATATATATGTAGATAGATAAGGATGAGGCCTCATTTGACCATTTGACTCAAATCAAAGAGAGATAAAATATCTAAGGGAGAGAGAGAAGAGGGAATTCGTGAGAGAAGAAAACAAGGAAGAAGAAGAGAGAAAGTAAGGCAAGGAAGAGAAAGAAAAGGGATTCAAGCTAATTGTCTTCAATTAAGTGATCAAGGTAAGGATTTCTCCCTAAATTCATGAAATTGATTGATGATCCTTGGCATCTAGTATGTAGAACTCGAGATTATAGCTTTAAATGTTATGAATTCATGTTTATTTGGCAACTTGAGGGAAAACCTCCATGGATTTCAAGAAATGAAACTTTGATGTGTATGTTCATGGTTCTTCCACTTAGTTCACAAGTTTGATCTTGTTCATGGTTCATATGGGTTTTGCTTTGAAGTTTAATGTTGAAATCATGTTGTTTTCAAGTGTTTTGGGCTTTAAAATGGTTGATTTGGAAGTTGGTTTTGGCAAAAATGGAGCCACGGTTTACAGAGTTTCGAACTGATTTTCCACCCAGTTTTGCCCTGTCCGCTCGAGCGTGGGTCTGGCCGCTCGAGCGGAGTTTTCGCACATCCAGTATTTTGGCCCAGTTTTCAGTCCGCTCGAGCGGAGGTTGGTGCGCTCGAGCGGGGACCTGTTTTGCAGAACATTTTGTGAAGTGTTTTAATGCATGATTTTGGCATCCTCATTGCATTTTTAGCATTCTTAAAGCCTAATTAAGCCATGTTAATGGAGTTATGAGATTGAAACGTCATTAAGAGAATACGTGGACTTGATTTGATAATGATACGTGTTAAAGGATCATGCTATACTGTTGATATGTGCAGGTCAAGCTAAGAAGGCCGTACAACCGGTACTGGAAAACCACTGTAAGTGACATTCCTGTAAAGCTATGTTCTTATAAAGTATGTTCTGAAAATGCTATGCTACCTTATGATTTCTGAAATGAGATATGTTTTCTGTGAACGATTATCCTATTTGCGAATCTAGTATGGCATCCATAGAAAGTCCCAAGTCATGGGGGACGGCACGTTAGTGCGGGTCCATGACCAGTTTACGAGATCTCGCTATCCACTTCATTGTGGCAGTTTGTGTTTAATCAGTGTCCGGGACTGATTACTCTATGTGTTATGTGTTATGTGTTATGTTCTGTGGAGTATGCCATTATTATGTTCTGATACGAATTGGACATGTTTATGAATGATTTGTTCTACGGATATATGATATGTGGAATTCGTTCACTAACCCTTTACTTGAATGTTACTTGCTGGGCTTTAGCTCACCCCCGTATATATGTATTTTATAGGTGAGCAGTCGGGGAGCCAAGCCTAGGCGGAGTTCGTCTCGAGCCGCCGTTTTGAAAGCCTACCTGAGTTATGGTGCCCTGAGCTGGGCTAGGCCTGGAAGGCCGTAGTGAGTTTTGGTTTTGTATCAGTTGAATATGTGGCTTGCGCCTATCTGTTTTGTATATGAAATTTGGATACATGTTTTGTACATTGGTGGGAATAACTCATTTTTGGCATGTAAATATATGTTCATACTTAAGCACAGCTCTTTGGACTATTTGTATTTGGTTTATGCTTCCGCGAGCCCCTGTTATGTATGTTTTGTATTGGAAGGCCTTTGGTAATCTAGGATTACTGGCCGGTCTCGTCACCGAACTTCTAGGGGCGGGTTCGGGGCGTGACAGTAATTTATCCAATTAATTTGAACCTGCCCTTAGTTCCGATTTTGCATCCTCAACCTTGTACCAACAGGGGATTTACACTTCCGTCCATACAATGCCTCGTATGGGTCACCCTCAAGCTCAAATGATAACTGTTATTATGAGCAAAAAACTTTTTAAGATTCAATAGTCCCCATATGAGGGATATCATGTTCAGGTAGATCATGAATCAGACCTTGATTTTCTTAGTCAAACGTGAGATTATGTATTTGTTGAATTATTAATTCAATCTCAAATCCATGTAAGTTGAAACATAATCTAAGCGATAGGGAGACAAAAATTTAGGGAAAAAAATGTCATGTCTGTGATCACTCCCCCTCGTAAACTGGAGGAGGTACAATTGTCAAAGTTGTGTGCACACACTTTTCAAACAAATACATTGTCAAAGGAAATCTTTTAGGTTCAATATATTGTCAAAGGTATCATAGATGATCACAAAATGCAAATGGAAGCAATTGTAGATATATTGCAAATACACTATTTCCGTTACAAGTTAACAACAACATATGCCAGAGGCCAATATTCAAAGAGTTTCAACATGTAACAAAATAACCCAAAATGCTAGCAGTAATTGCAACCCTAATTTCTTCAGAGTTTTAGGAATGAGACTGAACTATATGATGCCTACTTAAACAAAAAGCTACACTGAAACAGCATTATTACCGACTTCCAGCCGATATCACCTTCTCTTTGTATCTACCACTGTATAGATGACCTTCAATTTGAAATATCAGCTAAAACTACCACTGTATAGATGACTTTCAATTGGAAGTATCAGATAAAACTAACCAATTTGGAGAGGTCAACGATAGTAGGCCATGTGCCTGGATGACCTAAAAGGAGAGGAATCAAAGGGAGAAGTTTTCTGGTTTTGAGCTGGAGGATTGGTGGGTTTCTTTTTCTCAGTCTTCGTTTCAGAACGAAGCCAAGACTCGACCACTGAAAGCAGATTGGCAGAGTTCTTCAACTCACCAAGCTCAGATAATTTATCGGTCCTCTTTAACTCACCAGCTTGGATGTATGCAAGATCTGTCGCCCATGTTTCCAGTCCATCAAAAATATGGGTTGCATACACAATGGTAGCTCCTCTCTGTATAATTACAGTTCCAAAAAAAAAAAAAAACCATTTAGTCACATGACCAAAATGTATACGTAGTAGCAACTCCTTTCAGTCAGGACCAATCAGTGATCCATCCAGCATTACTATGCACATGTAGTGTTGGCCCATTTTAGGGACATAAATTCCCATGTTTAGAATCTTGTTTCTTCATGTACATGTGCAACAAACTAGCAATAGGTAAAGCAAGTCCATACCTGCTCACATTCTTCCTTGAAGAAGTCCAGCAAATCCAGCCTTGCGACAACATCTAGATCAACTGTAACCTCATCTAGCAAAAGAACCTGCACAAAAATAGTTTCCAATTATTAAAACAGCATGCATGCTAAGAGAACAAAGGTCCAAAACAGAAACATACACTTGTGCTATGTATAACACGCAAGTGCATGCCCACATTCACCTTCATGGACTAACATGCACGATAATCACATATGCATAAATAAATCCAACAGATTCTGAAAGAGAAAAAAACCAAAAATAAATATATCCCCAATCTCATGTTATGTTTAATTCCACAAAGAAATAGCTATTGGATCCATGAGGGAAGCAAATGAAAAAGGTAGACATGGGTCCATAAATCTTCTAACATGAATTATATATATTTAGGGTTCTGGAATTATATCACTCTTGCTGGATATGCACCAACTTTGGCCTGCTAATATATATCATAACCTGAAACTGATGGAGCCCAACCTAATATGTAATTAATACATTTTGATTCACAGATTATGAGCCATATGGATGAAAATTACGTGAAAAGGATGAAGGAGACCCATGCAGATTTGGACTCGACGTCGCTGACCATCAGAAACCTTGTGCATTCGCCATTGTAGATCAATGTCTAGCAATTCAATCAGCTTCTCTCGTCTAACAGGATCAACCCCTTCAACTGGACCACAAGAAGGAAAAAACAAAGAGGTTTACAATGCAGTTTCAAAGTATTCAGCAGACTCAACAAGAGAAAGCAATTTTCTGTAGAGGGAATATGACGCATATTTGTGGATTAAGAATTGTATGTAAATTATAAGAGTTTAGTTTCATATAGAAAGATTGCATGCTAACTCCTAATTCAAGAAATGGATGAAAGTACAACATTGCAAAGGCATGAATAAATAAAGAAAAAATACATTTTAGTCCCTTCAACTATGGGCTGCTGTCACTTTACACCTCTTAACTAAAAATGCTACATTTCCCCTCCCCCCAAATCTTCTGATTTGTTTCAATTTCAATCTTTTGTTAACATTCTGTCATGAAATAGGACAGAAAAGTACACAAGTTGCACATGCCAAAATTATGACCAAAATGCAGATTCAAAAGTTAGCTTATATACATACATTTGAGAGATGAATATATCTTCCTCTTTGGTCATTAAATTAACATGTAAAAATATTTATATATACAAATATCACTAACATATATGTAAATGAATCAGCTCTTGAATGGAGATTTTGGTCATAAAATTGGTATGTGCAATTGACATGCCAATTTTTCATCCTCTCTCATAAGAGAAGGTTGAGATTGAAACAAATCAGAAGATCAAGAAAAATATGTAGCAATTTTTAGTTGGGGGAGGGGGGTGAAGTGTAAGTTGCTCTTATCAATAAGCAATTATCACAATAGAACTTGTATTGAATCTACTAACCTCCGAATATCATATGTTCGGCAGAGAAGTCTCCTTGAAGTGGAATCTCTCCCTGAAAGTTACAAAGACGGTGCAATTTAAAATGTTTTGTACAGAATACAGATGATGCATACTCTCTAGGAAACCAACATTAAATTTGTAAAATCCCAGAAATCTCTGATTAAAGTATCATAAATATTCCCTTTATAGTGGCCTTATTAATACAATTTCACAAAACCAAGGGAAAACTGAAAATATGAAAGGCCTAAAATGTTATTGCTCTAGCCCATCTCTCCACCTTGAGAAAACACAAAAACTCACTGAACACAAATACAGTCTACAGAGACTCATGAACCATACCCACCACACCAAATACAGCATGATCTTAGAGCTCTTACAGAAACAATGAAAATTGTTACGAAAGCATGGGAATTGGAAAAGATTTATAATCAAATATAGAAGCTCCTTCTCTCCGGACAATCCATAAAGTAGTAGACCAATATCAACTCTGTTTTGCACAAGGGCCATGGATTATGGAGAATCATAAATAGACTAATTAGTTTAATACATGGCTGTGAGGGTTAGGCTTCATATGCACTTCATGACTCAAGAGAGAATAAAAGCTGCAGAAGTGTAGATATTAGCCCTTTGGAAACTATGGAATACATTTTAAGCCTTTGTGTCAAGGCATTGGACTTCTGAACAATAGAAATTAATTAGGGAGTCGATGAGATAGATGAGTTCAACTAAAATTTAGCAATAGCCTTGTTCTTTTTTATTTTTTATTAAAAATAAATCTAGAAAATCTATAAGTTACTAACATTTGACAACATTAAATTGCTAGGGAAGTATTAAAATGTCATGCAAAGGATATCCATGAATTGCTACTTAGAACCATCCACTAAAAAAAATACATTTACACTACATAAACAGCCTGGTCAAGTACAAAAGCAAGTCTAGCAACCCAAACAATATATGCTAGATTCTTGCATGGCACTTCACTTTATAAGTTTTCACATTCTATTTATGCAAAGTATATTCTATTATGAGCATGTTATAGAACTCACAGCAGACCCAACGGTTTTGCTCCAAGATCCTCCCAAATAGGATAAATCACCACTACAGACTAGATGTGTGTCATGAAAAGCTGAACAATTCAACACCCGCACAACATCTCTTCCGCCAACCATATGCTTCCCAGCCAAAATCTTCAGCAAAGTGGTCTTCCCTACAAAATATGAGTAATGGGCTGGAGTCACGGAAAAAGAATACAACATTTCTCACTGACAACAACATAGAAACTCAGTACAGTCAAGAGCATAAACTAATCTTGTGATTCAACAAAAATGAGCATGAAAGCTCCACTGCGCAATTCTATTTTGTGACTTGAATATCTGAATGGACCTCAGAATTAGAACTTGTACTGTAGGCCACATCCAACCTGAAAACCTACTTCATTTTGAATCAGTTTTTCCTAATAAAACTTTAGGAGTAACCAACCCATGAACCAGCTAAGTTGTCTTATTGCTGGAGGTGACAACCTATTCAATTTTCACAGTAGTTTTCCTTCTTCTCATTTTCAATATTAAAATCCATGGTTTTATTGTATTAAATTTCAGGAGGATCTTGGCTAGTTGTTTCCACCATATTTGACCAACATTAGCAAAAGTAACATGTTACCTTTCTTTTTCTTTTTTTCTTTTTGGTGTGTGGGTGTGTACAATGAATATTTAAATCAACAATGAATTTCAATGGGGTTATGTACCTTCAGGACTTGCCGGATGATGCTAGGTAGAATCAAGTGAAGAGAATACTAGTGTGATGGTATTAGGTTAGAGATATAAAATAAATGGTATTTATTTGTGCATCAGTATAATAATATTAGTTGGTCGAGACTTAAGGGTTGGTTTGGGATGTTGTAAAAAAATGCACTTTTTGACTTATTGGTTTATATGGGTTGGGTTTGGGTTGGGTTTGATGTGATGTGTTAGAGAGGTGATGTGATTTAAATAAGACGATGTGACTTAAATAGGATAGTGACTTTTTGACTTTTTGTATTATTTAATAGATGCCAAACTTGGCCTAAATCTACGAATCTCTTATTATATGAAAAGATGACTTTGTTATTTTTTAAAGTGAGGAAAATAGTCTTTTCACCCCAAACCCATAGATGAATAATCCCAGCACCCATGGATGTTAATCCCTCAAGGACGGTATTCATAGTTCAAACTCTTAGGCCATGTTTGCAATCTCACCTGAGTGTTTAGGGCCCCCTTGATCTTTAGTGTGAAGAGGGCAGTGAGAGAGTTATCAAAAGTAGGCACTGACAAACACCCTACTTCATGCTAATTTAAAATAGCAAAAAACACAAAAAAAAAAAAACAAAAAAAAAAACACTATACTTTATGAAAAATGCCTCCTACTGCATAGCGTTTCCTTTTCTTTTTCAAATTTCTATGAGGGTTATTGTGTATTACAATTTACATGATAAATTATATATATTTTTTTTTATCTAAGGTCTTGTTTAGGAACAGACTATTTTAGTAACTTTTTGACTTTTTATGCAACAATGTATAGAAAAGTAGAGAGAATAATGTGACAACTTACAGTGACTTTTTGATTTTTTGGCTAAAATATGTAGTTGACAAACGAGGCCTAAATCTTGTTTGGTTGAAAAAAAGTATGGGACTAACAATCCTTGGAATTATTAATCCTAAGACTCTGTTTATGGAATTGAGAAGAGATTTGAAAAGGGAAAGGGATTGGGAAGGAAAAGGAAAAAGATGTGTAAAACGTAATTATATTTCATCCATATTACACTTACCATTTCTCTTTCTCTTTGCAAATCACTTCCCAAATCCATAAACCAAATAAAGCCTAGAGGGTGGGATTCACAATCCAATGGAGGTGAAAAGGCATTAGGACCCCAGTTCACAAAAACAATAAATCCAAAATTTTTACATAATTTCATAAATTTAATCCCAAACAATTAATATACCATTGTAGTACACAAACAAACAAATAAATAAACAAAATTCATCTTATATCTTCACATAGGCCCCGTTTTGTTTTGACATAATATATTTACTCATTTTCCATGATTTGATAGAACAAAATGTAATTAAAATATTTTTTATCATTTTTCTAAAAATCACTTACCTTTAAAAATTCCGTAAGTCAAATTTTACAAAGTTGAATCTCACCCACTACATTTTTAATATATTTAACATTTTCAAATAAGTATCTTAGATCACTAAAAAAAAATCGTAAATGACACTTTATGTGGCCTCGTTTGGCATATAACAGTTTTAGCTTAAAAGTCAAAAAATTACTAAAAAAATCAAAAAGTCTATAACCTATACCAAAAAATCAAAGATTTTCTTTGTTTTCTATTTTTTGCACATTTTTTCATAAAAAATCAAAAGATTATTCTAAATATACTAGTTTTTTTTCCTCATATTTTAAGAAAGAGCCAAAAAAAAGTCACTAAAATAGTCAGTTCCTAAACTAATCAATAAAATAGTTTTGTTACACGTGTCAACAAAAAATAAAAACAAATTTTTTTTCTTGCGTAAAATCAATTTGTAAGAAAAATACTTAATGGAACCTCACACCAGTAATTCCATCACTCAATTTTACCGTCCTTATAATACAATCCGACCTAATCAAACAATCAACATGGCCTTAGTTCTATCACATTTTTCCACCCAAACATCTTTAACGTGTTTTTGTGGGGTTCACAAAATTGCCAATCCAATCCCAAGGCTTTTGGAATCAATCAAACATAACAATAGTTGAAATTCCACATCAAATTAAAAAAAATAAAATAAAAATTCAAATGACACCAATTTAAGAAGCACGAAGAATACCAGAACCATTGGCGCCGACGAGAAGGCATCGAGATCCGGGCAAGATCTTGAGGGTGAAGTCGATGAATACCGGTGATTGGCCATCGTAACCGAATTGCATACCACTCACTTCAATACTGCTCCAATTCTTCTCCTCCATTTTCCTCTTTTCTCTCTCTCTCTCTCTCTCTCTCTCTCTCTAGCGTTGTGAGGTGGTTCGGATTCACTATCCTCCTCCTGGTCCCTTTAATAAGCGTCGCCGAGTTTGCTACTCACCAACTCCCTCAACGACTATTGCCGCGTGTTCGATTCCCAGGCTCAAATCCTCCAAACGTGTCTACATATTGCACCTTATGCAATGTCCAAAAATAAAAAATAATAAGGCAATCGAGTCATAAGTTTACATTTTTAATTTTTAGGGTTATAATTTTAAATTCTATTTTTTCAAAACTAAAACAAAAATAATTTGAAAAATCATATTACTCCTTATTTATTTGTCTATTTGTCAATTATTACACAATATTTATATGTTTAAGTGTCATCTATTTATATACTTATTTGTTCACATGTTATTCACAAATTTTTGCACATAATCTATTGTGGGGACATATTTTGAGAGTGACAGCACGTGACTAAGGTGATGCCAAAGTATTAGCCGAGGTGCCACGTGGCCTGGTTACGTTGCTGAGATGATCTCGGCTAGGCCGAGGTTATCTGCGGAGATACCAGAATACTTATCAGAGATAAGTAGATAAGGGACAAGAGTCCCAGAACAGGAGAAGATCTCAGTCTGGATAGTGATAAGGCTCAAGAAGAGTTTATCTCTATCTAGATGAGGGTCCAAGATAAGCATGGAGCCTGAGTCCATTGAAGTAAGGTTTTTAAGGGGATCAGGTCATGGCTGGTTATAAAAACAAGGCACCCTCGTGGGTCTGAGGTAAATTTTTTCTTGTGAGTTTAAGCACAATTTGCTATCTTTGAGAGATATTGATTACTAAATTGATCGTAGGAGTGCCACTGGGTAGATGAACAACCACCGGATTCTCATCTTCTTGTGCAAGTTGTTGAGCTTAATCTATTCTGTCGGTGCTCTCCAGCTGAGTTCCTCATTTGGTTGTGTGGTCGGAAATCAACACCCACAATTTGGCGCCGTCTGTGGGAACTTAAGGAGTATAGATGGCCAACAACTGGCATGGAGAAAAGATCGGGGACAATGTTCCAGTCGGAGTGGTAAACATGCCGATCCTATCATCGAAGAAGAAAACCACAATGAAGGAGTGTGGGATCAGAATCCCGGGAGAAGGACGTCGGCAAAGAGAGAGACGCCCTGAAGAAAGTAGGCCGAGATGAGTATTACAATGAAAGCGACCTCTAGGTATGGAAGGACAGATGCCTGAGGAGGGACGGCGAGATAAAGGGGATGACAAACAAGTTAGCAGACTTACAATCAGTTGTCAACTTCATGATACAGAACAACGTAATACAACCATCGTACTTGTTGCTGGAGATGCCGATACCAGCAGCCAAGACCGATACCCAAAAATGAGGGCAAAAAGCAAGCGCAGTAGTCCCTCAGCATGACAAGGAGAAGGAACATTCACATCGGCCTTCATGGGATGTCGGGCGAGTAGAGTCAGTTAGATGTGAGTATCAGAGAACGCCTCGTACCAAGAGAACTTATGTCAAAGAACATCGGCACGTCTAGGGAAAGGGACTTTGCTTTGATATAGTGAATGAATAAAAATTTAAGAGGACACACCACGACATCGGAAGCAGCGCGCCATAAAGACTGAAATCTGTTGATAGCTAAGCTCCCGGACGAACGAAGGAGGATTTGAGGGACTACCTCCAGAGGAAACGACAAAACGCCGAGGTCATATCCTCCGTCAAGCCGAGAACGCCGTTCTTAGTGGAGTTGGATAGGTTTGAGGCCCCAAAGAGGTTCCATATGTCGAGATTCCAGATTTATGACGGTAAGTCCGATCTGAACTTTCATGTCGGCTTATATCTGAACTCGATGGCTTTGTACACTGGGAACGAGCAGTTGCTGTGCAAGGTGTTCCCTTCATCCTTTGGAAAAATCGCATCGAATTGGTTCCACAAATTGCTAAAAAGAACGCTGAAGAGTTGGGAAGGCCTGGCCGAGATGTTTATGGCCAGGTTTGTTACGAATAAATTGCAGCCATTAAGGGTAGACTCCCTAATAGCTCTGAAAATTGGCGAGGGTGAAAGCCTCAGGGCATATGCTAAAAGGTATTATGAGGTGATCAATCGAATACCGAGATGCAACCAGGAGCTAGTGGTCGTGTCTTTTAAGAACGGCCTGGAGGATGAATGCCCTCTCTGGAAGTCACTGGTGAAAACTCTATAAAAAAGTATGGAGGAGCTTATGGCTCGAATTAAAAAATACGTCAGAGCAGAAGAGGATACAGCGGGAACAAAAGGCGCTAAAACAAGAGAAGAGAAATGACTTGCCGAAGCGAGGCCGAGGTAACACTGGTTTTAACAAACATGAGACAGGGTTGAGGGCTGCGCAAGCAGTCACCACTGTGTTCCGGATCCCAGTTTACAAAGTTCCAGAAAGAATTAGGAACTAGCCGTATTATAGAGTGCCGGAGAGGGTCCCTAGCGAGTTTATGGGAAGGAGCCTTGGAAAGCACTGTGCCTACCGTAATGAGGATGGATACTTAACTCAGAGATGCAGGGCTCTGAAGACGCACTAAGAGGATCTGGGTAGACAGGGTCATCTGCGAGACCTAGTAGATGAGGCCAGTATAAGAGAAGAGCAAGCAAGACTTCCCTAGGCACCAGCAGCTCCACTTCCGCCACTGCTACCACAACAAGCAGATGGACCTCGGGTGATCAATGTTATTCACTCAAAGGTTAATGAAAATGAGGTGCGTGGGGAGACTCAGAGAGTGAGGCACCTGCAGTATGCGTATCAGGTCCAGTAGAAGAAGCTTAGGACCAATGAGTACCATGGAGCAATGGTCTCTTTTACCGAGGTAGACCTGGATATGGTGCAATATCCACACAATGATGTTTTGGTAATAGTGCTGAAGATTAGGGACTGCCAGGTAAGGCGCATACTGGTTGATCAAGGCAGTTCATGTGACATCATATATGTAAGATGTTACAATGAGCTTGGCCTTCACCTAGATGATCTGGAACAATCTAACAACCAGATGGTTGGATTCAACAGAATGCCGATGTGGCCTCTAGGAGCCACGAATTTGGAAGTGCAGGCAGGTACGAAGAAGGTAAGCACAAAGTTTACAATAATTGACACCTCCTCCCCTTACAATGTTATCTTGGGAAGACGGTGGTTGCACGCAATGAGGGTTGTTCCCTTAACATTGCACTAGCTGTTGTGGTTCCCAACAGAGCATGGAATTGAGAAGGTCAAAGGGGATCAGGTGCAGAAAAAAAATTTCCTCATGGCAGCAATGAAATCCACCTGCAAAGTGCGAGAGGCAGAAACAACAAAAATTGAAAACGATGACATAAAGGTCCTGGATGACGTCGACAAAGAGCCAGCCGACAAGAGTGAGGAAGCCTTGAAGAAGATTCTGGTAAAAGAAGATAATGTAGAGCGCTTCTTCCTTCTCGGCTTAGGTTTAGCTGGTGAGAAGGAGAAGGAGTTTGAGGCTTTCTTGCGAGCAAATATAAAAGTGTTTACCTGGACGCCATACGAGATGTCTGGCATTGACCCCGAGGTCACTTGCCATAGGCTCAATGTAGATAGGTCGGCTAAACTTGTCATTTAGCGGGCAAGAAGGCTGGCGTTGATTTATGTGGAGGCAATGGAGGAGGAAGTGGACAAGCTGTTGGATGCCAAGGCTATTCAAGAGGTAAACTACCCAACCTGGCTATCCAATACAATAGTTATGGAAAAGAAGAATGGGAAGTAGAGGGTTTGCGTGGACTTCACAGCCTAAATAAGGCTTGTCCTGAAGACAGCTTCCCTCTGCCTAACATTGATTAGCTGGTGGATGCTACTTCAGGGCATAAGAAGATGAGCTTCTTGGATTCTTACAAGGGATACCACCAAATAACAATGTATCCCTCTGACGAGGAGAATACTGCATTTATCACCCTAAAAGGGTTGTACTGTTACAGAGTGATGCCTTTTAGGTTAAAAAATGCAGGAGCAACCTACCAGAGGTTAGTGACCAAGATGTTCAGACATCTGATTGGCAAAACAATAGAAGTGTACATTGATGACATGGTCATGAAGGCCAAAGAACTTGGGAATCATCTGGCCGACTTGAAAGTAGTTTTTGATATCCTGAGAACATATCGACTTCGACTCAATGCTTCAAAATGCACATTTGGAGTCGGGTCTTGTAAGTTCTTGGGATACTTAGTTACCAGAAGGGGCATTGAGGCAAGCCCAGATCAAATCAAGGCCATTCTTGACTTAAAGAGCTCGACGTCAGCCAAGTAGGTCCAAATTTTGACTGGCAAGGTGGCAGCCCTAAACAGGTTTATCAGCCGAAGTTCTGATAAGTATAAACCATTTTTTAGTTTGTTAAAGAAGGCTATAGATTTTTTGTGGATGGAAGAGTGTGAAGTCACCTTGGCTGACTTGAAAAAGTACCTGACAATAGCTCAAGTTTTGTCAAATCCAGCACCTGGAGAAGAATTGTTCCTATACTTGGCAGTTTCAGAACACGCAGTAAGCGCGGTAGTAATTCGAGAGGAGGAAGGAGAACAAAAGGCGGTATACTATGTAAGTAAAACCCTAGTAGGTGTAGAAACCAGGTACTTGCCCTTGGAGAAACTAACACTAGCCCTGGTGATGACTTCAAAAAAAGTGAATCACTACTTCCAAGCCCACAAGATTGTGATGCTGACTGAGCATCCTTTGAAGTTCCTGTTGCAGCAAAGAGATCTGACAGGCAGGGTAGCCAGATGGGTAGTAGTGCTGGGCCAATATGACTTGGAATTTAGGCCCATAATAGCAATTAAGGGCCAAGTTCTGGCCGACTTTGTGGCCGAGTTCACCCCTGGTGACATCTTGCGTCGGACTCTGGTGAACCGCGGCTTGGGATGCCCAAGGAAGCAAGAAGAAACCAAATTGGGGCCCAAGGACCCCACTCTAGCCAAACAGAAGAAAAAAGAAAAACCAAAACCTTACGACATCTACATCGGCGACTCCTTCCACCTGTTTGTTGATGAAAGTTCAAACCGTCAAAGAGCGGAGGCAGGAGTAGTGTTAGTATTGCCAGATGGGCGAATGTTAGAGCAGTCTAGTCATTTGGGGTTCAAAGCCTCAAATAATGAAACAGAGTATGAGGACTGTAGGGTTGAAGTTAGCAACAGCAATAGAAGTCGATGAGATGGTGGTCTTCTGTGACTCCCAACTTATTGTGAATCAGGTAACAGACGACTATGCAGCCTAAGATGAAAGAATGATAACCTATGTCAAAGAAGTTGCTAGACTGTTAGCATTGTTCCAAGATTGCTGACTACAGCAGGTTAGCCAAAATGATAACAGTTATGCCGATACCTTGGCTAACCTAGTTAGTGCAATGAAATCATGGGAGACAAGGACAATAATGGTCAATTATTTGTCAGGCCCAAGTATAGAACCACTGATCACAAAGTACGAAGCAATGTATGTGGAGATGGGTCCAAGCTGGATGGATGCAATAGTGATGTTCCTCGGGGATGGCAAGCTGCCAGATAACTGAAAAGAGGCACACAATACAAGATTGAGGTCGGCCAAGTTTAGCCTAACAGCAGAAGGCCATCTCTACAGAAGGTTCTTTACTGGGCTCCTTTTAAGATGTGTGCATCCCTCCCAAGTTGAGGACTTCTTGTATGAAATTCATGAAGGTGTATATGGAGCCATATTGAGGGCAGATCACTGGCCCATAGAGCCATATCCCAGGGGTACTAGTGGCCATACATGCAGAAAGATATTGAAGCTTATGTGAGGAAATGTGAAAAGTGTCAAAGGTTTGCACCTTTGATACATCAGCCAGCAGCAGATTTGAACCCAATGTCCAGTCCTTGGCCGTTTGCCCAGTGGGATATAGACCTAGTAGGGCAACTGCCCCAGACAATTGGACAGAGAAAGTTCTTGTTAGTAGCCACAAATTACTTCACAAAGTGGGTAGAGGCAGAACCCTTGGCCAAGATCAGAGATGTGGATGTAAAGAATTTCATTTGGAAGAACATAATCACCAGGTTTGGGATTCTGAGAGCCATTGTGACAATGGCACCCAATTTGATAGTAAATTGATCAAGAGCTTTTGTGCTAAATACAAAATTAAGAACTACTACTCTATTCTTAGTTTTTCCCAGAGTAATGGTCAAGGAGAAGCATCCAACAAGACCATCCTGGACAGAATCATGAAGAAGCTGAAAGCAGCCAAGGGAAAGTGGGTGGAAGAATTGCCCAATGTGCTATAGGCATATTGTACTACGCTAAGAAGATCAATCAGGGAGTCTCTTTTTGCCATGGTTTATGGCACAGAAGTAGTTATCCCGTTGGAAGTCGGCATCCATGGAATCAGAACCTAGGGAGTGGAGAATGGAACCAATGAGGCAATCTTAGCCTGAGATCTGGATCTATTCGAAGAAAGAAGGGAGAGAGCAACAATTCGGCTAGGGGCATACCATCAGCAGCTTGCTAGGTCTTATAATAGGAAGGTCAACCCAAGGGAGTTCAAGGTTGGGGACCTGGTCCTAAGAAAAGTGGTCGGCAGTAAGAAAGACCCAAGGAGGGCAAGCTTGGCCCAAACTAGGAAGGGCCCTACAGAGTCATATCGGTTGTCGGCAATAGGGCACATCGGCTTGAAGACACTGATGGCAAAGAGTTGCCAAGACCCTGGAACTCTTGCAATTTGAAGTTTTTTTTATCATTAGTTTCTAATTTTTGGGATTTATGTAATGATTAGCCGAGATTATAGTAAAATGCTAATTTATTTCTATTAAATTGTTGAAATTTGTGCGATAGGGCTAAACAATCTTATGACGATGTTTGTCAAACATGTCGAGTAACTTAGACTTGCCATATGGTCGAGTTAAAACTTGCCGTATGGTCGAGTTAAACTAAGTCGGCGATGTTTCTGATTGAAACATGACGAGTAACTTAGATTTATTATATAGTAGAGTTGAATTATACTTGCCATATGATAGAGTTGAACAAAATTAGCAATGTTTCTGATTGAAACATGATTAGTAGCTTAGACTTATCATACGGTAGAGTTGAATTATACTTGCCACATGATGGAGTTGAACTAAGTTGGCGATATTTCCAATTGAAACATGACGAGTAACTTAGACTTGCCATGATGGCAGAGTTGAACTAAGTCTAAACTGGTCAAATTAACAGAGATATCGAGGTAGATAACCTCGGCTACAATTTTTCGGATTTAGATTTGGGCAAAAGTCAAAGATGCATTCTTAATGTGAATATAAGTGATACTTAGGTCCACATTAGGGGGTAGGAAGCAGGAATAGGCTTGACACTTATTGAAATTTTAGAAAAATTTACAAGCTGGAGTTAGTCGAAGTGTTTAGATTAGGGAATACCTGAGGTATTTATTAATCGAGATAACCAACTGGGTTCTCAAACTTGGAAAGATTGGAAGGGTAAAAATCTTGGTAGAAGACAGCACGTACAAGTAGGGATGCAATACTTATTGAATGTTGTTCAAAGAAATTTTAGCAAAGAACTAGCACTTGTAAAAATATTTTGATGAAATATTTTTTAAGTGTTGGCCGAGAAAAATAGTAACGGGTTTTACTCGAGGTGAAACTTGTCTGAGGTATTCTAACCCGAAGTGATTACACAGTTAAGATGTACTTTGAAGAAATGCAAAAATATTCTAAGTATGGAAGCATGAAAGGCATGAAAACATATATGAAAAGAAGCATCCAAACACTTAGAAAGAAAAGAAGGCATCCATTCATTCAAAGGATACTTGTTCAAATTTCAGACAAAAGGCACTTCGGCCTGGCATAGTATACCACTCGCTCAAAACACAAAAGGGGGCACATCGGCCAAAGTGAAACTTAAAAACTGTTCAAACAGTTACAAGTGAAAGGAAAAAGTACAAATAAGAAGAATCCTAAGTGTTGGGGACATCGAAATGGGTCTTGGGTTGCTAAACCTCGGCTGTTGGCGGTGTGTCGGCCTCGATTGGCAGCGTTGTTTCCTTTTCTGCCGCGATCTCGGCATCTATCTTGAGCACGGTCTGATCCAAACTCTTCTCGGCCGCCTAGACCTTGGCCTCAGAGGATGTCTTTTTTGGAAAGAGCTCTTGAGAACCTCATCCTCCTCCTCCTCTTGAGTCAAGTCCAAGACTTGATCATTTAGAGTTGGGGATTTGGCCTCAACAGCAACCTCCTCTCCCTCATCAGTGTCATCAGCCTTGGCATCATCCTCGTCGGCTTCATCCTCAGAGCTCTTGGGGGTTAGAGGGAAAGGCACTTGGAGTTGTGTGATGTCTCTAAGAGGGGAATCCATTGGGATGGAGAGCTTGTTCAGGGTGGCCGTCCAGCCGAGATAGAAGCCTTTATTACAGGCTTGATTGACTTGGGCTTTGTAGGCGTCACGAACAACGGCCTGTCCTTTTGAGAAGGCCTTTTCATCGGCGGCTTTTAACTCGGCCTCTTTTGTGGAGCTTAGCCTTGGCATTGGAGATTTTTGTTTCAGCCTCTTTGGCCACGGCCTTAAAAACCTCGGCCACAGCCTCAGCTACATCAGCTCTTTCCTCGGCTTGGTCTTGAGCGCGTTTCGCTGCTTTGGCCTGGTCTAGTAGGACCTTCATCTTGGCCTCAGCGTTGAATGGCCTAAGAGGAAAAAAATAAACAAGTTAGTAAAATTACTGAATATGAAAAACTTAAAGTGAAAGATCCAAAAAGTGCAAGTGTTTGAAGACTTACTAGGACAGAGTGTTGCATCATCAAAGCAAAGTTTTCATATTCAATGATGTCAGCCATGCGATTCAGATCCTTTAGCAGGAGCACAGCAGTGGAGAGGGTAGTGCCAACCTCAAGGCTATTAATGGCACTGTCGCTAGCCTTCACTGGTCAGTCCCCAACCATGATTGCAGTGGCTCAAGGCTCATTGGCTTTGAAAATGCCTGGGCCTGCTGCACTTTCAGATCTCGGCTTCTTTAACCATGTGGTATCGAGTGGCTCGTCCTCAACATGCCTCTTCTCAGCAATAGAAGTGTTTTTCTTGGCCTCAGCCAATTTTGAGATTGGCAGGGTGTCATCAATATTAACTTGGGTGACAGAGGCTTTTGCTTTAGCCTTCTTCACCATTTTTGGTTTCGGCTTGGATTGGGTTTGAGATGGGGAAGAAGACTGAACAGTTACCACCCCTGGCAAGTCAGCCAGAAGGTCTTCCACAATGGCTTTGCTGCGGCCCATGTCATCGGCAGTGGAGGCAACAGTAACTCAGGTGCCGAAGTGAACGACAGCCAAAGTTTTTTTTTTTTGATCGGCAAATGTTAGTTGTTAGTTGTTAGATTAGCACCTATGGGAGCAAAGCTCCCCACCCTTGGCAAAGCACATCGATGGCTGGATTGGCTGGATTGTACATCGATGGCTCAGAATCTCAGCATTTGCAACTACGAGTTCTACCTATAGGCGTGTTTGGTGGGGCTTGACATCGGCCTCGGTGTTGGCGCTGAGATGTCAGGATAAGTTGGGGGGCAGATGTGGATGGCTGTTCTACTAGGTCTGAAGAAGAGGCTTGGTCTAGCCTTGGTGAGGAAGTAACTGGTAGAGTTGATGTAGATGGGGGAGTCTTGCTTTGGAAGGGAACGTCGAGCAAAGTAAACTTATAGGTAGGGATATAATTAAGCAGCAAAGGGGCCTTGCACTTATTAATATCCAAACCTAGAAGCCTTTTCAAATCGGGACTGGAGAAGAAGGTTTGGTAGAAATCCTTCGCTGGCTGAGACAGAGCTCTAAAGAACAAAAAGCACAAAACATTTAGTACAGATAAAAGAGTTGGCAGGTCTTAGCAAAAATAGGGTTATGAGATGACTCAGTTTTTACCATCACCATTTTTAAACACTGCTCGGCGCAGAGGAAAGAGATGAAGATCATCATCAGGTACAAACTCCCAGTTACCCGAGACAATCAAGTTATCATCCCCAGCACCCTCGTTAGAGTCTAGGAGGTCGGCTATGAGTTTGTAGGTAGTGGATCTAGGCTTGAGGTAATAAATGTAGCTTTTTTCCCACTTAAGGCCACACATTGTGTAACAGAATTGGATGTCGGCTAGTGTAATCCTAACATTTTCTCGGCGTGCTAGGGCGATTATACCATTGATAACCCTATATGAATTAATGGCTAGCTACATAGGGTTGAGCCTTTAGTAATGAAGGATTTCCCTAAAGAGGGTGTCTAGGGGAAACCGAAGTCCACATTCGATGAATGCAACAATGGGGAAGGGCATGAAGTCTACATCAGGCACGATAGAGTCCTTCTCCCCAACTAACCTCAAGTAGACGTCGGCTGGGATAGAGAACTCCCACCTAAAGTGTTCAAGTTTTTCTGGGGAGTCTATTCTCCACCTGAACATACCCATGATGTCGGCTTAGTGAAGTTGGAGCAAGATTTCGGGAAAGAGTGACTGGTATAGGTTTAAAGACCTCAGCTAAATCCTAAACGAGCACTGGAGCTAGGGTTTTTGGGGATCTAAGGAGAGTTGGTTTCAGTTTTACCTAAGTGTTTGGTTTCTAGGCAAATCCCAAACATAAAAACTAAGCACAAAAACTAAGTTACAATGAGGAGATCTGGAAATAAGCAAGAAAAACAAAAAGAAGAACATGATTCAAAATCAGGAAAGTAACAGGGATTCAAGAACATTAAGTGGGTGTGTGCAAATGTGCAATAATCAGGAGCAATGGCAAATTGATATAGTATAAGGCCATTATGACAAAGAACTAAGGCAGATTCAATAATAGGAAACTGATGTGCAAATGACTAAGTATAGCAATCGAGGCAAGAATCAAGGAATGAATGAATAACATATTACAGTTACAAATACAAATGCAAAACTCACAGTAACAGATATAGTGGAAAACTAAATAAAAATGGGTGATATTGAGGGCTTATTGAATGGAGCCGAGAATGAGTGCGTCGGAGTTAGAGTACTTGGACGGTCGGAATCAAATGATGAAACGAGCACCGGTGGTAATGGGCAGAATAATTGTAGAGCTTGAGAGCTTGAGAGCTTGAGAATGGCAGTTCGAAAGTAAAAGTTTAGAGAGAGAAAATCTACGAAACAAGGGAAATTGATTTTGCAAAAGTGAAGAGACGAAGAGAGAGAGAGGAAAAAGTTGAGTCAAAACTGAAAAGGCGGCAAAATGAAATGAATAGGCCTTGGACGACGTGCCTATCAGGTGGCGTGGGCAGGAATGACACGGTCTGATAGCATGTGTTAGGTACGAGCCAGTAAGGGTGTGATACTTGTATGAAACGGTCGGAACGACTGTGTATGAGTAGTTAGAACTCTTGAAATTCTTAGAGTAATAAGGAAATAACCTCGGCTAGAGGAACGATCTCGCTTAAGATACTCAAAGAACTTGTCTCTTGGTTCTTGATCCTAGATAAAGATGGACAGTTGAGTCCTAGGTACTTGAAACCGACGAGTCATGACCTCAGTCGAAGAGAAGAATGAAGTTTTGAGCCGACGTGTTGGTTAGACAAATGATGTAGGTTCCATCACCTCAAATTGCCGAGGTAATAGAACCTAGAGGCAGTTGTGGGGACATATTTTGAGAGTGACAAGACGTGGCTAAGGTGATGCCGAAGTATCAGCCGAGGTGCCACGTGGCTTGGTCACGTTGCCGAGATGATCTCGGCTAAGCTGAGGTTATCTACGGAGATACCGAAATCCGAGATAAGCAGATAAAGGACAAGAGTCCCAGAACAGGGGAGGATTTCAGTCTGGATAGAGATAAGGCTCAAAAAGAGTTTATCTCTATCTAGATGAGGGTCCAGGATAAGTATAAAGCCTAAGTCCATTGAAGTAAGGCTTCTAAGGGGATCAGTCCATGGCTGGTTACAAATGTAAGGCACGCTCGTGGGTCTGAGGTAAGTTTTTTCTTATGAGTTGAAGCACAATTTGCTATCTTTGAGAGATATTGATTACTGACTTGATCGTCGGAGTGCTCCCGGGTGGACGAACCACCGCCGAATTCTTATCTTCTTGTGCAGGTTGTTGGGCTTAATCTATTCTGTCAATGCTCTCCAACTGAATTCCCCGTTTGGTTGTGTGGTCGAAAATCAACACCCACATCTATCTTACTTGTTTATACTGTTGGTCAACGACTTTTTCGGCTCCAACAATGATTTAACGATAATGTGGTAAAAAAATATCTTAAAAAATAGAAATAATAATTGGTTTTTTTTATGAAATAATTTCATTAATTATATTATTATCTTCATAAAAGGTCAATCATTGAACACAATGTCATATTTCCATAGAATTAGACTTATCACTAATAAATCTACAAATAAATAAATATTGTATAAATTAAATGTTACAAATTTAATATAATTATGTTAAATTTATGAAATTAATTGCATTTTTTTCAAATATTTAAAAAGTTAAGGATTATGCTAGGGATATCAAATTTTCTACCAAACAAATGACCAAATGTCTCACATGGGAGTGAGATCCACAATGTGAGATATTTGGTCATTTGTTTGGTAGAAAATTTGGACCCTATTGCATTTTCCAAAAGTTAAATACGATGAATTTGAATTAATTGCAAGTATTTTAGCAAGTTGTAATTAATATGGGATAAGTTGGGATAAAGTATGAAAAAACTAGTAAATCATGTTTAGGCAAAAAGGAGAAGGGGAAAAAAAAAAAAAAGTTAATGTAAACTTTAACAAAATCCTAAGTAAAGATAGGTTTGAATTAAATGCGATTATTTTAGCAAGTTGTAATTAATATGGGATAAATTTCAGGGTGGTTTGGGTATTTTCTTATAAAAATAATAGAGAACCCAAAACTTCTACCAAATATTTTACATAGGTGTGGGACTTACATGGGACCTACATTGAGCATATTGGAAGATCAATCGACCAAAATAACCATGAGCAGCTACGATATTATAAGTTTTGACCGAATTTGTAACCTTTGTAGTAGATTCATTTTTTGTGATTTCCCTGATCAAACTAGAAGTTACCAAAGAACCATGCGTAGCACTGAATAGGGAGCTGCTAAATACACTAGCTACACCTAACATATGAAATGGGTGCATAAGGATGTTGTGCCCAGCTTGGAATATGATCATGAAGTTGAAAGTACCGAAGATGCTTAGAGGCATACCATCAGAAAAACTTTCTTGACTGATTGGATAGATCAAGAAAACAGTAGTAACAACTGCAACAAGAGCTGAATATGCAACAACAATCCAAGGTAAAATTTTTGGTAGAATTTTTGGGGTCTCTAGCATTACTCATTCTTTTATGAATAAAATTATACCTATAATTGACATATTAATTAGTTTACTAACAAATGATATAACATAATTTTAAAGGTTTTGAGTCTTGTACTTTATATAATGGGTCGAGGCCATAGTTTTGAATTGACAATATCATAGCATATATTGATACATTAATTGGTATACCAATTAGTACATATAGCACCACTCTTCTTTTATTTAATGGCATTTTTTTTTTTGTATAAAAATATGTACAAAAAAATAGAGAGGCGATATGATAACTTGTAACAAATAAGCAAATAAACTGTTTATTTGTAGTGTTGCCAAATCACCTAGTATGAAACAAATAGTAAAACATGTTTCGACCCCAAAAAAAAACACACACACACACAAAGTGAATTAGGATAAAATAAATAGATTAAATTATATTTTGTCCTATTTATGTTTGATCATTTTTTAACTTTTGCTATTAATCTTTTTTCACTTTGGCAATTCATATTTCAAATTTTTTTTTTTTTTTTTTAGTTCACTCCTAAAGATATCTTATATTCAAAATTAAACAAAAAATGCCACGCCAATTGACACATATAAAAATATATTATTATATTACAATTTGAATTTATGTAAGCTGTGTGAGAGCATTTCCAATGGGTTATTTAAAATAGGCATGCTTGCTATTATAATTAGTTTTGTCCTATCTTACCTATTCTAGTGGGTTATGTTAGCCTCAAGGTTATTAAGATTTAAATTCTTATTGATTTTGATTGTTGACAAATATTTAGAATTCATTTTATTATTCAAAATTTTCAAAAAAATAATATACAAATTGTGCTCAAATGGTTCTAGAAGATATATGATTCTAGAGTTTTGTTTTTCAATGATTTTTGGCCCTTCAAAACATGAGATTAGCACTTGGTTGCAAAACTCTATCCATACTTAAAACAAGTCCAATGGTCGACACCAAGATAGTTAGGGTCGACACTAGAATGAATATCAAAATGCCTAAGTGTTCCAGCTGCAAGGGTCGACACCAAAATAATAAAGGTTGACACTAAATTTCATAATGCAACCTAGCTGCAAGCGTCGACACCAAGACAGCAAGGGTCGACACTAAATTTCAGTATGCAATCTAGCAGCAATGGTTGGCACCAAAAACATCAAGGGTCGACATTAGATTTCATAATGCAATCCAGCAGCAAGGGTCGACACCAAAAATGATAAGGGTCGACACCAGGAACACTTGAAACTCAACTCAGAGAAGAGAAGAGAGCAAAGGGTCGACACCCAATCTGCAAGGGTCAACACCCATAAAATCTAGGTTTCAAAAATCCAACTGCCAAATCAGATCTGGACTGACACAACCCTTTTCTCAGCCACTTTTTCAGATTTATGTGCAAAATATGTCATCTTTTCTAACCTTTAAGCAGATCTTCTAGCACCATATCTTCTCTAAGAAGTTGACTTGTGAGGTTGAGCATTAAATAAAAGCTTGTGCATTTATTGAACCTTCTCTTCCCAAGACTGGTCTTCAGGCTGTATACACCATACTCTAATCAAACACAGCTAGAAGATATCCTCCATGATTTGCCTCAACTGCTAGAAGATTCAAATTTCCTCTCTCGAACAACTAGAAACCATTAATGCTATAAAGATGGAGCTCTCCTTGTTCGATATATGCTACTTCAATACAAGAAACCTAGAGCATTTAAGAACATTTAACATACTCTATTATACTTCCACTTTCATATTTGAGTGAGTCTTAAATTACCTGTGAGCTTACACTTTCATATCCATCTTTTGAGACAGAATATTTGAAAAAGAGGACAGTTGTACCTCTTATTCTTGTTTCTTATTTACCGAGTGAAACACTTGTACAGTGAGACAATTAGTTGAGAGGTCCTCAACAGATTATAGTAAGTCCTTTGTAAAAATCCACAACCTAGGTGAAGCTTGGTGGTGCATTAATTCTTAGTGAAAAAATACTTAAGGAGGTCTCTTGAAGAGTGGACGTAGGCTAGTGAGCCGAACCACTATAAATCCTTGTGTTAAGCTCTTCTTTGTTTTTCTTTTATTTTCTATTTATTCATTGTCCGTCTGCTGCATTTAATCACTTAGTCATTTGAAATCTAATTTCTGGTCAAATTTTTTAATTACCCAATTCACCCCCTCTTGGGTTGCCTTAATGTATAACAATTGGTATCAGAGCTTCGTCTATAGCTTTGTGACTTAACCGTCTTAGAGTGATCTATGGCAACCCCTAGCTCCTCTCTTCCTGAAGGTCAAGCCTCAAACTGACCACCCTTCTTCAATGGCACAAATTTCAACTATTAGAAAAACAGTATGATTATACATATCTAATCTATCAACTATGAGGTTTGGAAAATCATCTGTGATGGTCCTAAAGTCCCCACTAAAACCATAGATGGTTTGCTAGTTCCCAAACTAGAGAGTGAGTGGACTAATAATGACTATAAAGATATTCAATCCAATGCCAAAGCCGTTAATATGTTGCATTGTGCACTTGATGTTACTGAGTTTAACAAAATATGCATTTATACAATAGTGAAAGAAATTTGGAATAAACTTATAGTAGCTCATGAGGGAACCACTCAAGTTAAAGAGTCTAAAGTGAGTTTACTTGTTCATAACTATGAGCCCTTCAAGATGAAACCTGATGAAAACATATCCCAAATATTCACTCGCTTTACAGATATTATAAATAGTCTTAAATCTCTTGGAAAGACTTATACTAATGTAGAAATTGTCAGAAAAGTCCTCTGATCATTGCCAAATAGCTGGGAGAACAAAGTTATAGCAATGATAGAAGCAAGAGACTTGTCAACATTCTTGATGAGTTAATGGGATCTCTCCTAACCCATGAGATCATTATGCAAGAAGGGAAAGAAGAAGAAGACAAGAATAAGAAGAAAGGGATAACTTTCAAGTCTACCTCAAAATCTCAAGAGGAAGAAGAAGATGTTTCAGAGGAAGATGAAGAAATGGCTTTCATTACCAAGGGCTCAAAAGATTTGTGAAAAAGAAACAAGGTGTAAGGAAGTTTTTCAGAAAATACTTCAACAAAGATTTTCAAAAAGGAGAAAATCATAAAAAATCTGAAGTTACTTGGTACGAATGCAACAAACCGGGACACTACAAATCGGAATGTCCAGAGCTCAAGAAACAATTCAAGAAGGACAAGAAAAAAATCCATGATCGCAGCATGGGGAGAAAACAATGATGACAACAACTCAGAGACGGATATTTGCAAAAATGAAGTCTCAAATCTATGTTTGATGGCACTTGAAGATGAAAATGAGGTAAATGATGAATCCTTTACCTTTGACGAATTACAAACTTCCTTTGATGAATTGCTTGCTGAATTTTAAAAATTGAGTTCTAAAAGTAGTTTTCAAAAGAAAATGATTTTGAGTTTATCACAAGAAAATGAATCCTTGGCTTCTAAGATCAATACTTTAGAAAACGAAGTCTTGACAATGGAAAAGAAGAAAGAATTTTCAAATGAAAAAGAATCTTCCATTTTTGAAAAGAATGTAGATGATTTGCAAAAAGAAAATGAAATTTTGAAAAAGGAGAAAATTGTTTTAAATGAAAACATAGAAGATTTAAAAAATGTTCTTTCAAAATTTACTCAAGGTAGAGATACCTTAGATAAAATTCTCAAAAGTCAAAATTAAACCTTTAGAAGAATAGGGATTGGATATAAACCTTTTTCAAAAGCAAAAAATTCCAAAAAGACCTTTGTTCATGCATCATTTAACCATTCTCATCTCACATGTCATTATTGTGGAAGAAAAGGCCACATCTCTCCTTCATGTCCTGCTAAAAGAAACTCATTTTTTAGAATAAAAAAGAAGTGGGTTCCCAAAAACACTTTAACTCCTAACTCTCACAAACCTAAGAAAGAATGGGTACCAAAAGGCCAACAAAAATCTGATTTTTGCAGGTGTACTTTAAGTCAAATTCCAACAACAACCGGTGGTACCTTAATAGTGCGTACTCAAGGCACATGACCGGCAATAGAGCAATATTCTCAACCCTTAAATCTAAAGAAGGAGGTCACATAACCTTCAGAGACAATAGTAACGAAAAGATCATCGGCGAAGGTAATATTGATAAAACTTATTCATCCGTTATAAAAAATGTGTTACTTATTGAAGGATTGAAACATAACTTGCTTAGTATTAATCAAATGCGTGATAAAGGCAATCATGTCACTTTTGGAAAATCCCACTGCACCATTAAAAATTCTGCTGATAACAAAGTGTTTTTTGTTGGCTATAGGCATGAAAATATGTATGTATTTGATTTGCATAATTTATCTCCTAATCATGATGTTAAGTGCTTATCTGCTATAAATGAATCTGGATGGTTATAGCATAGAAGGGTAGGACATACTCATATGGACTTGCTTTCAAAACTTTCAAAACTTGACTTGGCTGTTGGTTTACCAAAAATTGATTTTGGAAAAGATAGACTTTGTGACGCTTATTAACAAGGAAAACAAACAAGAGTTTCTTTCAAATCCAAAAATATTATTTCCACTTCTACACCTCTTCAATTGTTGCATATTGACTTGTTTGGACCATTTAGAACTTTAAGTCTTGGAGGTAAATCTTATTGTCTTGTTTGTATGGATGATCATACTAGATTTACTTGGGTGATCTTCTTGGCACACAAAAGTGATACTTTCTCTGCATTTTCAGCTCTTTGTAAACGTATTCAAAATGTGACTAGTCTTGCTATTTGTAGCATTAGAAGTGATCGTGGTAGAGAATTTGATAATGATGAGTTTATTCTATTTTGTAATGAGCATGGCATTGATCATAATTTTTCTGCTCCTCAAACTCCTCAACAAAAAGGTGTGGTAGAAAGAAAAAATAGAGTTTGTTGGTGAAAATACCAGAAAAAATTATATTTTATTGATAAATAATGCAAAAGAAAATGAGATACAAATAAATCAGGTTAAGGCACGGATATCTTGTTTTCTTTAAGGAGATCAAGCCTACTGCGGTAGGAAGAACCCAAATACCGATATAGCAGTCACGAAACTATGACTTATCCCCTCCAAGATACAACAACCCAACCACTTGTCGTAGAGTTCTGGCCAACTCTATACGAGATGGTGAATCCAAAGCTCTACCAAGAAAAAACACCCTTCTTTGGCTAGTAATCTCTAAAGTATAAAAAAATAGTTGATATAGAAAAGCGTAAATGAAAGAAATTATTTATAGGCCACCAGGACCTTACAATTTACACCAAAAAATAATAATGATCATTAAACTAGAAACAATGGAGAGTCTCCAAATATTAACTCACCACAAAGTCTATGAACTTCCAATTAATCTCCATTCATGAACAAGATAAAAGGTCACCAAAAAATAATGAATCTCCATTCACCAAACAAAATGAGATTCATGAACAAGACAAAATAAGATTCATGAACAAGACCAAAAAGTCACCAAAATAAATAAATAAAAGATATTAAAATGGTTCAACAATCCTACACTCATTTTAATATCAACAAGGACAAGAGAGATTACCAAACAAAGATAGACTAGTATGCATCATGAAGATGTGCTCTGCATTGAATCTTCATTAGTGAAACAACAACCTCTACTCCAGAGTCAGTAGTGGTCTCAGACTTGAACTATGACTATTTAGGGGAAATAAAGTATTATTGCTCACACATAATAATCCAGGTGTTGACATGAGCTTTTAATAGCCAGCACATTACGATCTTGTGCCTATCCCAGTTTTCATGAGCATATTTGAGAATAAGCCTTGTTCTCATAGAAAACGGCCCCGCTTTCGTGCTCACATAGGTGAAATCTGTCAAGGATGTTCCAGTAATTTACACACCCCACTTAACAAAAGCTACAAAATTTCATTAAGAGTATAAAAACTCAACTCTCCAACATTACAGGACAAATGCATTTACATCATAGGGATGGAAAACAAAAATATTAAAGAGTGCATTTTTTACAACCACCATATGATTCATTCTTCCCATTGAACCTAGTTACAGGATCTCTGATCCCTAGGTTGGGTATCCTTATACATGGTTTATGATTTTATAGGCTTCAAACCCATCCCCCTCGATGTATTTCAGGCTCTGTCTCTCGCCAAGGCCTTGGTTAACGGATCCGCAAGATTATCACAAGATTTTACATAATTCACAGTTATGATGTCATTACTCAAATAGGGTCTCACATTACTGTGTTTTCTTCGAATAGGTCTGGATTTACCATTATAAAAATGGTTGTTCACTCTACCAACAGCAGCAGTGCTATCACAACGAATTAACACAGGAGGAATTGGTTTTTCCCAAAAAGGGATTTCATGTAATAAATATCTCAACCAATTCACTTCCTCACATGTTGAACCTAACGCTATAAGCTCAACTTCCATTGTAGAATTAGCAATTATAGTCTGTTTTTTAGACTTCCAACATATAGCACCACCACCCAAGGTAAAAATAAAACCCGAGGTAAAGAGAGAATCACCTGACAAAGTGTTCCAATCAGCATCACTATATCCCTCAAGTACCGCAGGATACTTGTTATAAAACAAACCATAATTTTTAATACCAAATAAATATCTCATAATTCTTCTTACGGCAAGCCGATGATCTCGACTTGGCTTGCTAGTAAACTTGCTAAGTACTCCAATAGCATATGCAATGTCAGGTTTAGTACAGTCAGTAGCATATCTCAAACTACTAATCATGCTAGCATATTCATTTTGATTAATCACTTCTTTTTCATTTGTTACAACAGATAAATGTATGCTTTTATCAAAAGGAATAGCAACATGTTTACAGTTTAGAAATTTTTTTCTTTAAAATTTTCTCAACATAATGCGATTGATCAAGAAAAATGCCATCATTAGTCTTGGTAATTTTAATTCCCAAAATAAAATTGGTTTCACCAAGATCTTTTCATATCAAAGTGACTATTAAGCATATTTTTAGTCTCATTTATAATATGCAAATTAGAGCCAAAGATAAGTATATCATCCACATATAGGCTAATAATCACATGTGCATTCTCACAAGTTTTATAATATATGCACTTATTACATTCATTAGTCTTATAGCCATTCTCAAGCATGTAGGAACCAAATTTCTCATGCCACTATTTAGGAGCTTGTTTTAGACCATAAAAGGATTTAGTTAGCTTACACACCTTGCTTACTTGGCTAGGCTCCATAAAGCCCTCGGGTTGGTCCATGTAAATCTTCTCATCTAGATCTCCATTTAAAAATGTTGTTTTCACATCCATTTGATAAATTTTTAAATCATGAATTGCAGCCATTGCTATCAATAGTCTAATGGATGTAACTCTAGTAACCGGAGAAAAAGTATTAAAGAAATCAAGATCAACTTGTTGCTTGAAAACTTTAGCGACAAGTCTCGCTTTATATTTATCTATAGTTCTATCCGGTTTAAATTTTTTACGAAAGACCCATTTACACCCAATAGTTTTACAACCTGGGGGTAAATCCACTAACTTCCATGTTTTATTTGAAAGTAGTGAATCTATCTCATTATTTACAGCCTCTCTCTAGAAAATAGTATCAAGTGTTGATAAAGCTTCTTGCACCATAAGAGGAATTTCTTCCACATGGTAAAGATAATAGTTAGGGCCAAAATCTTTTTCAACTCTACCTCGTTTACTCCTCCTTCGTTGGATTTGAGAATTTTCTTGTTCTTGAAAAACTTGAGATGGAGTAGAAGAGCTAGGCATAAATAAAATATTTTTAGAAATTATTTGACCCCCACTATTTCTAGATTTAAAAGAAATTTATTTTCATGAAAATAGCATCACTTGATTCAAAAATAATATTATTTTTCATATCAAAAAATCTATAGGCTGTACTGTACAACGTATACCCAAGAAAAGCACAAGTAGTAGCTCGTTCACCTAATTTACGTCGTTTAGAATCTGCAAACCTCATAAAAGCTAAACAACCCTAAACCCTCAAATAACCTAGATTTGGTTTATGCCCCCGCCACAACTCATAAGGTACAATTTTAGTCTTTTTGTGTGGCACTCTATTTATCACATGGCAAGCTATCAAAATAGCCTTGCCCCAAAGATTTGAGGGAGCACCTTGTAGACACCCCATTTTTGACCGTCTTCAAGACTTGGACGTCATCGTTTGAACGCCTGATGATCTTCTTTGTTTGTGTTCGTTTTGAGTTCTCGGAGGTCTCAGCTACGCGTCTTGCCTCAGGATCTCTTAACTTACCTGTTCTGTGCTTGGTTTTGCACCAAGAATTTGTTTATTTTTGCACCTGAGGGTAGAAGGTGGCTTGTCAGCCATCCCTTAAACCCACCGGCCGTGGCTTAGGGCCACCGGCCTTGCTTTCTTTCCACCGGCCATTGGTGATGGCCGGTCGGCTCTTTGTGTGGTCGGCCGACCATATATTTGGCCGATGGACTCCTTTCCTGGCCAGTACCTCCTTTTTGCCTTTTTCAGGCATGGTGCATGCCAGCTGTGCCAGCTGGAATGCACGGACTTGTCCTCCATATATGGAGGAATTTGCACCCTTTGCACCGTTTTGGTCTAACTTCTTGAGGAAGCTTGGACCTTTGTCTTAGCTTCCCCAAGAAGCTTGCACCCCTGTCCCAGCTTCCTCAGGAAGCCTTGGCCCCTTTGACTTAGCTTCCCTTAGAAGCCTTGACCCTTTTGTTAGTTTCTCTAAGAAGCTTAACACTTTGCCTTGTCTATATAAGGAGACCTTCCCTCTCCTTTGAGGAGGTTCAGCAAAAACCAGACCTAATTACATATATCTCTGATATATATCACCCTCTCTCTCTATATCTCCCTTTCTCTCTTCATTTGTGTGTGTTAGAGGACCTAAAAGGGTGATTTGTTCTTAGTTTTGCACTAGGACACATAGTATTACACCATACTTCGGTTCTTGAGGTGTTGAGAGGTTGTTCTTAGAGGTTTTGGACTGGATTTGATCAGAAAAGAGGGCTGCACTTGCTGTTCTTGAAGTGTTCTTCAAGGGTAACACTTTTGCTTTATTTTTCCCAATCTTGCACTAGTCTTTAACCTATCTTGCATACTGATTTAAGCTTTGTGTATAACTAAAAAAGTCTTGTATTTGCATGCTTAAGATACTTCATTAAGGTCATTTTGGTGTTGGGGGTCGACCTGCCCCTCTTAGGCCTTGTTTGGCCCTTTTTGTGCTCTCCTTGTTAAGCTTTGAATACCTTTGTGCATTGGCCTTCTCACCACTGAAATCCAGAGGATTTTCAGTGGTGAAAAGGGGGTTTTGAGGTCTTGCATAGGGGAGGGACACCCCTCTCCCTTTGTCTCTCTTTTGTTTGCATTTTTTTTGGCTCATAAGGGTAGCATGTATGCGTAGTTGCTTTTGGTTTCATTTCAGAGGTTTTTGGGTGTTATTTGGTCATATTATACCTCTGTTTTTGGTCGGATTAATGGCCCCTTGCATGCTTAATATACTTGCTTTGTATTCCCTTATTTTGCCTAGAAGTGCATCATGCATATAGCCTACCATGCTCTCATGTTTTGCCTAGATTTGTGAAGCTTTTGGTCATGTTTCATCATGCTTGAAGTCTGTTAAGTGTTGATTTGGTCATACCTCTCATGCTTTGTATAGTCCCTTTGCATTTTAGCATGTTGGCATCGGGTGTATGAGTCATTAGCATGCATTACCTTGGCTATTTCAATGATTTGGAATCACTTACTACGTCATTTCAGTTCATGTTTTGTGCTTACATGCTTGCATTTGTTATCCTTTCAATGCCTTGAAGAAATGTGATCTTATGCTCCATGTTTGAGTCATAGTGCATGCCTTTTGTTTAAGTCATTTGGGCTGCCATATCAGAGGGTTTTTGGGTGTATTTTGATGCATTAAAACTCTGTTTTGGGTTGCATAATCCATGCCATGAGTGGTTGGGGTAGGTGTAGAGTAATACTCCATTTTGTGGCTTTGAATCCCCTTTGTTCTGGGCCCTTTTCTTGGCATGTTTTGACCATAGTCCATGCATGATTTAGTCTTGTTTTGGAGTGCTTTGGGACTGTTCTAGGTCATTTTGATCCTTTGGGGTTTGGTTGACATAGCCATGGTTTGGCCCCTTTTGTTGGCTTCAAGTTTTAATCATTGTTGCATGCCTTGCTTGCATAACATAGTGGATTTGGCATTGTCTTTTACATATTTTCAGAGCTCGTTATGCTGATGATTTGTCCATGTTTGTCTCTTCTTAATGCGCTTGAGAGTTGACTTCTTGCATGCCTAAGTGTTAGACTTCCATATGTGCACATTTGAAGGTGTTTAGTCCATCACTTCCATGCACTTTGGCCACTGTTTTGGGGGTGGGTTGAGGCCTTCTTATTTCAGTATAAGTCCATCTTTGCATACTTTGCATGTTTGACATGTTACATTGCATTATTGCACGCTTACATTGTATCATGTTCGCATGTTTGCATGTTGTTTAGCTAGTTGCATTACATGGTCTTGTTGTATGCTTGACATGTTCATATTGCATTGGTTTAGCTTTCATGATTAGGTAATGTCATGTTGGATTAGCTTAGCGTGCTCATATTGCATTGCATGAGTTGCATCACTTTACATTGTATATGGCATACACGCATTGCATCTTGTTTGGTTTGGGGTGTCAAACCAAGCATGAGGGTTGAGGAGTGTTCATACTCAAAGTGACGAAACACGTCTCAATCCTCGGTTGCCGACGCCCTTGATCTCAACATGATAGGGCGTTAGCACTCATTTGTTTTGTTACATTCATTTTACATTGAATGGCAAACTTGGCCTCTTAGGCCATCATGCATCGAAATGCGCAATTGATGGCCCGAGGGTCGAGGGCCACACTCCCTTGAGTCCATAACATGATTGGGAGAGTGGCCATGTATACATTTGCTTGAAAATTCCATGCCATACACTGCTTGCCCTCTGCTGCTGTCAACTGCAGGATTCTGCAGAATAAATGGCCGACCGGCCATCTTTAGTGTCGACCGGCCATCAGTGTCCAGCCGATGACACAATCTTTGGCCGATAATCCCATTTCCATGGTCGGTGGCCTTTTGTTCTGGCCGGTGGCACTCCACAACACCCAGGATGAAGTTCAAAGGAGTTCTGGAAACTTTCATAATTCTCAGAGGAGCAAGGCAGTGTAAACAGAGGCAACAGTGGCATGGTACGGGTTTCCGAGCAAGGCGGGTCAAGCATGCATCATTCATGCATTCCAAGGCGGGGCTGTGGCCATCTTCTTTCTGTAATTAATTTGTTAATTAATTAGAAGTTTTTGTAATATTTAATTAGCTAGAATAGTCAATTATTTATTCGGACTGTATAATTTATTCGGACCCTCCGAGTGAGGGCAATTGTGTAATAAGTGTGCGTGAGCGTGTGTATGTCTTCCAATCCCACGCCTTTCTTCCTTTTATTTACCAGCTTATGATGGTTAGTTTAGGGCATGTTTCAATTAGCATACTTATGATTGCATTCATTCATCTGTCTTGCATGCACCGGGCTCGGTGTATCATACTAACTGCATTGTATTTCAATTCCGAGTTGAATACTTGTTAGTTGTAGTATTTCACATGCCATCTTAGATTAGCCGGGCCTATTCTAGTTGCATTTTGTATGTGTTTCATTAGTCATCTTAACATAAACTAGGATCATGCATTTTGATTACTAACTAGTTTCTGTTTTGGCTTGGAGTACTAGGTAAGCTCTTATGCTTTAGCATCTTGCATGCGTATGAGTGTTGCTATGATAGCATACTTACCATGAGACTAATTGCTTATGTGATATAACTGCCTGAATGCCTGTGAGTGAAGGTTGGATTGTTTGAGTTGGAACAACTCGTTGAAATCCGTGTTTTAGCCTACTTGCGAGTAGCAAATTTCAAATTGTCTTTCAAAAGGGCGGATATGCAATGCTTTGTTCCAATTTAGGCAATCTAGTCTATACTTGTGTGTTGTGCACATCACATAGTAAGATTAGCTAATTAATCGGAATAAGAACACATAACGTTTTCAAAACAAGATATCATGGTTAGTAGAGGCCGATCTTTGATCGGGCGAGAGGGGGTGCTCATAGCTGACCTTCCCCAATCGTACCCAAGTTCCCGAGCCGAGGCAACTTTGTTGATGATGGACACGTGGCCTTAGGCAAACGAGTCAGGGTTTCCTAAATTTCCCAAAATAAAAGATTTAGGTGGCGACTCTGTATCTGGCAAAGCAGTCCGTGTGTGGCACTTCTTTCTAAAAATCTGTTTTCCAAAACGATTTGCCGGATTTAGACTCTTTGATGATTCATCGGTCTTGCATTGCACTCTGTGAGATTAGATACAGGACCGTGACTATTTGAGTCCTGAACTGTAGTGAGCCCAAACGAACAAAACGGGATTCATCCTCCCGGGACGTTCGAGGACGTCTACACACCTGAATCAATAAGCATAGCATTCGTCAAATCAATTAACGTTCTATTTTTTCTTTCAGCTATGCCATTAGATGAAGGTGAATATGGTGAAGTAGTCTCATGAATAATTCCCAAAGACTGAACAAAAGAGTTGAATCCAAAAGATTCATACTCCCGGCCTCTATCACTTTTAATTCTCTTAATCTTTTTACCGAATTGATTTTCTACTTCAAGAAGGAATTCTTTAAATTTCTCAAAAGCATCACTTTTATTTTTTAATAAATATACGTTTGCATATTTTGAAAAATCATCAATAAAAGTGATAAAATATCGGTTACCACCCCGAGTTAAAATTCCTTCAAACTCACACAAATCAGTATAAAATAATTTTATCAATTCGGTATTTTTTTCAACACTTTTATGAAGCCTCTTGGTAATTTTTGCTTTACTGCAAACTTCATATTTCTCAAAAAAATTTTGTCACTTGACACAAGCGAGCATGCCAAAAATTAATAGAAGACAAAGTGTAAGTGGTGTCATAGTAATCATAAAATTAATTAGCAAGGAAATTTAAAAGATAAAAATGACCTTTATACTCATATGTATTGTAGGAAGCCACTTTTGCTTCATGTGTCTTGTAGTCTGTAACACACCAAAATTTTCCCTCCGCTCAAGCGTAAGAGTTGATGCTCGAGCGACCTTGTGAGGCTTCCAGTACTTTTGTAGTCTGTCTGAAATTCTAAGAGTTGTGAATTCCCACTCGAGCGTAGGAGTGTTTGCTCAAGTGGTCGATTTTGTTGGTCTGTTTGCTCGAGGGGTCTGCCTGGTTGAGTCTAAATTTCTAGGACTAGTGGGATTGCTCTTGACATTTTATTATTGTGTTTGGAGCCCCCTTGTTTTATTTTAGGACATTGATCGGAATGGTAACATAATAGTAAAATAAGATTGAACCAAAAACTTTAATTCGGATAATCTTCCTACGAACAACCGTCACTCTTTTACCTTTTTCTTTTTTCACACTTTGAATTTGGGTGTGAGGCTAGAACCATAGGAAATCTTGTTTCTGGGGCTTCGATTTGGACGCAAGAATGACCTAAAACGGAGTCCGGGTGAGAGAGTTATGCCCGTTTGAAGTTTTGATATCTGTGTTGGAAGCTAGTACACTTGAGCGCAGAAAGTGGCGCTCGAGCGGACTGCGCGAATTCAACAACTTAAAAAGTGATTTTCTAGATCATTCTTTACACTTTCCTTTTTCCTCTTCCTTTCTCTCACCCTAGGTCTGAAAACCCTTGATTTCTTGACCCAAATAGCTTCCATTTCTCAAAGATTTGGCCAAGATCTCTCACCAAAAAGTGAAGAATACTTGAAGCTTAACATTTTCAACCGATAGGATTTTGAATTTTGGAAATGAGGTTCTTGATCTAGCTTCTTTGCTTGGTCTTTGAGGTAGGGGTTTCTAGTTCTCTTTCAATACTCTCATTTATAAATAGATTTGTGGTATTTTCCTTTTACAACTACAAAATTTATATTTTTGAGTATATTATGATAAATCATAAGATTGGGGCTTAGGGTTTAAAATGTTGGGGTTTACTAGTTGGGTTATGATTATGGGCTTAGGAATTTGGATGTATAATTAATAGAAGAGTTGGAATAAAAAGTGTTTGGGTGAAAAACTATGATTTCTTTTAAAACCCTAGCTTGGTACATGAAGAAAAATGATGGTTTTGCTTAAATTGAAAGTAATATCATGAAATTAAGGTATTAAATTGCACATATACAAGTTTAATTGAATTTTGAAAGTGTTTGGAAATTATGTAAAAATTTGTGATTGAACTTTTATTGTAGATATTATAAATCATGTTATAATATGCAACAAAATTTGGGGGAAAGAAATTGTTAATGATATGGATTATATGAGATTTGTGATAAAATGATGAAGTGAAGATTTAAGAATTTTATTGTGTAGTTAGAAAGTGATTTTATACCTCAAAACTAAAAGCCCAAATTTATGTTTAACTCTAGTCATGAAGTTTTATTTTGGAAAATGAAGAATACTTCAATCAATACTAAATTTATGAAATTAAGTTGGGTTAAGATGAGTGTGAACAATGATAAAAGGGAGATTGTGAAATATGATAGTGTTATATGAAGGAGTTATATCAAAGAAATTAAATATTGGAGATTTAATTTATAACCTTGGATAGTAATTGATAATCAATGTGTTGTAAAAATTGAATTTGAAGACTTGATAATAATATGGAAAAGTAAAGAAATAGTTTGAAATCCAAGAATTGTGAACACCTTAAAGATGAATCTTTATGCCTCTATGGATGTGTTGTTATATTTTTGTTACGAAACAATGAATGATTTGATAGATAATGAAGAAGGTTGTGGAACATATTAGTACTTGTTATGTAAATGGAATTTTAATATGTGGTGGATGTGTATTGAACTAATGTGTTACGAAAATAATGGAAGATGTATTGGCATTGCTCACTAATTGTAATGATGGATTGTGATGTTACGTTGGGGTTCGTTTCCTGTCGTATTTTGAGCCGGCAAAGAGTGGCGCTTGAGATAGGTTCCGCCTTCCTTCCGGAGTAGCGCCCGGTAAAGCGTGTGGTATGTTGAGATTCCGCGTTCCTTCTGGCTTGTGACCGGTAAAGCGTGAGATTCCACGTTCCTTTCGGCTTGTGACCGGTAAAGCGTGAGATTCCGCGTTCCTTTCGGCTTGTGACCGGTAAAGCGTGTGACTCATGGAGATGACTTGTTATTGGATCTGGTAGTTGATATGAAATTAAATGAAAGAATGGAAAATGAAATGGTAATTGGATTAGGGATTGGTGATGATGCACTCAATGGATTGCTTGTGACTATAATGGAAGATTATGAGTTTTGTTTTGTAAATAATTGAGAAATTGAATTAAAAAGGGATTGTTATTCTTATGTTATGCTTGTATTCTATTTGGTAATGCAAATGTTAATGTGAGGTAATTGTTAGGCAAGTTGGAGTTGAGTCTATGAGGGTTGCCTTTTTTAACATAAATGAAATTGGATTTTGACATTATGGAGTTATAGTGATTGGAAATAGTATAAGGAAAAAATAGAAATGAAACGGGGAATATTTTGAAATTGGGTAAAAATTTAAAATGATATTGTTCCTTAAACATAATTGTTTTCAAAGAGGATTTATGGTCTGTTTAATGATGAGGGATGATTTTCATGACTACAAGTTTTTCCTTAAATGTTCAAAGAAATTTTTGAGAAAAAGATACTCTACGTACAATATTTTGAGCTTACAAAATGTCACCCTACTATATGGTATCACCCTACATGCATGATCATTTCTATCTATGTGTTAGCTATTGTTGTAGAACTATGAGATTCCTACTGGGCATTAGTGCTCACCCCTCGTTGTTTTATTCTTTTGCAAGAGAAGAGATTCGAATTGATTAGTCGAAGAGTTATGGACTCTATGTACCTTTTATGTATAATTTCATCATAGACGTGAAAGGAGTGAATAATGTATCTTGTTGTTTGCAATCATTTATTTGTAACTTCGCAGTTGAAGCTTGGCATTAATTATTGTTATTATTGTATTCATTGAGAGAGAGAGAACATGTATTATTATGTTTTTATTACTCAAGGGTAATGGATATTTGTTTTTTGTTTTTTTTTTTAAAAAAAATAGACCTAAATTACAGGCTTTGATAATGTTTCCGAGTAATTAAAAATTTGGGGCGTGACATAGTCTTCATCATTAATCTCCTTGGTTGGGATTTTGTTTGGGTTCTTCTTGGTAAGAACATAAGCAACTTTCAAAAGGCTAAGGTAAAAAAGAACTTTTCTTTTCCACATCTTAAAATGAACTCCCTTGAACTTGAAAAGCTTGTTGAGATCTCCAATTCCATCATTGGTTTTTTCTGGTACTTGTTCCATGGTTGAATCTCCTTAAAATTGTTGGTGAAAATACCAAAAAAAATTATATTTTATTGATAAAAGAAAATGAGACACAAATAAATCAAGTTGAAGCACGGATATCTCGATTTTTTTAAGGAGATCAAGCCCACTGCGGTAGGAAGAACCTAAATACCGATACAGCAGTCACAAAACTATGATTTGTCCCCTCCAAGATACAACAGTCCAATCACTTGTCATATGGTTCTAGCCAACTTTGCACAAGATGGTGAATCCAAAGCTCCACCAAGAAAAAACACCCTTCTTTGGTTAGTAGTTTCTCAAGTATAGAAAAATAGTTGATGCAGAAAACAGTAGATGAGAGGAACTATTTATAGGCCACTAGGTGTCACGACCCAAACTCGCCCCTATAGGTTTAGCATCGTAACCAGCCAGTAATCCTTGGATTACTGAAGGCCTCTGAACAGATTAACAAAATTAAGGGGCTAGCGGAAGCAAATACATAAATATAGTTGTCCAATGAGCTGTGCTGACTTATATGAAACAGAATATTTAAAACTTTATATACATAACCGGTAGTCAACATACATTATACCTACACACAATACAGTATTTTAAGTACAACCAACGACATCAAATCAAGTCTTAAATAAACAGAAACCACAGAACTTAAACACAGGACGCTTCGGGAACCTCCACGGGAGGCACTATGGTTGGCTGACAACAAAACACAGATCCAGACAAAAGCCTTCAGGCTCGGGCTCCAAAATGCTCACTTATACATATATATACACACAATGAGCTAAAGCCCAATGAATAACATTAAAGTAAAGGGGTTAGTGAACGAAATCCGAATATATCATAAGCAGAAAACAGATCATAGCATAATCATTCTCATATCAGAACATAATAATGGTACATCCCATAGAACACATCACATAACGTCTTCCGACTAGAGTAATCGGTTCCGGATACCGATTAAACACATATCACCACAATGAAGTGGCTAACGAGATCTCGTAATTACTTGTATGTCATGGACCCGCATTTTCATGCCGTCTCCCATGACTTGGGACTATCTATGGATGCCATAATAGATTTCAAACATGGAATATTCATTCACGAAAACAGATATCATTTCAAAAATCAGAATTTATTATTTCATTTGGAACATAATTCATATGAACGTATCTTTACAATAACGTTACTCACAGTGGTTCCAGTAAGCAGTCAATCAACTCTCGGACGTTGACCTACAAACACAAAGGCACATAACACAAACGTACTTTATCATTACACATTCATGTGGCCAATATGGCTTAGCTTTCATTACGTTGATTCATGATCATTCTTAATACATTACTTAACACACACGCCTTTGCAGCCTCGGAACTTAGTACATTCTTTTCTTAGTGTGTTTCTAATCCATAACCTCCTTAATATGGCTTAACTAAGGCTTAGGAATGCCTAAGATGCAATGAGGATGCCAAAACATGCCTTGGAACACTTGGTAAAATTTTCTGAAAATAAGGTCCCCGCTCGAGCGTAGACTTCCTCGCTCGAGCGGACATGCAAAATCAGAGGGGCTGCTCGAGCGTGACTTACTCCGCTCGAGCGACCTGCAAACTTGGAAAAAGTACTGGTTGATCGAAATCCACGCTCGAGCTACAACTACCATGCTCGAGCATATCTACAACATGCAAAAGGTTCGCTCAAGCGTCCAAGTGGTTGCTCGAGCGGAGAGCTCATGTCTGAAAAAAAAATACTGAGAGCTCTCATTCTCCGCTCGAGCGCAGGTTTCCTCGCTCGAGCGGACTGCAAAATTCTGGGTTTCCAAAAACAGAGTTTGAGCTTCAAAATGCGATTTCAATGGCAAACTCGTGCATGGCTTGATCAAAACACTTGAAAAGCTTTTCTAAAACATGAATACATGATCATTCTCAAACGTTTAGCTCAAAACTCAAGGATTTAGCAAATTTGAACTTAAAAGCTCATGCATGAAAGATTTTTCAAACTTCTTTCCTTCAAAACTCAAGAAACTAGCAAATTGAGCTCAAAAGCCCCATGCATGAAAGAAATTCTTTCTCAAAACATGATTTCATGTGATTAAACATGGTAATCCTAACATGCATGCACATTACAACCTCCAAATTTGTAACAACCCTCGTCCTGATTACCGGTTAACCACTGAATTACGTACTGATTACTGCTAAACCGAACTGATAATGACTGATAATTGAATTAACTGAAGTACTGAATGAACTGATTGAAGTCGAAACTGAAATTGAATAAGTTATCTATTGAATTGCATATTGCATCTGTTTGATTGATTGAATATCTGTTTGAAATTATATGTTTAAACTGCTAATTGAAGGCCTTATCGGCGGCCGAATTAGGAACCGTTTAGAGTTTCATGATCAGTAGAATATTTGTGATTTAATGGTATATTTATCTGAAAATTGATTAGGAATGATTAAACTAGATTAAATATTGATTAATTGAGAGGTTGGACTTATTGACCAAATTGCCACCATAGTGGACCTTTGTTTATTCAATTCTATTGTGCCTTATACACTTAGAGACACATTTTGATCAGCCATCCCTCTTGTTCCTACCGTCCAAAAAGAGAATTAGAGAGAGAGGAAGAGATTTGAACTCAACTTTGGGAATTTAGCTTGAATCTTGAAGATTTGTAACATAGATTGGCAAATTGAGCTAGCAAGACTTGTAATTGAAACTCTAGGTACGTGAATTCATCTTCTTCTTGTTGTCTTGAAATTCATCTTGCATGTTCTAGGCTCCATTGTAGAATCAAGCCATGTTTTAGTGCATAGAGGTTGAATTATGTTTGAATTCATGCATGCATGGCCATTTTGGTGCATTTGGAAGTTGAATTCATGGTGGATTGTACATGCATGTCCATGTTTATATTATAGTCCATGTTTTCAAAGTGTTTTCCAACTATTGAGCTCTTTAGAGCAAGAATTGAAGCTTGAATTTGGTTTAAAACTCATGCAT
Source organism: Camellia granthamiana (assembly GCA_036172215.1). Taxonomy (NCBI): domain Eukaryota; kingdom Viridiplantae; phylum Streptophyta; class Magnoliopsida; order Ericales; family Theaceae; genus Camellia; species Camellia granthamiana. Next base: position 65,264,196 of record CM069914.1, read on the forward strand.
TGCATGTTTACATATTGTTCTTGAAAAAAATGGTTTGATATGAGTTTGATTAAACACCCTTGGGCTTTGATTTCTTAAATTGAGTTTTGAAACATGTTATTCTATATGTTTAAAAGAGTTTTTCCAGAAAATAGCCCAAGATGATCGAAAACATTGCTTTTGAACTTGGTTTTGAGCTTGGGACTCAAATCTGGGATTTCCAGATTTCTGTTGTCCGCTCGAGCGGAGGAAGTAGCGCTCGAGCGGAGAAGTCAAGCTCCCAGCATCTTGCATTGTGCATCAGTCCGCTCGAGCGGAGAATTGGGCGCTCGAGCGGAGGACTGGGTGACACGCTCGAGCGGGCGTCGAGCGGAGATTTCACCTATCCAGTACTTTTTGGTCCGCTCGAGCGGGGGATGTTGCGCTCGAGCGGGGACCTTTGTTTGCCTGTACGCTCGAGCGGGGAAACCTGCGCTCGAGCGGGGCTCTGTTTGACTGAAAATTCTGCAAATGTTTTCTAAGTGTATTTTCACATCCTCATTCCATCCTAGGCATTCTTAGGCCTAGTTTAAGACATCTTAATGAGGATTTAGATGTAGAACACACCGAGGCATAATAGGAAGTTAATTATTATACTTCCCCAACTGTTAAACTTAGAGTGTGTTCATCTTGTTTACTGTTTAGGGTTGGCTTTCGGGGGCGCGCTCTAGCTGCTATTAGCCCAATCTCAGTGAGTAACAGATTGTGTAAAGATATGTTCAAAATGGTTATCTTTTGAATACTGAACTGAATTGTTTATTGAACTGATATTGTTTATTGAATGAATGTATGTCCTGTATTGTGAACTGTACTGTGGCATCCTTAGCACTTATTGATTACTGTTATTGTTACAGAGCTCTGTCGGTTTCCTTGTGGAACCATACTGTTTATTGATTGATGGCCATCACTACTGTTGGGTCTGTTAAGACCCGGTCCTTCTGGACCTACTGTTATAGGCTATTGGATGTACCACATATGACTGATTGACTGAAATACTGAAAGACTGAAATACTGTTTAATGAACTGTTTTCATTATTGTAAGGACATTCATTCATAACCTCTTTACACTTATTGTTATTCACTGGGCTTTAGCTCACTGTTTATTTATATATGTAGGTTCTCAGCAGCCAGACCGGAGCTAGGAGCGTGGGTTAGTCCCCCAGTTTTGTCAAGCCAGCCTAAGTGCCTCACTGCGAGGTTCCGAGACGCCATGCTATGGCTTGGGGTGTTTTTGTGTTCCCCACCTGTCTCCCGACTGTTTTGTATTACTGTATAAACTGTTTACTGTTTGACCGTACTGTTATCGAGGGATTAAGTCCCCGTACCGAATGTTGTATATGAATGTATAGACCGTACTGTTCTGAACTGTATGAATGCATGAAAAATGTTTTTGGCATACAGATTTACACAGCTCAATGGACACTAGTTACTACTGTATTGGCTTCCGCCAGGCCCTGAACTCTGTTTTACTGTATTACTGTTAAGCAGGCCTTCGGTAATCTCGGATTACTGGCCGGTTACGGTGCTAAATCCATAGGGCCGGGTTTGGGTCGTGACAAAATTCAACACAATGATGTAACTCGTATCTAACTTGGTAATTTAACACCTACATGAGCATGTATGTATGAATTGTAACTCAAATCTTCATTCTAAGCTCAAAATACACATTTGAACACATAATCTTCATAATTTAAGGGTGAAATTCATACCTATAGTCTAGAATTAACTAGATTCTTGCACCAAAAATTGATGAACTCAAGCACAATCTTCAACTTTTTCTTGAATCTCTCATTCCCTCTCTCTAGACTTGTGCTCCCTCTCTCTCTAAAGTGTCTCACCAGATTTTTCCGCTAAGGGGGTAAAAGAAATGAGCTCAAAATGAGCTTAAGTCCCAAATATAAAGCTATGATGTCAAAAATGCATTAATTGGATTATTAAGCTAGCCAAACGCAACTTAACGAATCAGACTGAATCAATTTTTAATAAAATTTGCCAAATGATTCTAAAAATTCCAAATAACACATTGATGTAATCAATTTCAGTTTCGGACGCCGATAAGGCTTTCAATTTTCATATCGAAGCGGAATTCTAAACAGATATTTCTACAAGTAACAGATAGAAAGCCAAACCTCACGCAATTTACATAATAATCCCGTAATTTATTTTATTCACTTAATTAACATCCTTAATTACTGATTAGTAGCTAATTACGGGTCGGGGTTATTACACTAGGACCTTACAATTTACACCAAAAAATAATAATGACTATTAAACTAGAGACAAGGAAGAGTCTCCAATTATTAACTCACCACCAAGTCCATAAACTTCCAATTAATCTCTATTCATGAACAAGATAAAAGGTCACCAAAAAACAATAAATCTCCATTCACCAAACAAAATGAGAGTCATGAACAAGACCAAAAAAGTCACACAAAAAATAAAAATAAATAAATAAATAAATAAAAGATATTAAAATGGTCCAACAGCGTTCTTAAGGAAATGGTTCGTACTATACTTTGTGAAAATGATTTGCCAAGATATTTTTGGGCAGAAGTTGTCAATACAGCTTGTTATGTTATTAATCGTGCCATGATTAGACCCATACTTAAGAAAACGCCATATGAATTATGGAAAGGTAAAAAAACCCAACATTGGTCATTTTCGTGCATTTGGGTGTAAATGTTTTGTACTTAATAACAATAAAGAAAATCTTGGGAAGTTTGATGCAAAATCTGATGAAATCGTGTTTCTTGGCTATGCAAATTCTAGAAAAGCGTATTGTTTCTTTAATAAAAGAACTTTACTCGTTGAAGAATCTATACACGTTGCTTTTGATGAATATAACTCTTTTACTTCCAAGAATATTGTTAGTGATGATGTTGCAGATTCTAATCCAAGAATAGAAGGCATTTACTTATCGGAACATGATGAACTTCATTGTTCGGAATCCAATGTTGAAGTCTCTATAGAAGATCTCCAAAAAGAGTATACCCATCCAGCGCGAAGGAAAATAATCTACCCAAAGAATGGAAGTATGCTCATGGACATCCCAAAGATCTCATTATAAGAGATGCCACACAAGGTGTAAGAACTCGTTCTTTTATTCATAATGTTTGTGGCAATTTAGCTTTTGTTTCCCAAATTGAGTAGAAAACTTTTTTTAAGGCTGAACATGATGAAAATTGGATTTTTGTTATGCAAGAAGAGTTAAATCAGTTTGAAAGAAATGAAGTTTGGTTTTTGACTCATCGTCCTATGGATCATTTTGTTATTGGAACAAAATGGGTTTTTTGAAATAAAATGGATGAATCCGATGTTGTTATTCGAAACAAAGCCAGACTTGTAGCCCAAGGTTATAATCAAGAAGATGACATTGATTTTGATGAAACATTTTCACCTGTTGCTCGTCTTGAAGCCATTCGCATATTGCTTGCATTTGCATGTTTTAGAGATTTGAAATTTTATCAAATAGATGTGAAAAGTGCTTTTCTAAATGGGTATATTTTAAAGGAAGTGTATGTTGAACAACCTCCCGATTTTGAAAATCACAAACACCTGATCCACGTTAATAAACTTTCAAAAGCTTTTGTATGGTTTGAAACAAGCCCCTAGAGCTTGTATGAATACTTAAGCAATTTTCTTATTGAAAAAGGTTTTTCTCATGGGAAAATTGATATCATTCTTTTTATAAAAACCAAAAATGATGATATGCTTATTGTTCAAATTTATGTTGATGATATCATATTCGGTGCTACTAATGAATCTTTGTACGAGAAATTTGCTAAGGATATGCAGGGCGAATTTGAAATCAGTATGATGGGAGAGTTGACATATTTTCTTAGATTATAAATAAAACAAACCCAAGATGGAATTCATCTATCTCAAGCCAAATATATCAAAGATTTCCTCAAAAGGTTTGAAATGGACTTATCTAAACTTGTAACAACTCCCATGAGCACATCGATTAAAATTGACAAAGATGAGCAAGGTAAACCGGTGGACGAAAAGAAATATCGAGGTATGATTGGTTCCTTACTCTATCTCACTGCTAGTAGACCCGATATCATGTTTAGTGTTTGTATGTGTGCTCATTTTCAATCAGCTCTAAAAGAATCACACGTCACTGCAGTAAAACACATTTTTAGATATCTTGTTGGTAATCCACTCTTGGGTCATTGTACTGTAAAACAAATATTTTTGATCTTTATGGTTACTCGGATGCTGACTTTGCGGGATGTAGACTTGATCGTAAGAGCACTAGTGGCACTTGTAATATTCTTGGAAATTCACTCATATCATGGTTTTGTAAAAAACAAAATTTGGTGGCTTTATCGACAGTTAAAACGGAATATATTGCCGCTGCTGGTTGTTGTGCTTAAATGCTTTGGATGAAACAAAAACTTCTTGACTTTGGACTTCACTTTGATCACATTCCTATTAAATGTGATAACACTAATACCATTAATCTTTCAAAAAATCTAATACAACACTCATGCACTAAACACATTGAAATAAGGCATCACTTTCTACGAGATCATGTACTCAAAGGTGACATCGAACTCGAACTTGTGCCTACAAGCCAATAATTGGTTGATATCTTCACCAAACCTCTCAATGAGGAACAATTCTACTTTTTTAGAACTAAGCTTGGAATGTTAAATATTCCTATGTGATGTTATACTATGTATTATTATGCTTCATTGTGAAATTTGTTAAGAAAAACACTAGTTTTTGCCTTCCAAGACCTTTAAGGGTCGACCCCGTGTTCTATAGGGTCGACTCCTTGTGAACCAGCCTTGTGTTTTTTATTGTTAAGGGTCGACACCCTTCTTTGCTGGTGTAGACACCAGCTAGCTCTTGGTTCACTGCTTTTTAGGGTCAACACCTCTCTTCAAAGGTGTCAACACCTGAGGTGTTAGAGGACACTACTTTTTAGTGTCGACCCCCCCTTCATCTAAGGGCCGACACCTACCTTTGGATACGATTTTTTTCTTTTGCCGCGCGATCTTTTCAACTTCGAAGGGTCGACCATTCTCTTCCCAAGGGTCGACACCTTCTCATGGGTATATAAATACCTAGCGACCCTTTCATTTTCTCTTACGACACCTATCACTATTCTAGCCCTAGCCTTTTCCTATTCTAGCTACCCCCATCGTCGATCCACATTCCGATCTTCATTTATCTCTCTCGCGAACTCTCTTCCTCCTCTTCATGGATCCTCAAGCCCTTCCTCCCGTTCCAACAAAGAAGCGACCACACACCTCTTCCTTTTCCACCGCCGTCGCTACTTCCTCTCCTGTGCTTCAATTCAAGAACCCTGAGTGTCGATCTGCTTTCAACAAGGACTTCAATCTACGAAAGGTACTCTCTGGTCAAACAATAAACATCGCATTCTTTGAAAAATATTCCATTCCTGTCAAAAGTTGGTTTGAAAATAAAAAATGATCATCACTTTTAAAACTTGACTGTGATGTTTACCTCACTCTCATCAAAGAGTTTTTTCGCAAATTTCTCATATGATGAGGACACTTCTCCTCATACCCTCAACTGTTTTGTAAAGGGTGTTCCTTTCACTTGGACACCTTTTGTCATTAACTCCATTTTGAAAACCTCCAATGATGGACACAGGGTCACTCTATCATTAACTCTTAAACCACCCCAATACTTTCATCTTATTGGTCTTCAATTCCTTACAAATAACCCCAATTTAACTCATCGTATCACTGTCTCTGGGAAGGACCTTTCCCTTGAAATGAGACTGTTACATCACATCATCACACATAACATCATTCCTCGCTCCAACCGCTTTGATGCAGTCACTTATGGTCATACTTATCTCATTTGGGCCCTATCCACCGATTTTCTCACTGATTTCGATTTTTTGGTGGTTCATTGTATCATAAATGTTCGTAAACAAAATAATCAAACCCTTCCCTATGGAATGATTTTCACAAAGATTTTCAAGCATTTCAAAATTGATCTTAAGGGAGAAGAAAAAGTCCCTAGAGATCCTTCTTCTTATGGGTTTGAAACACTGAGAAATATAGGGTATTCTCTGATCAACAACATCTGGACCAAGACCAAGAAAACTGGTTCTTTTTCTGGTCTCTCTACCCCTGGCTCTTCACTTCCCAGTCCTTCTACTCTTTATTTCTCCACCCATGGTCCCTCTGTTCCACCACCTTCTTCTGACCTCTCATCTCTCTCTAAAAAAATCGACCATCTTGACTTCATGGTTCAGGGTCCCTTATTGGATGGGATTGCTTCAATTAATTCGTGGCTTAACAATCTAAACCTCGATTCCCAATCCATCTCTACCTCTGATATTCCTTCATCCTTTCACTCTACACATGTTTCCTCATCCCCTGTCTTGGAACAAAAATTGGATCAGTTGACATCCATGGTGCAACAGCTTATCTCTCAGCAATAAGCCATGCAGAACGACATTGATCGCATGAAGCTTTAACAAGTTCAGGCCATTGAAGCTACCAAAGTGAGTGTGGAAAGTATGGTGATTGTAGTATACGGGATCAAGGACTCCAATGAAGAATTCCGTCAAATTTTTCAACAGCTCTGGGATGCTGATATAGGGGAACAATTTCAGAAATTCATGTTGTGGTTTGCCCAAGGTTGGCGCGAAGCTGCACCATATTGGCCTAGCTCTCCTCCTCCGTTTCATTGATGCTCTGTCCCCACTTTTTGATAATGACAAAGGGGGAGAAGTTTGTGAATCTTTTATAGATAATTGTTTGTATTTTGAATGGATGATAGCCTTCTAGATACATCTTTTATTTTGCACAGTTAGTTTGACTCAAAAGGATAGAAGAATAGTTTGACTCAAAAGGATAGAAGAATAGATGCATATGCATGCTGGTAAAAACACTTTTTGATTCCACCAATTGGGAAAAGTTGGGAAATTGATGTTTTTTGAAACATAGATGCATTGTGCTAATCTCTTTAATGCTATGAAACATGCTGTTATTTAAGTGTTAATTGTGATTGGTTATGAATGCTTGTGATTTGTTGTGAATGTTTTTTATATATATATTTACACATGCACTTGGAGCGTTATGGAATTTATTTTAAGGAGCTTGTGATTTCATTTAATGCTGTGATTTCATTCAATGAAAATAAAATGAAGAAATTAACTTTACTAATGAATGGTTCAGTGGATATTGACAGGGAGAGCTTACTCTATTGTTGTATCTATTGAAAATTTCCTTGACATACATATTTCTCATTATATTTTTGAGTTATCTTTGTTATGGCCTCAAAGCCCTTTTTATAGGGGGAGTTTTCGATTTCATCTTTCAAAACCTTTATTTACAAAACTCCTTGAAAAACACTTCTTAATGTCTTCACTTTGAAACTCGTTCTTTGAAAATTTTTAATATATTTGTCATCGTCAAAAAGGGAGAGATTGTTAGCCTCAAGTTTATTCAAATTTAAATTCATATTGATTTTGATTATTGACAAATATTTAAACTTCATTTTATTATTCAAAGTTTTCAAAATAATAATATACAAATTGTGCTCAAATGGTTCTAGAAGATATATAATTCCAGAGTGTTGTTTTTCAATGATTTTTGGCCCTTCAAAACATGAGATTAGCACTTGGTTGCAAAACTTTATCCATACTTAAAATAGGTCCAAGGGTCGACACCAAGATAGCTAAGGTCGACACCAGAATGAAGATCAAAATGCCTAACTGTTCTAGCTGCAAGGGTCGACACCAAGATCGCAAGGGTCGACACTAAATTTCAGAATGCAATCTAGCTGCAAGGGTCGACACTAAGACAATAAGGGTCGACACCAAATTTCAGTATGTAATCTAACAGGAAGGGTCGACACTAAAAACATCACGGGTCGACACTAAATTTCAGAATGCAATCTAGCAGCAAGGGTCAACACCAAAAATGATAAGGGTCGACACCAGGAATACTTGGAACTCAACTCAAAGAAGAGAAGAGAGCAAAGGGTCGACACCCGTAAAATCTAGGTTTAAAAAATCCTCCTGCCAAATCAGATCTGGATTGACACAACCCTTTTCTTAGCCACTTTTTCAAATTTATGTGCAGAATATGTCATCTTTTCTGACCCCTGAGCAGATCTTCTGGCACCATATCTTCTCCAAGAAGTTGACTTGTGAGGTTGAGCATTAAATAAAAGCTTGTGCATTTATTGAACCTTATCTTCCCAAGACTGGTCTTCAGATTGTATACACCATACTCTAATCAAACATAGTTAGAAGATATCCTCATGATTTGCCTCAACTACTAGAAGATTCAAATTTCCTCTCTCCAACAGGTAGATGCCATTAATGTTATAAAGATGGAGCTCTCCTTGTTCGATATATACTGCTTCAATACAAGAAACCCAGAGCATTCAAGAGCATTTAACATACTCTATTATACTTCCACTCTCATATCTGAGTGAGTCTTAAATTACCTGTGAGCTTACACTTTCATATCCATCTTTTGAGAGAGAATATTTAAAAAAAATGACAGTTGTACCTCTTATTCTTGTTCTTTATTTACTGAGTGAAACACTTGTAAAGTGAGGCATTTAGTTGAGAGGTCCTCAATAGATTACAGTAAGTCCTTTGTAAAAATCCACAAGCTAGGTGAAGCTTGGTGGTGCATTGATTCTTAGTGAAGAAATACTCAAGGAAGTCTCTTGAAGAGTGGACGTATGTTGATGAGCCGAACCACTATAAATCCTCGTGTTAAGCTCTTTTTTGCTTTTCTTTTATTTTCTGTTTATTCATTGTTTGTTTGCTGCATTTAATCACTTAGTCATTTGAAATCTAATTTCTGGACAAATTTTTTAATTATCCAATTCACCCTCCTCTTGTGTTGCCTTCTTGTATAACAGGTTAGTTATTACATTAGCCATTTTAATAGTATTTTTCAAAGTTAATTACATTTTGAGAGCCATTAGAGCCTTTTTAAATATCTTGCCACGTAATTCGAGAGATTTGGAGGAGAAATTGTGTGGATGAATTATTTTTCTATAACAAAATATTTTAATATCACGTGACTGTCAATGTGTCATTTTTTGTAAAATTTTAAACATAAAAATGTTGTTTTTAAAATACACTTTATATTTTAACTCATGTCCAAAATAAGACCAAAGTTTTTAATTTTGTTAATTTAAATTCTAATATATTGATTTATTTTCAATGTAAACTAATTCATGGAAAATTTTTGAAATGACTATTTGGGCTAAAACAACCAATAAAAACAAAATATGTTAAAATAATCAATAAGATAAAATGTCATATTTAACTTATAATCATTTTATTTTTTCTCTCACAACTACCAAATCTTATATTTTTTCTCTCAGAACTACCAAATCTTCCAAATACAACTTCTTAAGTTAGACTAAAATAACCAAAAAATTAACTAAAATATTCAACTTCCCAAACGAGGCCTCAATGCATATATATATAAAATGTCTAAAATGTATACTTTTTCTTGAGTTTGATGGTTAAAATTTTTATTTTTCTTCCATTTTACTTAACGAAAGTAGATAACTAATTTACATTAAAAACAAATTAAAAGATTGAAATTTAAATGAACCAAATAAAAATTTAAGATTTATTTTATTCCCCCCCCCCCCCCGGGACTTAAATAAATTCAAACATACGGGAAACACACATATACTATAATAAAAAAATAATATAATTTATATTTTTGAGTCATAATTAAAAAAAAATATCGTAATCAAATATAATATGAGATATAACTAAAGATCTCATATGTCATAACTAAAATAATATCATAACTAAAGAAAAAAATTGATCATAATTATAAATTAAAAAAAACATAATTAAACATACATAAAATATATCCCTTTATGTGTATAATAGAATTTCTCCAAACAGATGTTAACTTTTCATGGGAAATGTTACTATTACACACTCCTTTAAAGGAGTATACTATATGCACTATTAATTATATTATTTTTTCTTTAATTATAATTAATTTTTATGGTATTAGTTTAATTATAAATCATGACATTTTTTAGTATAATTTATTTTTAGTTAGGACTCAATGAAATTATGTCATTTTAAAGTATACGTCATTTGAGACCATGTTTGATACAATGCAATGAAATGAAATGCGAATGAAATAAGAGTGAGAATAAAATAAAAAGTTGAATAGAGTGGAATGTCCATTTCCATTCTATTGTTTGGTTGCCAATATATAATGACATAGGAATAAGATGATAATTCTCATTCTTATGTTTGGTTATACTTATTAAACTCATGGAATTAAATAAGTTTTTATTGTTTATTTATTTTTTTAACAAGGTAGCAACGAATAAATTAAAATTTTATATAAATTATGATAATATTGATAATTGTGAAAGTGATAGTGTGAGTCATAGTAGTGGTCGTGGTCGTGGCAGTGGCAGTTTCGGCGGTGGTGATAACAATGATAATAAGATAGTGGTAGTAGATTGTTGTGATGTTAGTGGTGATGATAAAGTGTGTTGTGGTTTCGATGGTGGTGATAGTGGTGGTGGTGGTGGTCGTAGCAGCCAATGGTGGTGGTGGTGGTGGTGGTAGTGGTGAAATCGGTAGTACGGTAGGGGTAGTATGGTGGTGTAGTGGTTGTGGCGGTGACCATGGTGGTGGTTGTAGTAGTGGTGGTAATGGTAGTTGTGGTAGCTGTTGGAAATGGTTGAAAATTTCTGGGTAAAAATAGAATTTTTTCCTAACTTTGGTCTATTATTTATGTGGGACCTGTGCGTCAATTTTGGCGGGTTTAAGTGGTAACGCGTTCTATGCCGCATTGTGATTCACGTGGTATATTTGGTTGCTCAAAACCATTATCGGGTGAATGGGAAATTGAAGCCAAAGTGAGATCCATGAAAATAGAGTTTTGGTGGAAATTCCTTAAGGTTGGAAAATGGCTTGTTCCACATTGATTTAGTGGGAAGTTTTGAGTGGGTTTATAAGGCATGGGATTAGACCTTGGGTGTGGCCCAAGGGGTACCCAAGTTTTGTAGAGAAGGAGGTTATGGGCAAAATGAGCTAGACCCATTGGACCCAAAAATCACCGCGCGGGTGCGTGGTTGGGTTGGGCTTGTTCAGCCTAATACTAATCTTTTTGGGCAAAAAACATTTGGATTTAATTTTATTTTTTCAAATAAAATTTGTCCAACTGTCCAGAATTCAAATTAATTCCGGAATTAATCTGTTCCGGTTTTGCTCTACACCCAAACAAGGTCCCTTCCGTTTTTATCTGTTTGAATTTTGAACCCAACAGATTTAAATCTGTTTAATTCAAAACTAAACAGGTTTCATACCTGTTCAAAATAGGTTTGCACCTATTTAATTCAAAATCAATAGCCACCACTACATTTATAAATAGGCAGTCCTCATTTGATTTTTTTTTTTCTAGAAATTTCGTACTTTTCCTCTGCAAATTATTCTTCATTTTGCTGTATTTAATTTTTGTGAGAAAGAGTATAAACAGTTTGTGTGTTCATTGAACAAATAAATTGTAGTGCTGCATTTATTTGTTGTTGATCATTTCATCTTGGAAGATAGACGTCCATATTCTGAAAGCACCATAGAGATAACGAATCTGTCTTAAGGACACAGTGTCGAACACTGGACTTGATCAGATTATTATTCGAAGAAATTAATCAAGTAAGTTGTTTAATTTATTTTTTCTGTTTTATTTGTTTATTTAAATCAGATTTTAATTTTATTTTTGTAACAAAATAAAATCTGTTTTTATTTATTTACTTTTTATTTCTAGTTTGATTTTTATAATCAAACTTATTTCTCTCTTTTCTTTTATTTCTTTTGTATTTTGTTTGCTGTTAAGTACACAAATAGAATTTATCTTTTTAAATACAGTGAAGATTGTCTAACAATCTTAAGACAGACTACATTTGGTGTCATCATTGTGTTTAATTTTCTGTGTTTTCAAAGTAATATTCTGGTTGGAAAATACAAATAATATTTATAAATTATTTGAGAGATAGTAGTAATATACTGTCTATTTTCTTTGACAACTAATAGTAATATACTGGTGTCATTAACAATTGCAGAATATTATTTGGTGTTACAGAAAATTATTGTAGTATTTTATTTTTTGGTTTTAGTAACTAGAAAATTAATTTGTGGTTTGTTTTTCTGATTTTTGTAATCAAATTTTATGGCTACTGCAACTGAAACTGCAACTGGTAGTGGTACTCCAATTGTTACACCAACTCCGGTCCCTATCCAGAATCATGTTCAAGTACCAATAAATCATGGAGAAAAATCGAAAAAATTTAACGGTACTGAATTTAAGAGATGGCAACAGAAAATGTTGTTCTATCTTACAACTCTAAATTTGGCCCGATTTCTCCGTGAAGAGGCTCCAGCACTTAAAGATGGTGAAAGTGATTGGCAAGTTGTTGCCGCTGTAGATGCTTGGAAACATTCAGATTTCCTATGCAGAAATTACATCCTCAATGGCCTTGACAACATGCTGTATAATGTTTACAGCCCTCCGAAAATAGCAAAAGAATTGTGGGATTCTTTGGAGAAGAAATACAAGACAGAGGATGCCGGCACGAAGAAATTTGTTATCGGTAAATTTCTGGACTTCGTTATGGTAGATTCCCAAACGGTAATTTCTCAAGTTCAAAGTTTTCAATTAATTTTACATGATATTCATTCTGACGGTATGTCTCTGAGCGAGTCATTCCAAGTCGCTTCTTTGGTGGAAAAGTTACCACCGGCTTGGAAAGATTTCAAAAATTATTTAAAACATAAACGCAAAGAGATGATCATGAATGAACTTATTGTAAGACTGAGAATTGAGGAAGATAACCGTAAGGCTGAAAAGAGGAATGAGAAAAATTCCATTGAGTCCAAGGCTAATGTGGTTGAACAAGTTCACAAACCACATAACAAAAAGAGGAAATTTATTGGAGATGGTCCTAAACAAGGCGACAACAATGGCAACAAGAAGTTCAAAGAAAAATGCTATAACTGTGGCAAAACTGGACATCGAGCTTCTGACTGCCGCCGCCCTAAGAAGGATCGCGGAAGTACAAGCAAGAAGACCACCAATCAAGCCAATGTGACATAATTAGATTACATCTCTGACGGGGTAAATGACATCAACCTCACTGCTGTGGTGTCTGAGGCTAATTTGGTTGGAAATCCCAAAGAGTGGTGGGTTGACACTAGAGCAACTCGTCACATATGTGCGGACAAGAAGATGTTCACTACCTACAATAAGGCTACAAATGGTGAACAACTTTTCATGGGAAATTCTTCTACTTCTACTGTGGCTGGACAAGGAAAGGTGATCTTGAAGATGACATCAGGGAAAGAACTGACCCTCAATAACGTATTGCATGTACTTGACATCTGGAAGAATTTGGTTTCTGACTTTTTGTTAAGTAAAAATGGTTTTAGGCTTGTATTTGAGGCTAATAAATTTGTATTATCAAAGAGTGGTATGTATGTTAGTAAAGGATACATGAGTGATGGTCTCTTCAAATTAAATGTAATGACAGTTGTACCAAAAGTTGCTATGAATAAGAATAACACATCTTTTGCTTATATTCTTGAGTCAAATTTATGGCATGGTAGATTAGGACATGTGAATTTTGATGCTTTACGTAGATTAATTAGTTTAGATTATATACCAAAGTTTGAAATTAATCCTAATCATAAATGTGGAATTTTGTGTAGAAGCGAAACTAACTAAGGCTCTATTTAAATCGGTTGAAAAGAAAACCGAACCTCTAGAATTAATTTATATAGATGTATGTGATCTTAAATTTGTTCAAACTAGAGGAGGCAAAAAGTATTTCGTAACATTTATCGATAATTGCACAAGATATTGTTATGTATACTTAATTAGAAGCAAAGATGAAGCCTTAAAAATGTTTAAACTCTACAAAACTGAAGTTGAAAATCAACTTGGTAAAACCATTAAAATGGTTAGAAGTGATAGGGATGGTGAATATTATGCACCATTAAATGAATTTTGTGCACAACATGGCATTATTCACCAAACTATAGCACCTTATTCTCCTCAGCGAAATGGAATTACTGAAAGGAAGAATAGAACCCTAAAAGAAATGATGAATGCCATGTTACTAAGTTCAGGCTTACCACAGAACTTGTGGGGGGAAGCAATTTTGTCTGCTAATTATGTTCTTAACAGCATACCTCACAAGAAAACCAACAGCACTTCTTATGAATTGTGGAAAGGTCGACCACCTTCCTACAAATACTTAAAAGTGTGAGGGTGTTTGGCAAAAGTTGAAATTCCTGTTCCTAAAAAGACTAAGATTGGACCAAAAACAGTAAATTGTGTGTTTATTGATTATGCTCAGAATAGTAGTGCATATCGGTTTCTGACCTATAAATCAGAAATACCTGATATAAATGTGAACACTATTATAGAGTTAAGGAATGCTGTATTTTTTGAACATGTCTTTCCTTACAAGAAATGACAGGAATTAAGTTCACAGAAAAGAACTTATGATTGTACACAAAGTCAAGAGACTAATGACAATTAAACACAAGAGACTAGTAATGGTCTCGACCAACAGGATTTAACTGATGATGAACCAAGACAAAGTAAGAGAGCGAGAACATCAAAATCCTTTGGTCCAGATTTTCTGACATACCTGTTAGAAAATGAACCTCAAAGTTTTAAGGAAGCAATGATAGGTCCTGAAGCACCTTTGTGGAAAAAGGCTATTAATAATGAAATTGAATCCATTATGCAAAATCATACTTGGGAATTGGTGGATCTTCTATCTGGTTCTAAACCTTTTGGATATAAGTGGATATTCAAGAGAAAAATGAAAGCAGATGGTTCAATTGACAAGTATAAAGCAAGACTTGTAGTAAAAGGTTACAAACAAAATGAAGGTCTAGATTATTTTGACACATATTCCCCTGTGACAAGAATAACATCCATTCGCATGCTTATTGCTATAGCAGCGTTGTTTAATTTAGAAATACATCAAATGGATGTTAAGACAGCTTTCTTAAATGGTGATCTAAATGAAGAGATCTATATGGAGCAACCCGAAGGGTTTGTAGTGTCGGGGCAAGAAAAGAAAGTTTGTCGGTTTGTAAAATCTTTTTATGGATTAAAACAAGCACCTAAGCAATGGCAAGAAAAATTTGATCATGCAATGCTTACTAATGGGTTTATGATAAACGAATATGACAAATGCGTCTATGTTAAAAACACTGACCAAGGATATGTCATAATTTGTCTTTATGTGGATGGCATGCTTATCATTGGAAGTAGTCAAAACATGATCAAATCAACAAAGGAAATGCTTAACAAAAAATTTGATATGAAAGATATGAGGGTCGCAGATGTTATATTAATGAATGAAAATTACTAAAACATCTGATGGATATGCATTATCTCAATCACATTGTATTGAGAAAATTCTTGGTAAATTTATCAAGGATAATATGAATATAGCTAGAACACCTGTAGACATCAATCTTTATTTATCGAAAAATAAAGGTGATGCGGTGCCTCAATTAAAATACTCCCAAATCATTGGAAGCGTAATGTACCTAATGAATTGTACTCGTCCTGACATAACTTATGCAGTCAGTAAATTGAGTAGGTACACTAGTAACCCCGGAGAAGACCATTGGAAAGCGATCATTCGGGTTCTTAGATATCTAAGATTTACCCGTGATCATAGTTTGAACTTTACTCGATATCCAGTAGTATTCGAAGGTTATTGTGATGCAAATTGGATATCGGATACTAAAGATTCAGAATCCACTAGTGGATATGTCTTTACTTTGGGAGGTGCTGCTGTTTCTTGGAAATCCACGAAACAAACATGCATTGCGCGATCCACAATGGAATTCGAGTTCATTGCTTTAGACAAAGCAGGAGAAGAAGTAGAATGGTTTTGTCACTTCTTAGAACACATTCCAATGTGGTCAAAATCTGTGCCAGCTATTTGCATTCATTGTGATAATCAATCTGCAATAGGCATGGCACAAAATCATATGTATAATAGTAAGTCACGACATATTCGTCGTCGACATAATACCGTAAGGCAATTGTTGTCAAATTGAATAATCTCAATAGATTATATAAAATCTAAAGAGAATATTGCGGATCCGTTAATAAAAGGTTTGACAAAAGAGCTTGTGTGTAGTTCATCGAAGGGGATGTGATTAAAGCCTATTACATAAGACTCATCATAATGGTAACCTACTTATATGACTGGAGATCCCAAAAACTAAGTTCAAAGGGACAACTAAGTTATGTGTGGTTTGCCAGAAATCACCAAGAGATTAAAATTCCCTATCCATTCCTATGGTGAGAGTGATATCTGCAACATATGTTGTCTGTAGGGTTATAAGGATAAGCTTTGCTTTTAATGATTATTTATATCTTGATTTAGGTATAAAAATCAAGACAAGTATAGAAAGATACTTACAATAAGAATCATCTATATGAATGTCGAATTGGGGCCGGTTTTATGAAAATGAAAGAGCCTAAATTCTCTAGAAACACTCATGAAAACCAGGAGCGTTCAAGGCCAAAATGAACACAACAGTGAGAACCACGATGTGTTAGAAGATATTTTGTGTGAAATCTATTGTCTTGGTTTACACAAATGGCTGAACAATTCAAGGCATCGCGTCCATTGGTTAGCTAGTAAGTCCGATAGGTTATCACTAAGGAAGATTCAAGGCCGAAAGCTACCTATCCTGATGCAAGATATTTTCGACTTATACTCTTTCAATAAAGTCTGCATATTGTTGTATTTTCGTTGTTATTAAATTCTATTTATGTGGGGGATTGTTGGAAATGGTTGAAAATTTTTGGGTAAAAACAGAATTTTTTCTTAACTTTGGTCTATTATTTAGGTAGGACCCGTGCGTCAATTTTGGCGGGTCTAAGTGGTAACGCGTTCTATACCGTGTTGTGATTCACGTGGTATATTTGGTTGCTCAAAACCATTATCGGGTGAACGGGAAATTGAAGCCAAAGTAAGCTCCATGGAAATGGAGTTTTGGTGGAAATTCCTTAAAGTTGGGGAATGGCTTGTTCCACATTGATTTGGTGGGAAGTTTTGAGTGGGTTTATAAGGCATGGGATTGGACCTTGGGGTGTGTCCCAAGGGGTACCTAAGTTTTGTTGAGAGGGAGGTTTATGGGCAAAATGGGCTGGACTCATTGGACCCAAAAATCACCACACAAGCGCGTGCGCGCTGCCGCCGCCATCCGTCCGGTCGGGCGGGCTAGCCTAGGCTTGGGCACGGCTGCGTGGTGTGTGGTTGAGTTGGGCTTGTTCGGCCCAATACTAATATTTTTTGGGCCAAAAATATTTGGATTTAATTTTATTTTTTCAAATAAAATCTGTCCAACAGTCCATAATTCAAATTAATTCCGGAATTAATCTGTTCCAGTTTTGCTCTACACCCAAACAGGTCCCTTCTGTTTTTATCTGTTTGAATTTTGAACCCAACAGATTTAAATCTGTTTAATTCAAAACCAAACAGGTTTCATACCTGTTCAAAATAGGTTTGCACCTGTTTAATTCAAAATCAATAGCCACCACTACATCTATAAATGGGCAGCCCTCATTTGATTTTTTTTTCCCCAGAAATTTCGTACTTCTCCTCTATAAATTTATTCTTCATTTTGCTGCATTTAATTTTTGTGAGAAAGAGTGTAAACACTTTGTGTGTTCGTTGAACAAATAAATTGTAGTGCTGTATTTATTTATTGTTCATCATTTCATCTTAGGAGATAGACGTTCATATTCTGAAAGCACCGTAGAGAGGACGAATCTGTCTTAAGAACACAGTGTCGAACATTGGACTTGATTAGATTATTATTCGAAAAAATTAATCAAGTAAGTTGTTTAATTTATTTTTTCTGTTTTATTTGTTTATTTAAATCATATTTTAATTTTGTTTTTGTAACAAAATAAAATCTATTTTTATTTATTTACTTTTTATTTCTAGTTTGATTTTTGTAATCAAACTTATTTCTCTCTTTTCTTTTATTTCTTTTGTATTCTATTTGCTGTTAAGTATACAAACATAATTTATCTTTTTAAATACAGTGAAGATTGTCCAACAGTAGCAATATGGTGGCGGTGGCAATAAAGTGGTGGAATGGGTGATAGGAGAACGGAATGGTAGTACTAGTTAAATAATAATATATATTTTTTTTAGGGTGAAAAACAAAAAAATAATAAAATTTTATGATATTTTCATGACGAAATGAAATGGCCATTTCATATGTTGAAAAAAACAATAGGCATTTTAACATTTTGTTATAATAGTCATTTTAATGGGAGGATTATTCCCACTAAAACAGATTTGGGAGCTGTTGTACTGGGGCACAATAGTCACTGTTATGCAGTTAAAAAGATTTATTTCCGAGCTTATTTGGTGATTTAAATTATTCATATTTTAGAATATATTGAGTAAAATATATCTGTAAAAAATCAAGTTAATCAGTTATCGTTAATTCTTTCATCCACCCACATTTGCATTCATTTGAATACTTTAAATCACAATTATCATTTATTTTTATAGATACAAATATGAGTGAATGAAAGAGTTACCGATATACAATTAATTTGATTTTTTATAAATATATTTTAGTCGATATATTTTAAAATACAAACTATTTAAATCATTAAAATAAATATCAAAATGAGCCCATTTAATTGGACAATAGTGTGCCCAAGACAACAGCCACCCAAATCCCATTTAACTAAGGCATAACGTAATAGTTTGAGACTTATATCATTTTGGTTATTGATTTTTTAATTGTGACATATTTGACTTTAAATTTTGAATATTATTTTAAATAAGAATAATTGAAAATACTATTGCTTAATTTCAAAGACAAAAACTTCAATTTGATAAAATATAAATTAATTTGATAAAAATAAATGTTAAAAAAATATTTTTAAATTTTTAAAAATTATTTCTACCAACCAAAGATAAAATTATGTAAAATTGATAAATCTTTTAGATATTTATTTATTTATTTATTTATTTACTAAATTAATTTTTATTATGTATTTAGATGATAATTATGTAATGAGTGGTTGTTAAGATTTTAATGTATAATCAGTATAAATGTTTTTAGTTTTGGATTTTTTGATTTAATGAATTGGTTTAATAATGATATCAAAATTATCACCATATTTAACTTTTAAAAAAATAGAAACTAATTTAATGAAAATAAAAGCAATCACCCATTACATTATCTCATTCAAACCCATAACAAAAATTAATTTGGTACACAAAAAAAAAATAAATGTCTAAAACATTTATCAATTTTACATAATTTTATCGTTAGTAGGTAGAAATAATTTTTAAAAATTTAAAAATATTTTTTTTGACATTTTTCAAATTAATCTGTATTTTATCAAATTGAAAATTTTGTCCTTAAAATTAAATAATAATATTTTTAATTATTTTTATTTAAAATAAGATTCAAAATTAAAAATTAAATACGTTACAATTAAAAAGTGAAGAACGAAAATAATGACCTATTTTGGAAAGATTGTAAAAAGTGACTTTTTAGTTTTTAACCAAGATATTGACTTTTTTAGATGAATGATTTAGAAAGTTGATAAAAAGTTACTTTTGATTTTTTGATTAATATTTGTTTATGATGTCAAATTACAATAAAATGACCAAATTATACCAATTTAATTTAAAATATTTACAACTTCATCCATGTAACATATTTTAACCTATGAGAGGTAAAATTATAATTTTAACAGTGACTAAAAACCAACTTCTCAAATAAAAAAATACAAAAAAAACTAACTTATAACTTTTGTTACAAACCTAAAAAAAAGTGATTTAGGGATTGTTTGGGTGTCCTAAATAAGTGTACTTTTTTATCTTTTTGGACTAAAAAATTGAGGTTGAAAATATGGATGTTTGGGTTAACTTTTTTACTTTTTATGAAAAAATGTGTATTAAAAAATTATATAAATTAGTTTACAAGGAAAAATTAGGATTGAGAATTGTGCAGCCATAATTGTTAACTTTTGATGAATAGTGATAACCTTTTAACTTTTTAAGTAATTTTTTAGCTTTTTAATTTTTTTTTAAGACTTCCCAAACTTGGCCAAAAACCGATGTTACCAAAACACCCCAGTATAACTTTAACCGTTAGTCCGAAAAATAAAAAATAAAAAATAAAAATAGGGGAATGGAAAGAATTTTCTTACAGCCCATTCATCGTACCAAACCTGGTCTGAGAGTCTTCCACTTTTCATAGTTGGGCGTGTCTGATCAAGAACCAGAGAGGTTTTAGCTACGAGCCCCAGACCCAGAAACGAAGAAACTAGGGTTTGTCGAGCAATTTGGAATCCATCGATCGAACAAAGATACAAAAGAAATGGAAAATACTTCATCAGGTTCATTGTCATCATTAACAGGCAAAAAACGTCAAAGAGAGGAAGAGACTGTATCAGGAGGCAGCGAAGAACAAGACCACTCTGATCAATCCGTTTCACTCGGTCTATGCTCTCTCTCTCTCTCTCTTAATTGCTGTACAATGCTTTTTTTCAATTTGAATTGTTGATTAACAAAGAGAGTTTTATCTATACGCAGAAGATGATTTGACTTTTAGCGATACTTTGGTCGCTCTTCGCATAATGCGTGCTCAATTTCCTCATCTCGATAAGGTTTGGTTTTCAAGTATTTTTTAATTTTAATTTTATTGTTTCTTGCCCATGATTACACACACGAATGCACTACATATGTAACATACATTTATTTTTATGTTTTCATATATGCAATGATGCAATTTGCAAAAAACTCATGTCTTGTAATGAGAATATGAATTTGCTTCTGTCCATCTAGGACGTTGTTTTTGAAATTGGTGTTTTCTGTTCTGTGTGCGTGTGCGTGTGAGTTTATGAAACTGAATCTGTTATTTGTGGGCCAAAATTGGTAACGAAAATAGCGTGACGGAGTTCACACCAACTTGGGTGCTCACATTTTATATAAAAGAATAGATTTTTGGGAAGAAAAGTTGAATAAGTTTATGTATATATGTATATTACATTGTACCATACTAGCTACCTCTGGAATTTTTGTTTTTGTATGCTGAAAATATGGACCAACTTTCTATTAGTTTTACTTCTTGCTAAACTGCTGGTGGCCACATTGGCATAATCAAGAAATTGTTGTAATTGTTGGCTGTCAAAAATGTTTAGCCAATGGCATGCTGGTTGAGAAGAATAATGATTTGACCCTAAGTGACTTTGCTGACAAGGGTTTATTGTCCAAATTTGAGGATTTTATTATTATTGGTTTGGAAATAAATTAGAAAAATACTTGAAATTCTTTACATTTTCCCCGTCTCTGTGTTTGTCCATCTCTAAATGTGTATGGAGATTTTCATGCTTTTCATTGTTTCTCATATTCATTATGTGTCAGATTAACATATTTTAGGGATTCAAGTTGTTCAGATTTGTGTCAGTTGCGGGAATCTTCTGATGTCATTTTGTTTGTCTGAGATCATATGTATTCTTATTATTTTAATTCATATTCATATACTTCTTGGCTTTCCCGTTGGCTTGTTGGCGTCATTACTTTGCTGCATAATACTTCTTTTTCATTGTTACGATTCACATTTATTTGTAATCACTGGATTTGTACAGAAACAATTGATCATGTTTACTAAATTTAGTCTTTGTACTTGTGATTATTTAAACTCGATTATTATCCTTTATTTGGAAATATGTAAAAAGGTGTGGAAAATCAGATAGAGCTTTGTGGTAGACTAGTACATATTTTTGGCTAGTGCTAGAACCCCCTGCTTTTTTATTTCCTTGTTTAGTGACATTGTATCTGAAGTCTCAACTTATTCTCGAACTACTAAATTCTTGCATGTTCTCAAATTCACAATTATCCATTTTTTCATGAAATTGAAGGAACCTATTCTGTTTAATATATTTCAGTATTTCTGACTGAAATTCATATACAGTAATACTCATGGTATGATGGCTCATTCTCCATCCTTTTTTATTTGTATCGCGCACCACTGGTCTTAATTTAACCCTGAATGTGAATGTGATTGAAATTATTGTTGATTGATTCTTTGTTCTTTGAGGCTGGCTCATGCACTCCAAGACATTTTGTGGCTGGTGCAATACAAGCGAGAGAATCCTTTTTTCTCTACAAATGTTGATTATTACTTAAGCTAATTTAGTGCTTGCTTTTTGGTTTAGCTTGTTTGACCTTGGAAAATTCCTCCATCCTTGCCATGATGTTAAATTAACATGTGGAGTCCTTGTTTCTATGTTATTTTTTTAAACTGATGTTAATTTATCCTCAATGCAGATCTTTCATTTTTTTAATATTGTATGTTTTCAGGTCTCAATTCAGCCTTTTATTTTGCGGTCACAGTTATATAGCAGCGTAAAGGATAGAACACAAGTGGATAGGGAGCTAGAGGTGACCATGACATTGAGGAATTTTTACTAATGACAAGCTAACTCTTATATGCTATTTTTTTCCTCCGAAGTTTCAATAAGATGTACAAATACAATACCTAAAGAATGCAAAGTTGTCATAATCAGGTTAAAACACATTTTCTGCAAAATATCTTATCTTATAGTCATGAGATTTATGCTTGATGAAACTTTTTTGAGGTTTTTATGACTTACTTGCTCAGAAAAAATCACATGTTTACAAAGTATCAAGTTAGATTCACTCCAAATCTCGTTTTATGATTTTAATAACTTGGCATTAGAAATGCCCATGAATGGAGAGGTGAAGAACAATGGGGTAGGATTTATGTAGGTGATTTAATTATTAGGATGAAGCTTCATTGAATTGTATGTGTTCAGATGCCTTCTCTATACTTCTTTGTTGGAAATTTACTCAAGACTGATAATTTTTGCAAATTTCCCCCTACATTGATGGCAGTGTTTTGAAAGGCGAGCTTGGGTGCTCGTCTGAGTATGATTCGAGGCGAGGCAAGGTGAGGCGCCATTGTAACGCCTTGACTGTTCAAGGTGTGGTGTTTTGGATGAGAGACGAGGCTTAGTCGACAACCACTTTGATTGTATTTTTGTAATTTTTCATTTGGGCCGTTGAAAGATATGTATCAAACATCTATCTATGTGTCTCTCACAGCCCTAATAACCCTAAATTTCTTTGACATATATTGGTGAAAGAAACGAAACGAAAGCTTCGACTCCTCCGTTCTTCAACAAAGCGAAGGAAAGCTTTGTATTGCAGGCTCGCATTGTTGCAGCAAGTCAGTCTTCGATTCTTCTTCTTTTTCTTGTCTCTACTTCTTCAACTCCTTCTCCTCCTCTTCTTCTTCTTTTTCTTTTCTATTCTGTTTGCTTGATGTTGAAGATGATTTTTAGAGCCAAAAAATTGTATTTGTCTTTTATTAGATGACTTGTGTTTTTGTTGGATTTTTATATTTGGGATGTTGGATTGGTTAGACGTTTTATGTTTTTGATGAATATTTTAGTATTTATGATGTTTGATTTGTTGGATGTTTTGTGTTGTTTATGAATGTTTAGTATTTGGAATGTTAGATGCATGATGGTTCTTAGAAATATTAAAATGTGTCTATACTATTTATTTTTTTTTAAAAAATGTCCTCTATGTTCGCCTTGATTCGATGAAGCCCTCACCTCGCCGCCTCATGCTTAGTTGTTAGGAGGCCTTGTCGCCTCGGTTCGCTTTTCGCCTTAAAAGACACTGGTTGATGGTAAAAATGGTTTTTTTGTTTTCAACTCCTCTGCTGGATCATCATTTTGGTTTCATGGAGTTTTTATGATTGGTAGAAGCCATCTCATGATTTATTTTCTAATCCATTTTTGGGGCAGTCATTGAGGAGGGAGAGAGTTCTGCGTGTTTTCAAATTAAACACTGGACAAGATGATCATGCCATAATGTTTGTGGATGACTATTTGAATCAGGTTAGTTTGCTTTTGTTTTCCTTTGATGTCAACTGGGTTCAAATGGTCAATTGTATCTAAAATTGAAGTCACCGTTTGTTGACAAAGTGTATCTAGAGTACAATTTCAATTTTAACATCATGAAGTTTGATCAATAAATATGCACTTGTGTAGGTTATTGTGGTTGTTTATGCAGATATTTTAGGTATTTAGGCTATATGGTTTCTTATGATTGTGGTTTGCATAGTTTATTATGTAGGGTAAATTGCATGGACCTCCCCTAAAATTTGCAATACAAGCAAGGATACTCTCCCTTGTTTTAAAAGTGAGCAAAATATTGTTTGTTATAGTAAATAAAGGGCAATTTGGTCTTTTTATGATGAAAAAAAAAAAATAATTAAAGAGGCAAAGAATCATTGTGATGTAGGACAAGTAGGAATAACTTTTCCACAAGTAGTGAGCCCAGGTTAAGTATATTAGCAGCAACAACAATAGGCTTATAGGGCTGGATTTAGTGAGTTTTTGTGGCTGCAAAAGTATTTAGAAAATAGAAACTTAAGGGGTTTGAAAAAGGGTAGGGTTTTGGGAATGGAAATACAAGTGTTTAGGGGCTGTTGGGTGTCTGTTCTAAGCACTGTAAACAGTGACGTAAATTGTTGGATAGAAGAAGAGGAGAGAGAGAAAATGATGTGCTTCTCCCTTATAACAGATAGGCCAATCACACAAACACAATTGCAAATTTTCATAATATTAACTCTTTTCTTGAATCATTGAGATTACACATATTTTTATAGGCTAAAGACTCTTCTAATTCTATAAGGACTATAACTCAAATTTAGAAACTAAAAATATTTAGCAACTATTAATATTCTAGGCTAACTATGACTTTCAATTCTATTTCAATCATAATAGGAAACTTTAATGACTTCTAATTTTATTTCAATATCAAAATCGGAAATTTGGACTTTTGACCACTAAGATTATTTTAGACATAATAAAACCTATATATAATGACCCATTAAATAACTTGACCCAAAATAAAACCCATGGGTGACCTTACAACCCATGTCCAACAAAATTGAAGTTACCTTAATACCCTTAATTACTAAAAACACTACCATGAACGCTTCTCTTTGAACCAAAAAGGCTTCTTGACTATCATAGAACCCTTAGACTTTGTGTTGGGCTTCCATAGCCTATCGTACTTGTTTAACCATGCAATAGATGTTGGATCACATTGTCTGAGAATCATGCTCTCTCCTCTCTCTCTCTCTCTCTCTCTCTCTCTCTCTCTCTCATTCTGCCACTTTTACTTTTTGGATCTCTTATTTTTTTCTATATTCAACTCTTTACTGGTAGTTGGTTCTCTCTCCCCATTAGCTTTGCTCCCTCTTTTACACTTTCTCGCTCTACACCCACCAACAAAATTGCTGCCCTCTTCCTTTTTATCCTAAATTGACACCGGCATTCCCTACATCCTTTGCCGCTGTCGCCGCTGCAGGTGCATGTTTCCTTGGGGGCACAAAACCCATTACTCCAACAGTTTTGTTAGTGCCCTCTCTTTCTGACTAAGCATTTCAGTATATACTGAAGCTACTTTGTTGTTAGAAATTGTGGATGTTGTTAAATAGGCTATGGAAAGTTGGAAACAGTTTTTCTTTTTAGGCTTAATAAACTTAAAATGATGATGACGTGTGTTGTAGAGCAATTGGTAGTCCTAAACGATGTGATCTATGTAGCGAGAATAATTAAATTTCATTCTGACTTCACTCAAGGTCATTTTGGTCTTTTACTGTGTTTTAGGGTAAAAATGACAAAACATCAATTAATTATTCCAATTAAGGGTAAAAGGGGTCATTTAATTCTGTCAGTGCAGTCAACAAGTATCATTCACAAACGGCAGGGGAGGTCCTTGTTGCCTATTTTTGAAACAAGGGGAGTCTTTGTTCTTCTTTTTTTTTGGATAAATACGAGGGTTTTTGTATCGCAAAATCTCAAGGCAGGTCAGCACAATTTACCTTTATTACGTACTATATTTGTTCATATGCAGATGTGTTTTCTGTTCAAGGTAATGAAAGTTTATTAACAATATGTCTTGCATTTTAGGTTGAACGTGTTGTGAAGAGAATGGAAGCAAAGAAGCATGATGATGTTGCAGTATTTGAGTGGTTCAAAATGCATGTTATCCATTCCAAGCTAGAACCCAGTATTGGACACGAGGAGCTCGTGAGTAATTGAGATTTAAACTAACTTCATTTCATTTATGCAACTTCTTTAAATCCATTTTTAGTTCATGCAGTAAATACTAAGATGGAAGAAACTCCTATGTATGTACATTTCTGTATACACATTTGTATGTTTTTGTCACATTATCGATTTTGTTCTTTTTTGACACCACTAACATGGTCTGCTTTCTTTTTTCTGATGGGGCAATGTTCTTGTGAGCTGATATAAGGGACCTAAGTTATCATAGTCAATATTTATTCATTCAACAGATGTTAAACAATATGTTATCTGAGTATGCCCCTTTCTGATATGGGCCTCATCATTATTTCCTTTAGTGCTGATAGTTTATAGCATTCCTATTGCTTTTGTGGCTTATGTGCTGTGTCATTTGTCTTAATGATGTATAAGTTTTCTGGAAAGTGGAAATAGTTACATATCATGTAGCATTAACACCATTCGCCATTTTAAATTTACTTATCCTTCTTTTTAGGTTCAATTTAGCAACTTTAAGTTACGATAGATTTATATACTGTCAAGTAATAGAATGTAATTCTGCAGTGTGGTTAATCCTGGGTAACTGAAATTGAATGTAATTTGACAACAATGCATAGTAGTTCTTGGAGGTGGGTAACTTGACTGATTATTGGCACAGTGTAACAGGTGTGGTTAATTCTAGGTAAATGAAAATGCACCTTGGGTTATTTAACACGAACCATCCTAAAAGAATCGTTTTCTGCATACATTAGAATGATGCTTTTCTGCGTAATCTATGCTTTTAATACACAAAAGTGTGGAGCATTTGATAACCTTCAAGAGTGGGTCAATTAGGAGCCAAATATATTACTTTCTAGTAAGAAAAGGGGACCGTCTACAATGCGGCGACTGTAAGGTAATTCTTGGAGCGAGCTTGACGTCTCAATATAGGATTTTGGTAATAGATTTATGCTTTAAAGGGCAATACCAAGCTCGGAAAGATAGTGGGCGTCGCATGACTAGATGGTGGGACCTAAAAAGGGTTAAACTAGACACATTTAAAAATAGAATGGATAAAGAAGGTACTTGGGATTTGGAAGATGATGCTAACACTATGTAGAACTCGATGGCCAATTGTATGAGGAGAATCTCAAGGGAAGTTCTTGGAGAGCTGAAAGGAAAAGGATCCAACTTTAGGGAAACTTGGTGGTGAGGAGGTCCAAGCGGTGATAAAGACAAAACAAGAGAGATTTAAAAAGTGGCAGAATGATAGAACTGTGGAAAACCTTAAGCGCTACAAATTGGCCAATACAGAGGTCAAAAAAATAGTGAGGGAGACTAAGTTGAAAGCCTATTATGACATATATACTAGACTAGATAGTAAGGAGGGAGAGAAGAGGATATACAAACTTACTAAGATAAGAGAGAGGAAAATAAGAGATTTTAATCAGGTAAAGTGTATCAAGGGTGAGGACTCTAAGGTTTTGGTGAAGGATGAAGAGATTAATGAGAGGTGGAAGAACTATTTTGAGAAGTTGTTAAATGAGGAACATGGATGTAGGTTAAAAGGGGAGGAAGTAAACAATAATAAGGAAAACCAAGACTAGAAGTTCTATCTTAGGATTAGGGACTTTGAAGTAGAGTTTGTACTTAAGAAGATGAAATTGAATAAGGCTTTAGAACCCGATAATATACCTATTGAAGCGTGGAAATGTTTGGGTAGGAAGGGGGTTGTTTGGTTGACTACGTTATTTAGTAAGATTTTGTTGATTAGGAAAATGCCAGAGGAGTGGAGAAAGAATATTTTAGTGCCAATATATAAGAATAAAGGAGATGTTTAGAATTGCAATAACTATAGAGGAATTAAGTTAATGTGTCATACAATGAAAGTGTGGGAGAGAGTGATAGAATGTTGATTATGAGATATAATAGAGGTGTTAGAGAATCAATTTGGGTTTATGCCTGGTAGGTCAACAATGGAAGCGATCTATCTTTTGAGGTGAGTAATAAAAAAGTATAGAGAAAAGAAAAGAGACATTCATGTGATTTTTATCAATCTTGAGAAAACATATAATAGAGTGCTTCAGGATATAATCTGGTAGGTATTTGAGAAGAAAGGGAGTGACAAAAGGTTACATTGATGTGATTAAGGATATGTATAAAGGTGTGGTGACCACTATTAGATCGCCTGTTGGAGAGAGGTGAATTTCCAATTGCTGTAGGGTTACACTAATGATCAACTTTAAGTCCTTATCTTTTCGCCTTAGTTATGGATGAGTTGACGCGCAATACTTAGGATGATATGCCATGGTGTATGCTATTTGCAGATGATATCGTGTTAGTGGATGAGATTAGAGAAAGAGTTAACACTAAGTTGGAGATTTGGAGAAAAGTACTTGAATCTAAAGGATTTAGGATAAGTAGAACTAAGATAGAGTATATGGAGTGTAATTTTAGTAACAGTCACAATGGAAGCAGAGGAGAAGTGAAGATTGAGAACTAAAAACTATCTAAGAGTGACCATTTTCATTATTTAGGATTGATTATCACAACGACTGGGGAGATTGGAGTGGATGTGGTCCACAGAATTAATGCAGAGTGACTTAAGTGGAAAAGTGCGTCTGAAGTACTGTGCGATAAACGAGTACCCATTAGATTAAAAGGAAAGTTCTATAGAATGGCTATTAGACTAGCGATGTTGTATGGGATGGAATGTTGGGCAACTAAGAAACAACATGTAGATAAGATGAGTGTTGTTGAGATGAGGATGCCAAGGTGGATGTGTAGCGAGACTATAAAAGACAGAGTTAGGAATAAGTATATTTGAGAATGGGTAGGAGTAGTACTGATAGAAGATAAGTTGAGAGAGAATAGATTGAGATGGTTTGATCATATACAACAGAGACAGTAGTGAAGAGAGAGGATATAGTGACGGTAGTGTTAGGGGAAGGGGTAGACCTAGATTGACGTGGACTAGTGTAGTAAATAGAGATATAAATCTCCTTAATTTGACTAATGAAATGGCCTTGGATAGAGTTGAGTGGAGAAGAAGGATTCATGCAGCTGATTCCATTTGATGGGAATTAAGGCTTGGTTTGGTTTGATCCTCAAAAGAATTTTCTTTTTAGCAAGTGCCCTCTTGATGATTGCCATCCTATCCTGCAACTGTGCAAGCATTGCCATGCAATTTTGTTTGGACCTTTGTCACCTAAATTGTGCGCACTGTGCAGAGACTTGGAGCTTGAAATACTTTGCACTCTGCACTTGCATATGCAGAATTTTTATTGGGCTTTTATCAATTTTATGTTGATAAGTTTTAATGTAATGCTTTGTGTTCTCTCTGCGTGGTAGTGTGCAAGTGGATGTATCTTGTTTATTGAAAGATAGTTGTACTTTGCTTTAGTCGCTGAATTTACATAATTACAGTTGCTGAACAGAAAGCTACTTTTAATTCTTTATGTGGTGTTGAAATTATATTGAGCATTCTTTTCATGTGCTTCATTGTCTGCAGCTTTGATTTATTATTTTACTAATTTATTCATAGTTTGGCTACTCTTTGCTTCATTGTAGTGTTCACTTCTATCATCAGGGGGAAAGGTGAAAGATCAACACATCTCTCTCTTAATCAATGCTGGCCTCCTCGTAAGTATACTTGCAAAGTTGCAATTCTTATCTGTGAATTGAATAAGTGCAGTTCTTTGAATCATGTACGTAGTGCTGATGTGTATCTTGGTTGTTAATGTGTTGGAATCTAGTACCGTTACCAAGTGTTGGCATACGCCATTCCTAGTTGCAGCAATGTGGCCATACAAGTGCCTACAACATGGCTGTCCAAACTCCCCATAGGTTTTTTTTCAAGTGCTAGATTGGAACACCTGAGAGCAGCTGCATTTAACATGTATGTAGGTAGGCTTGGCTCACTCCAAGCCAGTAGCAAGGGTGTATGTGCCATAATGTGTGAATGCCTGCATGAGGTCAGGATGTAGGGAGATTTAAGAGCTGTTGGCCCTGCCCTGAAAAGGGGCTTGACGGAAGAGATCTTGTCTTGGATGGCCTGGAGAGAAGAGAGACATTTTATTTTGGGAACATTTGTTTCAATCAATAAATACTAGAAATTGATTCGATGTTTGACACACGGGCATAGCTGTACCAGCTAGACCTGCAGGTTTGCAGCTTTAGGTGTTTATTGGCAGGCCTTGGGTCCAGACCTAACTGGCTGCTGTATCTTTTTGACCCTTATATGAGTATGATATTGTTAAGATTCTGTTCCCTTGAGTACTTTGAGCTGGTGAGCATGCCCCCTAGGTCTTGCCTTACCTGCAGGCTGCACCTCTTTTCAGGCTCTCTCTTAACCACCCAAGTCTGAGCTTCTTGGATGTCACTCCATCTTATATGTATTGCCTTCTTCAACCCTTTACAAGTATATTGATTAAACTAAGGGCAAATTTCACTTTACCCCTTTTTTGATTTGACCCATGTGCATGTAACTCCTGTTCATTTGGAAATAAACACATAATCTCTAATGGTTGGTGGACTAAAGTGCATCGTCTGGCCCATTAACGGCTTGAGCGAAAAGACTAAAATCCCCTCGTATACAAGTAACCTCATTGTGCAAACCACAGATGTTTTTGTCATATTTTTGGGTGGCAAAATTCATTTTAACTCCCAGTGATTTCTTTACTTTATGTGCGATTTATCCCCTGACATTTGGAAGGTTATAACCCTCTTCTGTCTTGATCGTGTTTCACACTTGCTGTTAACTTGGAAAGAATGTCTGACAGTGCACTTCAATCCACAAACCACAAGGAGGTTACGTGATTATTTCTGAATGATTGGGGGTAATCCACACGTGGGCCAAACCATGAGGGGGTAATGTGAAATTTGCTCTAAAAATATATCATGACACTTGGTTTGAGCTCTTGTTCATTGTAGTGCCAACATGTAGATGTGATTAAAAATGTTCTCTCTCATGATTGTGTTGGTAATGTATGGAAACCTGAAACTACTTATATTCAGTATTCATATATTAACTTTGGGCCAACCTTCTTGTGGACCACTAAATTTTTGGGTTATCTGGTAAATCTTTTGCAAGCAAGATACAATATTACAGAATCTTGCCTATACACCTGCTACAGATTGTGATTTGATGTTGTGGAAGGCCTTGTTATGAGATCTGAAAATGCCAACCCCATGTGATGAAATGTTTTTATTGTTATAGGGTTAATAACGACCCATAAACCTCTGCCTTTGGGCACGTGTATGCATATTACTCATCTTGCATGATTATATTCTACTATATGAGACCAAGAATAATTGGTTGTATTGCGTTGCGTGTCCAACATGGAAAAACACTATTAAACTTGATCTTCCTTTTGAAAATTTGCACCAATAATATATTTGCTTTTATAAATTAACCACTTCAGTGCTCTTCAGCACTGTCATTGTTTTGTGCCATTCCGATATTTTCTGTTTACATATCATATTTTTGATGGTCCACTGTTGCTACCTTTCTTTCTAATGCTCCTGTTTGCTTTTTAGACTCGACAACTTATTGATCCAAACATCTACTGGTTTGCAATTCCAAACATCGGTTCAGTACTCAAGGGCCTCTCTCAGGTAAATACTTGTTTGTGGATTTTTTCTGCCTTACAAGGACCTATACACAGATGCCCCTGTCCTGTACAGATAGAAAGAGACTAATATGATTACCTTGTGCAAAGCAAATTGGCAGGAAACTCTTGCTACTAAATATTTTGATGTAAATGGTGAACATTATTTTATTGGATCTCATACATAGTTCAAAGTAAATTGCGCTCAAATAGTCATACATCATCAGGTTGAGAAATGGCCAGTTATCTTCTTCCCACAAGAAATGGCCAGTTATTTTTCTTTAACTGAAGTTTACGCCTTTTACGAGTGGTAATGGTCATTTTATTTGGGGACTGGGATCTTTTTTTTTCTGTAAGTTGGGGACTGGATTTCTGTTTTCAACTGCTTAATCTTTGTAGTGTTGTCAAATATTGGATTTAAACAATAAGCCAAGATGCTTCGACTTGAATGTCACCCAGTTTCCAATAGCTTAAATACTATTTGTTGACGGTCAATTTTACCATTGTTTGGGCATTTCAACGTGTCAAGTAGAAAAGCTTTTTAAAAGCATGGCAATGGGCATAGCTTTCTTGGGAATTTTGAAATGTCATGGGAATAATATTGCCCCATGTAATAATAGACTGTTTTTGTTGAAAATTAAAGAAAAAAATTATTAGGAAAGAAAAATGAAAAATAGAAGAGTTTTCCTAAGTAGTTCATGCTGGTCTGTCTGAATCTAGAATGTGTTCTGTTTGATTTATTTTAATAAAAAAAGTAACAAGAAAAAATGGAAAATAAAAGGAGTTTCCAAAGCTCACTAGTTGCCGCCCCCTACTTGCTCATTCGCAAAATTACTATCTAAAACTAGAATTAAGAAATGTTTTTGAGAGTTATGGAACATTTTCAAATTTTGAATCTTGTTTCCCCAAAGCATTTGTAAAACATCTACATTTCACTCATTATTTTAGGGACGAAAGGAACTTTTGTCTTTTCTCAACCGTAGGAAATATAAAGAGATGATGTTGGCTCTTTTGGAGAAGAAACGCCTCCGACTGTCTCTACTGGATATGAGATTCCATCTTCGTGATCTGATTGGTTCAGGTCACCTCAAAACTCTCCAGACACCAAGTGGCTTAATTGTTCGGGTTGTAAAGGATTAAACCCAGATTGGACGCTATCACCAGTTGATCTCACCAAGTATATTACTATTCTTTATTACTTGTCAAATGGACAAAGATGTTTAGGTCTTTTGCTTTGGAATGTAATTTTTAGCATATACATAATATAATTCCTTTTTCAGGTCACAAGACTGAAGTTGACATTGTGACATTGTATGCATTGGAATGAATCAGTGCAAGATGATGTGAGTTCTCTACTACAAAATTTTGATTTATTTATTCATTTGTTAACTTGTTAGATGATTTATGTTATGATCTTTCCTTGATCAATTGAAATTCTGTCATCAGAATTTATAAATTTATCTGTAGATTAATGAACCTGTATATTTTTCATCCTTACTGGTTGATCACTCTTCTACTTCAGTAGCTGTATGTGAACTTCAAACTTCAGGTTGAAATTGGTATACTAAAATCCTAGAGCAGTCTGGTCTGGACTAATAAAAGCCGGAAGGGTTTTAATGTATGTCAAAATTTTTTTTAGGTCAGCCGAAATTGAAAGAGAAATTTAAAAGAAAAAGAAAAAAGTGTAAGGGGAAAAATTATGTTGCAAAAATTATAGAGAAAATAGTTTAACTATTTTAGAGTCTGTTGATTCTAGAATGAATGTTGGAAACAAGATCCTTCTCTAGATCCCTTGATTAACGAAGAATATTGGAATAAAAGCTTAGCAGTAGTTGATTTGAAACGAATGTCCAAGATTGGAAGAAGAGTATAAACTCGAAATTTTATTAATTCTAAAAAACTAATCAACCCTAAGACTTACAATAATTAGTTATAATGAAAAGCAGACCTAACGATAATTGGAAACAACCAAAATTTGTAGTCTTAACTAGCTAGACAGAAATAAAGATATCCAACGGAAATTACAAAAAATGTGAATATTGAATCAGAATTAAGAAACTACTAATTTAGGTTACCACGATGAAGAAGGTTTGACAGAATCGAATTCTAACTTCTATACTAAGAGTAATTGAAGTTGCAAAACTTTCCAAAGAAGGCAAAATCTCGAAATTGACTATTTGAAATGATGCACGCCTGAAATCTGGCAGAATGGCATTTCCCATCAACTCACCAAATTTAACGTGATTCTGAGCGTGTGCCATTGATTGTTACTAGTGCCTTTTGCCTTGTGTTTGTTCATTTGGTCAAAAAATTGTATGGCGAAGCACGCTGCATCAAAAAAGCACTTCTGCTTGCTTGGAATTAATTCCTTCTATATCCTCGACAACTGGCTTCATCACAAGTCTAAAGTTTCATTTAAGGAACAGATATCACTGACCAAAACTGGGAACTGCTATGGGAGCAAAATGGAGACAACACACAATTGTGAGAAGTCAGCAAAATGAAATATACTTTTTATTCAAAGGAAACGGTAGCCTGAATCTAGAAATGAGAATTGGTACATTGGGAGATGTTACATAGACAGTACAAGGGATGGTGACAATTAAACTTACTAGGTGTCTATATATACCTGAAGTTGTATTGGGCAAACACCCCCACCTTAACACGCAATAACACCCAGTGGGGTAGGTGACAGTTTGCGAAAATCAGTAGTAATTTTGTTTAATAACATTGCATTCCCTTCTCTCTCTCTCTGTCTCAAACTATTGTGGCACATTAGTTATTTGAATGCGAATGATCATCGTCCTTGAGTTTGATCATAGGCAATACTGAAATCTTATATCAGAAAAGGCAAATTTCTCAGTTGAAGTACTGACATTTTCCATTCAGAATTTAGAAAGCTCCTCCAAACTTGATGGCACTACTGACATGACTTCTCTCATCCACGCCTACTGCCCCTCTCTTTAAGGCTTCAATTTCCCCATTTGGGCTTCTCTTTCTTTGCTGGGTGATACTGTGTTGCATGACACAAACAGTTTGGGTATTTTTTTGGTCTCACAAACTTGCTACTTCCTAGTCATATGTATTAGTGATTCAAATTCTTCTCAGGATTTTATATGCATCTCACACAATGGAGTATTGATACTTTTCTGTATTAGATACCGATACTCCTTGGATACTCGTGGATATGTATCGGATACTTATTAATTAATTTTTTATTAATTTTAGAATATCGGATACTCTAAATCACGTATTACTTTTTTTACGAAATTAGAATTGTAGCATTTATTGCATAACATTGTAATATAATATAATATAATTATAAGGATAAATACGAGAATATTTTTTCTAGTGCTTTGTTTAGTTCTTTGATAAGAAGAACATATTGAGTTGAAGTAATAGAATTCGTCAAATTGATGTATCTTTATTGTTCATGCATGTCCCTTATAATTACATTGAAATTAAGAATTAACAAGAGAATATAATAATTGTACAATTAAATATCAACAAATAAATAAGTAAACTTGAATACAATATGTTTATTAGTGTCAAAGGAAAAATACACAAGGACAAGATATGGATGGTTCTATTAATAAAATATAGGGGTACTTACCAATTAGTCCTATTAACTAGACTTATTTACCTACAGGTCCTAATTAATAAATTTAACACTATAAAAATAAGAAATTGATAAATTTATCACTATAAATTTATTCATAAAAATAAAGAGACTGATAAATTTATTACTATAAATTTATTCATAAAAATAAAAGATTGATAAATTTATCTTTATCACTTAATAAATTTATTAATAGGACTTAATGGGTAATAAGTCTCAAAAGTAGGACCTATTGGTAGTTTACCCTAAAATATAAAAATTGTTAGATTTGATATTGAAATGAAATATGTACAAGACCTATTGAAAATTTTAAAAGTAAACAATTAATATCTAATTTTTAAAGGTTAGTATTTTGCATTATAAAATTATAATGTGATTTCTCAACATTTATCTAATGTGTAACTATTAATAATTTTTTTAAAAAATATTTTTTTACAAACGTATTTTAACCGTACTCGTATCTTATCTTTTAAATTTTGTCATATGTCCGTATTATCGTATCCATATCTCATATCTGTATTTCCTAGATCTTGCATGTGGATTTTTGTGAAGTATCTGCTGAAACTCGATTGTTACTAATCATCCAAAGTAGTGTATCTGTACAATTCATAATGTGACATTTCTAAAAATGTAAAAAGTTGCCTTAGGTGGTGATAGTGGTAACTGAATCGAACCTCAGTTTCTCACTGTATAGGAGCTGGTGTGATGTAGTCTTTTTCATTTGCTTCATGTTGCATCTGTATTTTACCAATAGCAGTGATTGGTATCACTAATTTTGCACCACTAAATCAGCACTAATGAGTTGGAAAATCAAAAAAAAAAGAAGAAATACGAGCAAAACATCCAATCATGTGGGACCTATACCAACATTAGAGCTATTAGTGCTTCTCTTTCAGTGGTTTCAACCATTTTTCATTTAACCAATCCGGGCTGGTTTACAAAGCTAGCAATTGGAATCTGGACCCATCAATAAGCTGATTTTTCTGCCACCCTTCACCGCCTACACCCCACAGGCACAAACTTTTTCCACATTGAATTCTCTCATTCTTATCTCCATTGTCTCCACCATTTGCTATCGTGGTATCACTTGTATCTCTCTCATCACTACCATTGTCCTAGATCTTCCATTGACCACTACCTTCACTGTATGCTTCCATCATCGCATATTTGAGATCGGCGACCTTAGATCTGTGCTTTCTTTTAGATTCAAGTGCTCTCTCTCACTTTTTGGTATGATGTTAGTTTCAACATTGACTTAAAAGACAATTTTTACATAGTTTAATTCACTAAGTTCATAGTTTAATTCACTAAGTTTTTATTGTTTCGAACATTGAAATTTTACTTTGTAGAGTGAGATTTTCAAAATTGATAGGTAAAAGTGCAAAATTGTGAAAGTGATTAATTTTGGGTCAGGGGATGAGGCTTGCCAGAGGATGAGGACTGAGTGGAGGAGGAAGAGAGCTCAGGGAGGTATGCCAGAGGGGGGAGGAGGGCTGGGGTGGTCACTAGAGGTGGAGGTGGGGTCCAAAAGGTTAGAATTAAGATTATGATATGTGCTCAAGGGAAAGGAAAGAGAATAATTTTAGTGTACTGGTTCAAAGAAATGGGGGGTTTAAAGAAATAATGTTGGGGCATTCAAAATTTTTGACTAGTATTTTTACCCAACAAAAAAAAAAACTTGAGATTGAAGGGCAACTTAGCAAAACCCCTTTATAATATTATCCACCAGGAAGGATGGAGGCAGGAAATCCTTTGATGGAATATTCAATAAAGTTTTGTGGGAATATGCTTGTGACACCTTGCAAGGATGAGCAGCAGTAGTAGTAGTAGTAGGATTAAAAAGGAGATCTTTGTGATCATCAATGGTAGTCATATCTTGTCCTTTTACGTTTAAAATTAAATTAAACATACTAAACTCAGTCTAAACTCTTATGATATTTTATTATTATAGGAATAGTAGATTTTTTTGAGGTTCCTTCTTCATGGTGGAAACAAATTTGAGATGTGTCACTCTCAATGAGGACGAATCCAAAGCTAGTGTTGTTGTCTGCCTCGTCATCTCACGTGTGATTCTATTAATCTCAAATCTTCCCATTGATTTGTTAATGAAAAATAACAAAGTCAAAAAAATTATCATACAAGAAAGTATAATGCTATTTTTTATCACTATTGCTATTATTGTAGAACTTTATACTTTATTCCATAATTAGATTTGCCAAATCAGTGATGTATACTTGTTGCATCCTATTATTATTATTATTTTTATTTATTTTTTGGTTGTGCATGACATGGCAATGATTGTACAAGTGCTATACCCACATATTTAATTGAAGAGGAAATTCTATTTGTTCAACATGATCTCTTTGGTTGTGTTGTTGATTTATTCATTTTTTATTATGGTTTTTAAAAAAATAATAATGGAAGTTTGAAAACACCTAGTATTCTATCATTATTTTAAAAAAAATTTAAAAATAGATTTTTATTGTTTTTTGAAATTGGGTTGTTTTTGGAGAAATTATAGATAAATGGAAAGATAGAGAATTAATTTCACTTTTAATGGAATGGAAAGTCCCAAATTGCAAGAGTTATGGAAATGTTTAAAATAAATAGCTATGAGATGAAAAGTAGATAAATAATTGTAATGGGATGAATTTATACCCTTTTTTACCCTTTTTTGCTCCTCTCTCCATTTCCTTTCCCTTCCTTCCCTTTGGCACCATTGTTCACGGCCACTTCGGTTGTTCACAACCACTTTGGTTCATCATGGGCCAAACAACAAAAAAGATATAGTTCAATCCTCTCTCTCTCTCTAAATTTCCTTCTGCAACCACCATTTATGTGAATTGCCATCATTGACCATTGCCAACCACCTTCTCTTTTTAGGGTTTTGATTTTTGGGTAGGGCGACGGAGCATAAGTGAGCGATCACGAGCAGTTGGCTAGGGTGGAGGAGGGGTGAGGGTGGGTAGCATCGTGGAAGGGAGGTAGAAAGGTGAGGAAGTGGGGCTGCGGTGGCAGGGGAGTGGTGGATAAGAGGCCGGGGTGGTCGAGGGGTTAAGGTGGCAAGGAATGGGTGGGGGAGGGGCTGTGATGGCGGAGGGGAGGAAAGAGCGCGCCAGTGATAGTGAGGTGAGATGCAAAGGAAGGGAAAGAAAAAAAAGAGGAAGGTTATCGTGGTCTTTGTAACTCTTTGATACCATGTGTTTTCAATTTCTGTTTTTTTCCTCCCAGCTATTTTGGGCAACATCCCACTGATTTGCAAAATATTCTTATTCTTACCATTTTAAATTTTCCCCGAAAACAATATTTAAAAACAATTTATCAAATGAGTTTATTAAAATATTTTCTGAAATATGAAAGCAAGTATGAGAAAACAAAAATGATGGTTTTTTTTTTTTTTTGAAAAGGAAAGATGAGATGCATAGGAATGGTCATAAACTAGATACAAAAAGCAACTATAAGGTAGTATTTGTGGATGCTGCCTTACGTGTCACATTTACTACCTGTCTAGATATTTTAGTGATACAAACATAATCTAAAGACATACATAATTCACATATTTCTAGAATAATATAGCCAACACCAAAAATGATGGTGTTTTTGGATGATGGTGTTTGTGGATATGGATTAGGCATGGCAACGGGTAGCGGATGGATTGGAAACCCCCCCGCCCTCACCCCAATTCCTAACGCTTGCAGCCACCCCGTCCTAACGCTTGCAACCACCCCGTCCTGGCCCTCATGAAATTCTACCCCACTCCCACCCAAACCTGCAAATGTGACCCTAATCCCGATCCGTAACATAGTCAAAAATTTAATAATATTATTAAAACTCAATAATTAAAAATAAAAAATAAAATTTATAATTAAAAAATATATTATACATTGTACATATACTAAATTTATATTATATAATATAATAGAAACTTAATAATACTTTGTATAGATATATTATATATATTTTACAAAAAATTCAACAATATATTATATACATATTACATAAATATGTAATATTATTATTTATTTATTATTGTATTTGCAGGTTGCGTAGGATTCGGGTAAAAAAATACTTTCCCCTGCCCTGACCCAAACCCAATCGGGTTGTTCAAAATATTCTCCAAATCCAACCTCATCTTGTTCAACTGCCCCCAATCCCATCGCATTAAGATCTTGAAATATTTTGCCATCCCTAATATGGATGTAACTATCTCCTCTCCCTTGAAGGTACAATTATGTTAGGACTACTAATCCAATTTGATCTGACCCAACTCTAGCTAGGACTTCTTTTTCTTTTCTTGCAACATATGAACATACACTGGAATGACTGCATCAGTAATTGGGGATATAACTAGACAGCTATAGGTAGTAGGTAGCTTTGCGCCCACCAATACAAACTTGAATTTTATTGGCCAAAAAAAGACAGCAAAGAAAGAAGAATGAGTCAAATAATGCATTTCTCTGTCTATTGTTACTGTAGTTTCTTTTCTGACATATGAGCTATTCTAAAAATAGAAAATAGAAAAGAAAAAAGAGTGAGTAGAATATAGAGAACCAAGTGACTGGCTATTATCAGTTTGATTCCATCTCATGCAAACTCATGGCCAACATAGAGGAGATTCATCTTTAGGGCTATTATCAGGATTGTAAACGAGTGAAGTCAAATTCAAATTTCATAATAATCTACTTGAACTTGATTTAAAAACTTAACAAATTAACAAGATCAGTAATTGAAGCATTAAGATTAACTTGAATGTTAGTTTCTTCAATATCTTTTGGAATTATCTTAAATTATTGAACATTAGAGTATGACATGATCACTGAAATCGTATCAAATTGACAACCCGAAAAGAACAATAAACCCCAAATTACTATGTAAAGAAATAGCTTAATAACATGACAAATTATTTTTTGGTAATGACATGGCGGTGTTTGTTCCAAACTTGTCCTTGGGTACACAGTTTCTCCACCCCACACATACCAGATATTTACTGAACATAGGCCTTGTGATGGTGCTTAGAGGGTCAAACATTTTATGCTATTCAAACCCATAACTTACGTTTTTGAGACACTTACAATTCGATTAGCTCATTTAAATCAATAAGACAAGTTTATTGCCCATGTATAGTTGTAGGTGTTTATTAGGTGAGAGACAGACAATGACTTGATTAAAGTATTGAACTGTCTTAGTTTCCTGTGAAATTATTTTTATTTTGTTTTTCTAGTTTTTAGTTTTGGACAAAAGACAGTAGAATCACAATAGTTATTATTATTTTGATTTTGTTTTGTTGTTTTTAGTTTTGGACAAAAAAAGACAGCAGAATCACACAAACTATTATAATTTTTAATTTTTATTAGTTTGTTATTTTTTGTTGTGTAGTTTTTAGTTTTGGGCAAAAGACTAGAGAATTACACATCAGGAAACAGAGAGAGAAATGGAAAGTATGATTGATGAAATATTTGTCTAAGGAAAAGTTTAGGATCCCAGAATTAGGGACCTAGATTTTATTAGAATCAGTATGTGCGGTGAAGATTAAATTAATAAAGTGTGAGGTTTACGAGTGAAATGAATTTGAACTAATGATTGTCGTTTCTGGATGAATTCTGTGTAGATAATTCTAAATTTATAATATTACTGTTTGTCAATAATACTCACGACAAACATTATTATAAAGAAAATACATTTTGTTCGTACGTGCAATTATTTTAATGTGGTGACGTGCATATAAGTTCAAATATTTGTCTTTCCAGAACGTCACCTCGTTTTTGCGTAGCTCAAGTTTCATTTTCTAGAAATAATTGATGCATCACCCATCGCAAATTGCGGCTGCTCTTTTTTATTTTATTTTTTAACCTTGAAGGATGATCACCTTATTTGTTTTTGTTTTTGTTTTTGTTTTTATCACTCTCTATTATGGATTTGTTAGCGGGGTTAAAAGCTCGTGCACTATACGATTTGAACACAAATACATTGGTGCATCTTATTATAATTGAAAAGTTAATAATCAAAAAAAATAAAAAACAAAAGCATTCCTTTCATAATTTCTAGATAATCAATTTTTTTTCCCCCAACTATTTAAGCCTAAAAAATTGTAGATAGAAATTGTTTCAAACGGCTTGGCATAAAATTTCAAAATGAAAGAAGTTATAAGTAATTTAGATAAGTTATATAAAATTGGCCATTGTATATGGTGTGTGTTTATGGAGAGCTAGAAATTGGGAAATAGAGAGGAATTTGTGAAAGGGGTGAGGATTGGGTTTTGGTGAAGTGGAGCTTTCGTTGCAAGTACTTCATCATCTGCTTCGCAAAAGTTAGGAATTAGAAAGCAATAATGTAATAGATGGACTCAATACTCCATGGGGGGTGTTTGTTTAGAGAGATTGAATAAAGAAATTATAATTCAGTGAACAGTTAGTCCTGAGATAAATAGTTTCTGATCTATGTAATTGAAAATAATGCTTATTTTACTATTAGTTTAATATTTAAATAGTCTCCGAAGTATTTAAATATGGGCAAATTACATATACCTTCCTTGAGGTTTGGCTAAATTACAGATACCCTCCTGAGGTTTTGGAAATTACATCCCGCCCCCCTAAGGTTTGTATTTTCATAACAATTTGCCTCCTGAGGTTTAAATTTCATAACAAATTATCCCCTAAGTTTTTATGCAAATATAGCATTTAGGGAGAAATTTGTAATTTCTCAAATCTCAGGGGGATATTTGTAATTTAGCCAAACCTCGAGGGGTATATGTAATTTGCCCTTTAATTAAAAATAACATTTATTTTACTATTAGTCTAATCTTTATTTTTCTTATCAAATGATGGACTAATAAATCTATTAGATATAGAGTCTAATTCCATGTCTCAATCGTAATAGATACATAGATATGGATTATAAATGGGACTGTGGGAGCCAATCTAATCCACGCAAGATCCAAGTTGTATGGTATGGTTTTAATGTCACGACTCATCACTCCATGTCGGTCATTCAGAAAATACATATGCTTGTTTGTTTGGCCATCATGTTCTGTCACTCTCTATGCATGCAAAGTTGCCATTTATACTATTTGTGTATATAAAAGAGTTGATAAAAAATCAATTGTCATTTGTACCATGAGTTTCCATACATATATCTCTAATTAATTTGCCATTTGTACAAGGCTTGTATATATCTTTTGTTTGGATATTCTCTGTCCTCTATTTCAAAGCCTTATGATTGAAAATTTATTATAATAGAAAAAATGAAAAATTTAATGATAAAGAGGATCTTTAATGTAATTTATCTATGGTGTTATAACTATTTTTATTCTGAGAATTTATATTAAATTATTTGATATAACTTTTATTAATAATTTATTAAGTAGAAATAATTTAAATAACTTGAAAAAACTGATTATCTATAATTTAAGCGACATGTACTTTTGATTTTGATTTTTTTATTATAAACTTTTAATTTACAATAAATAAATTATACCAAACATGTCTAAAATCTTTGATATATTGAAAATAACAGGGGAAAATACAATTCAGATTGATGATAAATTTTATAAATATTAATAATTAATATTATAAACTTTTTATGAACGTGAAATTTTTTTTTATAAAAAAATTCACTGGACTGTTCCCAAAATAATAAGCCCTAAAACTTGAAGGATACGCATTGTGAAGGACCAAGTTTGCAGCAAACAATCCAAAATTTCATCCAGCTGTCACCACGAGAGGAGCCACATGGCTTACAAATTCAAATGTGGACCTCATCCGCCTCACTTTACATCCACCCAACAATTATACTTTTTTTTTTTATTTTTTATTTTATTATAAAAATGTAATTCTATATCATTTTTATTATAAATTTTGTACACAAATTTATTGAGTATATCATTTTTATTGTAAAATCACTTTATATTTGTTAGATTTGTTTCGCATCGTATTTTTAATCCTCTTATGTTTGTTTAAAATAATAAGAGAAGTCTCTCCGTTTATTATCAATTAATTTTGAGTTAAATATTTTAATAACTTTTAAATTAATGGTGGCCTATTTGAAAAGTAAGTTAAAAGTTAATTTTTTTATTTTTTTTTAAAAAAAAAGTGTAAAAAATTAAAGAGGTGATGACTTAAAAAATTCAAAAAGTTAAAAAATTGACTTTTAACCTCCATGTCAAAAGAGGTTGGTTTTGTTTTTTTTTCTATTTGTTTTCTTGGGTTTGTTCTATATAGGTGGAATTCGGATGCCAATCTAATTGGGGTGTGTTTGTTTCCTCTAAACGAACTTTCTATACTATTCCTACAAACTTCAATATATTTTTATTTTGCCAATAAAAAAAAAAAAAATACAAAATATAATAGTTTGAATTTAAATTTAGGATAAATTACATTGACACCCCTAAGATTTGGACCAATTACATCATATCTATGATGTTTTAG
This sequence comes from Camellia granthamiana, assembly GCA_036172215.1. Taxonomy (NCBI): domain Eukaryota; kingdom Viridiplantae; phylum Streptophyta; class Magnoliopsida; order Ericales; family Theaceae; genus Camellia; species Camellia granthamiana. The sequence goes on from CM069914.1 coordinate 65,308,003, forward strand.
AAATCACATTCCTCCCTGTGTTTAATAGTTTCATTTTATAAAATCCATGCTTATATAAAATGCAACAACTCCTAGTTTAAAACCAAATAAAATTACATTGGAAAAAAATAGTAAAGCAAAGGAAAGGGAAAAAAAATGGAGGTAGTAAGTAAGATAAGAGAGAGTACATGAGTTCAATGTATTCATTCCGTCTAAATAATTACAGGAAGGTCAGTGTAATTTTCCAAACGTTAAGGAATTATATATATTAAATCCAAATCTTAAGAGTAAAAGCTTTTTGGTTAAAAGTTGATTAAAATTGATTATAATCAATTTTTATGAGAGAAGGAAATGGAATATAATCTGGGAAGTGGATTATAACCCACTTTCCAAAAGACTCCATAATTTAATTTTAGTTTTAATTTTAAACATAAAACATTAAATTATCACAATATATAATCATTGGAAGACTAATGATAGACTAATGATGCATTTTGATGGTGGCCACTCACACTAACTGTAAGTTTTCTTCCTTTTGGGAAAACTGGTTTAGTACAACGGCCGGGCTTATCCAACACTGAACAACCTAAGATCCACAAATCAGAGATGTTCAATTGCAATTGCTATGGGTGTTTGGCACAAGCTTTTTTTGGATTTTGGGTTAAAATTTATAAAATGACAAAATAGATTAAAATAGTCAATAAGACAAAATTTCATATTAAATTCATAATCATTTCACTTTTTCTTTCACAAACATCACATTCAATTACAAAAAAATCTAATTATCTTCCCAAACATAAAATTTTAGCCTACTAAAATAGCTAAAAACTAAAATAATCTAGTAAAATAACTTCTTCCCAAACACTCACAATATTTGTTATATATGATATAATAATTTGAGTAAAAGAAAGAATTTTAATACAATTATTGGGAAATTCTATGATACATATTTTTTTCATATATCTGAGTTATTTCTTTTGTATTATTTAATTATAACTTATTATGATATTGATTATAACTTAGTTGTAACCTACTATAATTGTTATTTTAGTTATGAACGAAAGAACTCTTTGATTATATCTGAAGTGATGTTTGATTATAACCCTTGATTATGATACATTGTGACATTAGTTATGATTCAATTATAACTTAGTGTGATTGTAAGGTCTCGTTTGGCAAGTGGTGATTTTAGCTAAAAAGTCAAAAAGTTACTAAAAAAATCAAAAAACCAATAATCTATACTAAAAAGTCAAAGATTTCATTTTCTCTCTACGTTTTACACATCTTTTCGTAAAAAACTAAAAAGTCATATCAAATATACTAATTTTTTTTACATCATATTTTTATTAAAAAGCCAAAAAATTATTAAAAAAACTTGTTGCCAAACGAAGTCTAAGTTTGGTTGTGATCAAATATGTTTTTTTGTTGTGCATCAAATATGTTTTGTTATTATTTATTAAGTTATGACAAAAAGTTATTAAATTATGATACTTCGAATATCAACATCACAATAACTTGGATATGATACACCTTTGTTGATGGGTGTGTTTTGTAACATTACTCTTAATTAAGTTTTTATTGGAATTCTTAAAATTTGACATTACCAAACAGGTTTGACATATTGTTAAATTTTAGCTAGAGTTTTATCTCTATTTTTTAGTGGAGGTCACAAATGCTATTTGTATTTAATTTTCTTGAGAAGGAAACAAAAGAAATATCATTTCGGTGGTGCTACGTGCACTAATTAGTGTATACACTAGTATACCAATTAATGTTATGATATTATTATTGATCAAATTTATTATACAAGGTACAAATATCTAAAACCATACAAATGATGCCGCATCATCTGTTAGTACACTAGTGTGTACATTAATTGGTACATATAGTATTATTCATATCCTTTAGAGCATGCTAAAATTTAATTTTCTCATGACATTTAATGACAACTTATTAAAACTATATTTTAATCATAAATTTAGCTAAAGATTTAAAAGAGAAATGAAAAAAATAAGTAAAATATTTTATTCACATTTCATCTTTTTTTTTTTTTTTTTCCTTTTCAAAATTTTTATCAAAATTCGTGATCCAAACTTAGCCTACGAATCGATTAAAGACTAAATAATGTCCAACAAATTAAAATTTCAATACAAATTTCACATATTCTCATACTCTTTTTTGTATATTTCTATACCAACATTACCACCCAAATAACCTGTTGGTAATTTTCTTTAAAGCAATTCAAACGCTCTTATTGACCCTTTTTGTAAAAAAAATGAAGAATTCAAGATGTACATAAATGAAACAAATCACCAATTAATATGTGGTGAGTGTGTTTTGTGCACCTTTGAATGATTGGTTTTTTGAGTATGTGGACCAAACAAAAAAAACAAACTTTAGAGATTCATATCTCTCATTATTCTTTTTTGTCAATAATTCTGTTGTATTTGCATATATATATATACACATATATTCAATGGGGTTACGTGATCTACGATGCTTGTACTTGTAGATAACAGTCACCCACATTTTCAAGCCATTACCACAATCTCTCTATTTTTTTTTTTTTTTAAAACTCTTGCTTCCTCATTTGAAAATGACATTTTTTTAACTTAGACTTTATTTGGCACGTGTTAAAATAAACATATGTTATTTTAACCTATTATTTTATTTGGGTGACAATCAGTTTTATTTGGATCATATTACATTTTTATCATATCATTTCAAACTCAATTCATATTTTAAATTTTTTTCGTAAAAAGTCAAAAAGTATGTTAATTTAACATTTTCAAAACATGCTTTTTATCCAACAAAATTCTTTCTGATTTAGGCCTCGTTTGGGAACAGGCTAATTTAATAACTTTTTGGCTATTTGGCTAAAATGTGATGTAAAAAAAACTAGTATGTTTGGGATGACTTTTTGGCTTTTTACGAAAAGATGTGCAAAAAATAGAGAGAAAATGGAATCTTTGACTTTTTGGTATGGGTTGTTGGCTTTTTGGCTTTTTTAGTAATTTTTTGACTTTTTGACTAAAATAGCCTCTTGCCAAACGGGGCCTTAGTTTCAAATAATTTATGCCCGGGAATGCTATGCTTAAGGCCGTGTTTGGCTAAAATATCCGTGCAAATATTATCGTACTCCAAATTTTAAATTCAAATCTCATCATTATGCGATAGAGTTTTTAAATCCTCCTATTCCGGACAATAAAAGTAAAAAAATTTGTCTAGGTTTGCTGTGACAAAGATATATTCTTGTCCTAAGTGAAATGTTAGGTTCTACTTTTTTTTTTTTTTTATTATTATTTTTATTAACAAAAAAGGAGGACAGCACCCAACAACAGACCACACAGAGGCTTGAGGACAAGCAGCCACAACCAACCCCTGTTAGCTTCAATTTGCACCACAAAAATAGAAGCTACCTTAGAGTTCCTTATGTCAAGATTTTACTTCTAATATTTATGTATATGAATCATACCAAGAACTAGAGCCCAATTATTGTAATATTTAAGAGATGTTTTAAGTATATCCGTACACGTCATAGCACTACAAAACAGTCTCACCATTTCTTGTAATATTTAGAAAAGTTTAAGTATACCCGATTTTCTTCTTGTTGCTCTCCTGTTGTATGGAGTATACTTTTTATGTAACTAATATGAGAATAGGGGGACCTACCCAATTTAAAAAGAAAATCCTTATACAATCCTCTTTCTTTTCTTTTTTTGTCAGTGAAAAAAAAAACATTTATTGATGAAAATTAAAATAAAAGTAGACAGAGATAAACATCATAAAGAAAGACGAGAGTATTAAGTATTTAAGTAAACTAAACAATCTCAACTAGATTGGCAGTGAAAAATAAATCCAATCATCTGCTATATATGACACCACAGTTGGTGAGAGACCAACCAAAGACAAAATAAAGAAAAGAAAAGAAAAACACAAACCAGATCAAATAGGCCCCAACAAAAATTCCACCCTGCCATATACTTTGGTCTCTTCTAGATAAGGAAAACAGGCACCAACTAGGTTCCTTGTAAGCATATGAAGCCATCCCAGAAAAACAGTCCCACAAAAATTGAAACTGCAAAGCATTCTGCATGCATCATAACAATCACAACCTAACTTCAAGGTCTTAGATTTGAAATCTCTTAGGTATAAATAATTTCTTAGGGCCAATTCATTTGACATTCCCGCAAGTAAACGGTGGGATTGGTCCCTTGACAAGTCTGTCCAATGGACCAAATATCGAGTTATGAAAAAAAAAAAATGATAGCGATCACAAGATATCCAAACCATTATCATTTCTTCTCCCCTCCTGGCATGCATGAAGCATCTATCATTGGCAGGGACAGACCCAAAATTCTAACGTAAGGGGCGAACATATATATTAACGAATATTTTAAAAGGAAAATATAAATTACAACATCGATTTTTACTGATATAAAATGTGAAAAATATCATAAAAACATATATATATATATATATTATATTCATGTTGAGTTACAAAAAATAGGAATTGTAAGACAGTTTATGATCCCTAATGGTGAGAAATCATTTTTTTTTTTGGGTCCAAATTGTTAAATTTTATAGTTCAAACCTCTCGTTTTCATAGATATAAATGTGTAGACTATGTAACCACTTAATCATTTTTATAACTTAAGTGGGCAAATATGTATAATTTAAAAATAATCAATAGCTAATATTGGTATATAAAAGAAATTCTTAAAATCAGCGATGACCCCCTCTTGGCCTCTTTGAATCCATCCTTAATCATTGGCTAACAACAACCCATTCATCAACAGCAGCCATAAGATTCCGAAGCATAAAGAACTGACCTACTACAGTCAACACCAGCTCAAAAAACCCTGTTCCACACCAGCCAGACTCAGCAACTCCTTCATGTGTATGGCCTTCTGAGATTTCAAATTTATTAAATGTGTCTCAAAAGAAAATGTACATAACAGAGAATTTTGAGTGTGGATAGAAAAACTCTGCCTTTGGATCTACTTTAAATTTTTATTTTAATTTTTGTCGAACTTGTTTGAGGAAAATCGTTTAGGCTCGGAGTTCCAGTCAATTTTAGTCCTCTTCAGTTTGCATTCAATTTTTAACATCACACTTGATGCAAGTGAGAGGATAATTTATAAGTAAATTGGGCCGAGCTGGGTAAGTGGGCCGATCTGTGGGCCACGGTAAGAGAGGCCGGGTAAAAGGGCCTAGAAGTTAGCCCGGTCTAAGAGAGCTCTACAGTTAGCTCGGTCACCACACTCAGAGCGGTAACAGTTAGCTCGGTCGTACCATATTGAGCCGAAGTATGTTAAGCTTTCCTCAGAACCTTGCTATTGGTTAGCACGGTCCAAACTCGTTGTGGATAGTGCGGTCTCAGACAACCCAATTGGAATATGTCAAACCGAGGTACACGCAGTAAAAGGAAGAACTGAGCTAGTGGGAGCTCGGTCCAGTCTGCGGCTTTAGCATGGCCATGTTATCTCGGTCGTATTGACATCCAACCGTGGTAGAACCATCTCACTTGGTTTAAGCAGTGAGGGGGGTGTTGAAGGATAAGCAATATCCTTCAAGAATGTGATTCCTAGGAGGACTTTACATGGAGGAGTAAGAGTCCTACTTGGATTGTGCCACGCGGAACCTATAAAAGCTCATAGCATCACCTATGGAGAGGTAACACAACTTTGATTCCCGAATACACAGAGCTTTTGTCTATTTGTCTATTTTGCTGACTTAGGCATCGGAGAGGTATCCGGCACACACCTGCCGGCTAGCTCACGCTTGTGTTTTCAGGGAGTAAAGCGACGACGTTTGGAGAAGCGCAGACTTGATCAACAGGATTATACGAGAAGGTTTATTTCTTTCTCATACAATTGGCGCCGTCTGTGGGAACATCAGACAAAGAACAAAAACCTCTTGATCAAGTTTCCCTCGCTAATTGGGAGCAATGGCGCACAGCGAAGATTTGCCGCAGTCCGCCATCGACGGACAAACCCCAGAGGGGGGTGGGAGGCGCGAAGGTTTGCCTTCTATCCCTCCCATGGCGGACTTAGAACCCTAGCGACAGAACCCCCGGAGGGATGCAAGGGGGAGGCGGAACAACAGCCCCCGTCGCTCTCGCTCACAAAGTCCTGAAAGGCAGAGGCGAAGAATCGACCCTCAAGCCCTGGATGATCGTGTAAAAGAGCAGGATGAACTAATAAGGAAGATGGCGGCGGACATGGAGGCTATGAAACGCCAGATCAAAGGAAAATGGGTGGTGACAGGAGTGGGGCGCAAAAGCAACACGCCCCCTCGCCACTCGGAGGATCGTGGTAGGCATACCACACCGTCACAAGTAGAGAGTAGAAGCCTCAAAACAGGCGATACTCAATCCAGGACTTTCAGGACTCGTTACTCTAGGTCTGAGAGAACGATAACTCTGAGGTCATACACTGAAGGAAGCACCTATCGGTCATCGCGCACGCACCAGACATCATCCAGGCAGACGGAATTGTCTAGATCGTCCGACTTACGAACTGTGCTAGAAGAAAGGGCACGATGGAAAAAGGATACCAGGGCGCGCAACCCGCGCAGAGTCTTAACCCTTCAGCAGTTGGCTCCTCGGACGCATGGAAGCGTCGAGGTAGGAATGCCAATAACGCGCCCAGCTTATGAACCGACAGACAAAGCCTTAGCAAGACTACAGACCTCGCCGTTCGTTCCGGCAATTGAGAACGCGCCCCTGCCTGCCGGCTTCCTTCAGCCCAAATTTACCATGTATGAGGGAAAGACAGACCCCTACTCGCACTTAAGCCACTTTCACCAGGTCATGGCAGTATCCTGACGGAACGAAGCTTTAATGTGCATCCTATTCCCATCCAGCCTTGGCGACCTAGGTTTAACCTGGTTCGAAAGGCTACCAGAAGGCAGCATAGCCTCCTGGGCACAATTGGCAGAGACATTCGTGACAAGGTTCAGAACGAACACCAAGACGCCGGTGGAGACCGACTAACTACTCTCCATTGACATAGGCGACAAGGAGACGTTGAGGTCATACAACAGTTGCTATTGGGAGACCTTCAACCAGATAGGAGATTGCCCCACAAATCTCGCCATCGCACAGTACAAAAGAGGTCTTCCAGTTGGAAACAGGCTGAGGGACTCAATTACAATGACGTCCCCCCTCACAATGGAAGCCTTAATGGAAAGGGTACACCAGCATATTCGGGTGGAGGAGGATGGCGCCCGTGTTAAGGCAAAATCTGGTGCAACAGCAGCACCAGATAAGAAGACTACAGCAAAAGTCAACACGGTAGAACGTCCAAGCAAGAACGGGCGAGACAGACGAGACAACGGAGAGGACCAAGATAAAATATGGTTGAGAGTCCACACTACCATTACCACGGTATTCAAGAAACCAATCTACGAAATTCTTAGTGAGATACGTGATGAACCTTTCGTCAGGTGGCCAGCTAAGTTAGGAAAAGCGCAAAAGGACTATGACGAAAGATCCCGGTGCACCTTCCATAAGGAAAAAAGACACCGCACTGAGAATTGTACGCCATTGAGACAGCATCTGGAAGAGTTAGTAGCAGCTAGGCATCTGGACCAGTACATTGAGGGAGGGACACAACTAGCCCCCCAGAACCACGATCACCCAGACGGAATGCCGATCGACGCCCCACCTCAAGGCGTGATTAACGTAATACATGGGGTATTCGAACCTAAGCGGGTATGTGAGCTTAGGGGAATAATCAAGAAGGCTGAGCACCTAAGGGAGGTATTAAGTGTGCAACCTACCATCAAAAAGGAGAGAACAGAAGCCACGAACGTCATATCCTTCTCAGACAGAGACTTGGCAATGATATATTGCCCTCACAATGATGCACTGGTCGTCACACTCCGCGTCATGGATTACGACATCAAACGGATTTTGATCGACCAAGGAAGCTCGTGCGAGATTATGTATTACGAAACTTTCAAACAACTGAAACTAAATGACAAAGACTTGGCGCTTGCCGTATCTCCCCTGATCGGGTTCAACTCAATGCCAGAGTGGCCAGTCGGCAAGATAATCCTCTCAGTCAGAGCAGGAAGCATGACTAAACAAGTGGAATTCTGGGTATTGAAAGTGCCCTCCACTTACAACATAATCTTAGGAAGGACATGACTGCATGCCATGCGATCGGTAGCGTCAACCTACCATCAAGTAATGCGGTTCCCCAACGAAGCCGGAGTAATAGAAGAGGTCTTTGGAGATTAGATCATGTCCAAACAATGCTTCGTCACCGTAAACGGAAGCCGCGCTGCCAGAGGGTTTGTTCAAATGGTGGAAGAACTAGAGAGCAATGAATTATTTGCGGATGTTGGCAAAGCCGTTGAACAGAAGGCAGTGGAAGACTTGATACAGGTAAGAATAGATGAAAAGAACCCGGAAAAGTTCTTTTTGCTTGGCTCATCTATGTCCAGCACTGAGAGGATAGAGGTCATGGAATTCTTGACCTCTAACATCGAGGTGTTTGCCTGGACGCCGTATGACATGCCTGGCATTGACCCAAACTTCATCTGTCACCAATTAAATGTCCACCCAACTGCCAGACCAATTATACAGCGCACTTGCAGATCGGCACTCCACCATGCCGAGACAGTGGCGGAAGAGGTAGAAAACCTGCTAGAAGCAGGAGCTATCAGAGATGTGCACTACCCCAGATGGATCTCCAATACAGTAGTGGTGCCAAAGAAGAATGGAAAATGGCATGTCTGCGTGGACTACAAAACAGTCAACAAGGCATGCCCAAAGGACAGCTTTCCTCTACCACGGATAGACCAACTGGTAGATCTGACGGCAGGACATAACTGTCTTAGCTTTCTTGATGCGTACAGAGGTTACCATCAGATCGCTATGTATGAGCCAGACCAGGAGGTCACCTCTTTTACGACGCCAAGAGGACTGTATTGTTACAAGGTCATGCCCTTTGGCCTTAAGAATGCAGGGGCAACATTCTAACGGATGGTCACCAAGATGTTCGAACCATTATTAGGCAGAACAATGGAAGCCTACATCGACGACATGGTGGTCAAGAGCAAGGATAAGAATGACCATCTCAGGGACGTAGGCGAGATGTTTCAGATCCTGAAGAAGCACAAGCTACGCCTTAATGCATTCAAGTGTGCGTTCGGCGTAAGATCTGGCAAATTCCTAGGCTTCCTAGTGACCAACTGAGGTATAGAAGTAGACCCCTCTCAGATCAAAGCAATCCAAGATCTAGAGAGGCCCAACTCAGTAAAAGAAGTGCAACCTCTCACCGGCATGGCAGCTGCACTCAACTGGTTTATAAGTCGGTCGTCAGACAGATGTCGATCATTTTTTCAAGCATTAAAGGCCATGTTTGAGTGGGATGAAGAATGCGACCGCGCCCTAGAAAACTTAAAAGAATATATGTCTTCTCCACCATTACTAGTGACCCCAATACCTGGAGAGGAACTATTTCTATACCTGGCAGTTTCACAGCACGCAATTAGCGCAGTGTTGGTCCGAGCGGAAGGAATCCAACATCTGCCCATCTTTTATGTTAGCAAGACATTGCTGGGCGCAGAAACCAGGTACTTACCATTGGAAAAATTGGCCTTAGCCTTGATGATGGCCTTAAGGAAGTTGTCGCATTACTTTCACGCCCACACCATAATTGTTCTTACAGCCTTTCCATTAAAAGCTTTGTTTGAGAGAGCGAACTTTTCTGAGCGAATCTTGAAATGGCAGTTGAGTTGGGACAGTTTGACATCAAGTTTCAATCCAGAACTGCGATAAAAGCCCAAGCTTTGGCAGACTTTTTCGCAGAATTCACTCCAGGAAGTCATTACACCTGCCCAGTGGACTTGACTAATACAACCAAGGGGATGGAAATTGTCGCCGGAATAACGCAACCCCTGGTACAGGATACCCAGTCAGATCCTAAGGCAGACCAGAGTGAGCAAAGAGAGGAAGAAGCAAACAATGCTACACCAAGCAAAAACTCATCAACAGATAAAGGCTTGGTACAATCAGATAATGAGGGGCAAACGGCAAGCATGGACCTTGAAGAAAACACTAGCAACACTCATGACCCCAAGACATCATCTGATCCATCCACTTGCTGGAAACTGTTCGTTGGAGAGATGTGGAAGCTCTTTGTGGATGGAGCGTCCAACAGGCATGGAGCAGGACTGGGCATAGTCCTCATCTTACCAGATGACCTAATAGTAGAGCAAGCAGTCAACCTTGGCTTCCCAGCATCAAATAATGAAGCGGAGTATGAAGCGCTTCTGGCAGGCCTAAAATCAGCATTCTACATGAAGGCCACCGAGCTAATGGTTTACAGTGACTCACAGCTAATGGTAAACCAAATTTTAGGCGACTACGAGGCAAAATATGACAGGATGACTAAGTACCAAGAGTTAGTCAGAAAGGAGATCAAGAAATTTGAAGTAGTGCGAATAGAGCAAATCGGCAGGGAAGAAAACAGCAGAGCGGACAAACTAGCAGGCTTTGCTTCGATGGCAGATACATCTATCCCTCATCCGTTACTGATTGACTACCTACCAAGACCAAGTATTGAAGAACCCGAAGTAGAAGAGGTATGTTGTGCCGAACTAGGCCCTTCATGGATGGATCCCATTATAATATTCTTAAAAAACGGCGTCTTACCGGAAGAAAAGAAAGAGGCCAACAAAATAAGAGCAAAGTCACAGCGATTTTGGCTCTCCCCATCAATGGCCTTGTACAAGAAATCCTTCGCAGGACCGTACCTAAAATGTGTCCACCCCAGCAAAGTTGAAGCATTCTTATTCGAGATACACGAAGGCGTATGCGGAAGTCATCAAAGAGGAAGATCATTAGCTTACAAAGCCATTTCGCAAGGATATTGGTGGCCATACATGCAAGCAGACTCAAAGAAATATGTTAAGAAGTGCAAGAAATGCCAGAAGTTTGCACACCAAATACATCAACCAGCCAGAGAGCTTCTATCCTTAACTAGCCCATGGCCCTTCACAATGTGGGGCTTGGACATAGTAGGACCACTTCCAACAGCACCTGGTAACAGAAAGTTCTTTCTTGCAGCAACAGACTACTTCACAAAGTGGGTGGAGGCAGAAGCACTAGCATCAATAAAGGAGAAAGATGTGAAGAAGTTCGTCTGGCAGAATATCATCACTCGGTTCGGTATACCAAAAGCTCTAATATCAGATAACGGCACTCAGTTCGACGGCAAAATTTTTAGAGGCTTTTGTGAAGAATACAAGATAGAATTCTACAACTCTACACCGGCATACCCCCAAGCAAATGGCCAAGCGGAAGCATCAAACAAAGTCATCTTGGATGGATTGAAGAAAAGGTTAGAGAAAACAAAGGGCAAGTGGGCTGAGGAGCTTCCCCATGTTTTATGGGCTTACCGTACCACACCTCGGCGGTCTACTGGAGAAACACCTTTTTCCTTGGCCTATGGCATGGAAGCAGTAATCCCACTGGAAGTTGGCCTCCCTACAATTAGAAGTGAAAATTTTGATCCAGACTTAAATAGAGAAGCCATAGCATTGGAACTCGACCTTGCAGAAGAAAGAAGAGAAAAAGCACTGGTTCACATTGCCTTGTACCAGTAAGAGTTGTCCAGAAAGTATAACAAAACAGTACATTCGAGACAATTCAAAATCGGAGATTGGGTACTGCACAAAGTGATGGGAAACACCTTGGTACCCGGAGATGGAAAGTTAGGGCCTAATTGGGGAGGACCTTACAAGGTGGTTGGATTAGCAGGAAAAGGGGCATACCACTTGGAAGATGAAGATAGCAAAACCATTCCCAGGCCATGGAACACTGCCAATCTCAAACTATTTTATTTTTAGCTTTTTCTTTCAAGTATTTGTAATTTTTTCTTTCTTTCTCAATAAAACAAGTAGTTTCTTTTCAGTATAGTTGTTTCCTTCTGTAAAAGATTGTTTTAGTGAGTTAGGCGCACTGAAAGCATAGTTGGCCGGAATAACCAACTTTGCACTCTCTTCAGCTAAGATTAGGATCAGTGCTGAAGAAGTTGGCTGGAAAAACCAACACCTCTTCTAAGCCCGGGATAAGGATCCAAGCTGCAGGACGTTTGGTCGAAATAACCAAACACTTTATTCTAGGTTGGCAGGAATAACCAACTTAGAGGTTGGTTGGAATAGCCAACACCTCTCCTAAGCCTAGGATAAGGATCCAGGCTGCAGGATGTTTGGCAGGAATAACCAAACACTTCACTCTAGGTTAGCAGAAATAACTAACTTAGAGGTTAGCTGGAAAAACCAACACTCAGTGCTCCTCAGCCGAGATAAGGATCAAGGCTGAAGAGTGGTTGGCTGGAAAAATCAACACTTAGTGCTCCTCAGCCGAGATAAGGATCAAGGCTGAAGAGTGGTTGGCTGGAAAAACCAACACTTAGTACTCTTCAGCCGAGATAAAGATCAAGGCTGAAGAGTGGTTGGCTGGAAAAACCAACACTTAGTGCTCCTCAGCCGAGATAAGGATCAAGGCTGAAGAGTGGTTGGCTGGAAAAACCAACACTTAGTCCTCTTCAACTGAGATAAAGATCAAGGCTGAAGAGTGGTTGGCTGGAAAAACCAACACTTAGTGCTCCTTAGCCGAGATAAGGATCAAGGCTGAAGAGTGGTTGGCTGGAAAAACTAACAGTTAGTACTCTTCACCCGAGATAAAGATCAAGGCTGAAGAGTGGTTGACTGGAAAAACCAACATTTAGTACTCTTCAAATCGAGATAAAGATCAAGGCTGAAGAGTGGTTGGCTGGAAAAACCAACACTTAGTACTCTTCAAACCGAGATAAAGATCAAGGCTGAAGAGTGGTTGGCTAGAAAAACCAACACTTAGTACCCTTCAACCGAGATAAAGATCAAGGCTGAAGAGTGGTTGGCTGGAATACAACTTATTGCGATCTTCAGCCGAGGTACAGACCTAGGCTGAAGAGGTTGGCAGGTATTATCAGAGATTTCAAGGTTAATCCCGAGATAGGTATCTCGGCTGGAAAATATTATACTTCATTCAGATTACAATTGGAAAGAAAAGGCAAGCACAGATCAAACCGAAATAAAAATTGAAACAAAGAAGATTTCATTAGAAATTCAAATCAAGTACAAAAGGTGGGGCCTCAGCCCGGTTACAATTTCTTTCCAAAAGCTAAAAGAAGAAAATACAAGATTACGCAAAGAGGTCATCAAGATCCGTATCCAGTTTAACTCGGAGCCCGGTTTTAGCTGGTAGTTCGGTCGTTAAGTCTTCTACCGGTGGCTCTACCCGAGCTGGCTGAACAACGGGATCATTGACGACCGGGGCATTGTTAGGCTCAGTTTCTTCTTCATTATCCTCAGCTTGAAGGAATTTTTGTTGAATGGCGGCCGTATACTCTGCCATACAGCCCAGTATGAAGTACGGTGGAGGGTTCAGGAAAACCTCAGTCTCTAGACCGTGACTGAGATGTTCCATAGCCGCCTTCCACCCACACTTGAAAAATAGATCCTTAGCGGCTTCACACTGCAAGATATACGTGGCTTCGCCTTCCTTGTAACCGCGGTCTTCCGCATCCTCAACCTTCTTCTCCAACTCGGTTATCTCAGCATTCTTTTTTCCCTCAAGCTTGGCCAGCTCACGCAGGTATTTGTTTTTCATCACGGCTAGGGCCTTTTGTTTATCAGCATCAGCCGAGGTAACTAATCCGATGAGTTGAGCCACCTCGGTCTCTGGCTCAGCCATCTTTTGTTGGGACTCTTTTAGCTCGGCCGTTTTTTCATTAGCCTCGGTCATGGCCTGCCTAGTGGTTTTTCGAAGTTCCAACACTTGCTTGTGAGCGATGTGGTTTTTCTGTATGGCCTGTAAAAGGATGGTAAGAAACTCTTAAGTAAAACCGAGCCAAAAGTTGTAAAAATTCGAAAGAGAAGTAAAGGAGCTACTTACCAGCACCATTGACTTTGTGGATGAGCGAAGGGCCTTCAGCTCGGTTAGGTGGTCGTGGTGCTTCATGTCGGCGGGAAGGCAAACGCTTTTGGCAAGGTTGAATGCCATCAAGTGGTCTTTTTCTGCGACTACTGAGTCAGAATCCTTGATAGCACGGTTCTGAAACGTGATCTTTGGTACCCACTTTGAAGAGCTAGCTCGGTCTGAGCGCTCAGGTGGGGGGCTTGGTGGAGTGGTTTGAGGCACCACGGTTTCATCCTCGTCAACAAGGCGTGGCTCGGTTATGGAAGTCCAAGCACGCTTGCTTGCCCGAGATGATGAAGGCTGGTGGAATGGTAAGGCTACCACGGTCTCCTGTGTTTGACCGGCTGGTGGTACCTCGGGCTGGTTTGTCTCGGTGATGAGGGCTCTTACGGCTCTCTTCTTGGCCATTTCTTGCTCAGCGGTTAGAGGGATCAGATTGATTTAAGGCAAGGTTGGGTCCGGTTCAGGAGAGGCTTCCAACAAAAAGTCAGTTACCTTGGTTTTTCGTTTGCTGCTGTATCGGTAAGTCGGCTCAAAATTCAGTAGCTCTGTCCAACTTCTGTTTGGATATCGTAGCGTGGCGCGAAGTACATTCAAGTTGGGGTAGCTGTATTAGGACTTGAGAAAGTTTAAATCTGCATGAAGGAAGACAACAGTTAGTACGGTTTAAGATAGAAAACCGAAGTAAAGAAAAACATGGAATTGAGCCGAGATAATCCTACCAACTACACCCTTGTTCCAATTTATTCTGTCGCCCGGGATCTGGGCTTGTTGGTCCTCAAAATTCCTAGATACCCAAAAGAAATCATCATCATTTACATCCTTGTCCGGGGTATTCTTTATTATCTTTTCACGCCGGCACCTTATTCTAAGATAGTAAACCTAGCCATCTTCAGCCGAACTTATGGAGTATTGGTGGAAGAGCTCGGCAAGACCGAGATTAAGGCTAGCCCGGCAGTTTAGCTCGGCTATGCCGTTTATTATGCGGTAAGAATTGGTGGAAAGTTGGGTAGGGCAAAGGTTTGTTTGTCTGAGGAATTCACAAAGAAGAGGCTGTACAGGGAATCTTAGTCCGGTTTCTACAATGGAAAGAAGGGTAAAGGGAACAAAGCCAGGGTTCCCCCAGGGGGTGGTATCTAGGTCGGCCAAGGTGAGATGGACATCATCAGGGATATGGTAGTCCCTTCGGAACTCGGTCATGGCCCCTGGTGAGTTTACTAAAAACCTATATTTACCCATTTGCTATTAAATTATGAATAAATTAGCTCAAGTATTAGCTCGGTCGAGAAATGACACTGAGTAGCTCGGTTGAGCGCTCAAAGGAGTGCTTGGGTAACCTAGTCAGAGTCTGCAAAGTGAAAAAGAAAGGTGTTAAGCACAGATCGTTGGACCGTGCTAAAAGAAACAAAGGCAAGATAAATGAAGTCCTAGCTCGGCTACGTTGGATGCTATCCAGTCTTAGCTCGGTTTAAGCAAGGGGCTTTAGCCCGGTTGAGCCTTTGGGGCAGCATTCTTAGTTCGGTTTGAACTAAGGGAGCTGGTTTAGCCCCAAGTTTTAGCTCGGTCGGTGGTTGAAGCTTTCTAGCGTGGTATTGCGCAAACTTAGTACGGTCCGATAGCTCGGTTAAAAGAAACGAAAGGTCCCTAACCTAAGGAAACCGCAAGTATGGCGTGAAGTTTTAGTGCGGTTATTGGGTGTGGCTAGGCTTGCATCTAATACAAACAGTATCCTAATTCAATTGATGTGTGATTTTGGATCAAATATAGTATTTTTTCAGATTATTCGTAAAATCCAGTGGTTATGATTACAGAGGTTTTTTCAGAAAAATGGAAGCAAAAGTCAAATACGTGTTTTGAAAATCATATAAGAACGCATGCTATGCATTGCAAAACAAGAACGAAATCAACGGAAAGGAAAGAGATTTGAGTCACTTACCAATTCAAAATGGAGGAACTGAAGGTGAAAAAGATCCCAGCAAGAACACATGCTCCACAGTTGCAAGAGAATGAAGGAGAAGAAGCTCAGAGAGAGAAAATGATGAATAGTTGACGTGGTAGATTCAAAATGAGTAGTTTTTGCGTAAAGAAGGAGAAATTGGGCGGGACTATTCAAAATACGTGAAGTACGAAGACGGCGTGACAGCTGCATTGGGCCAATGAGAGTGTGCCACGTGTTCTTGGAATAAGAAGCGATTCAGTTATAGCGACTGAAGAGACGTTTTGACCGGACAGAAGGGTAGCCCGGTGTGGATTTAGCTCTGTTGAAAAGCTAAAGTTTTTAGCTTGGCTAGTAAAAGATAATCCCTATCATGCTGCGCAGATGGGATTAAGGGGCAATTAAGAGGGTAATTTATAAAGAAATTGGGCCAAGTTGGGTAAATGGGCCGAGCTGGGTAAATGGGCCGATCTGTGGGCCACAGTAAGAGAGGCCGGGTAAAAGGGCCTAGAAGTTAGCCCGGTCTAAGAGAGCTCTACAGTTAGCTCGGTCACCACACTTAGAGCGGTAACAGTTAGCTCGGTCGTACCATATTGAGCCAAAGTATGTTGAGCTTTCCTTAGAACCTTGCTATTGGTTAGCACGGTCCAAACTCGTTGTGGATAGTGCGGTCTCAGACAACCCAATTGGAATATGTCAAACCGAGGTACACGCAGTAAAAGGAAGAACTGAGCTAGTGGGAGCTCGGTCCAGTCTGCGGCTTTAGCATGGCCATGTTATCTCGGTCGTATTGACATCCAACCGTGGTAGAACTATCTCACTTGGTTTAAGCAGTGAGGGGGGTGTTGAAGGATAAGCAATATCCTTCAAGAATGTGATTCCTAGGAGGACCTTACATGGAGGAGTAAGAGTCCTACTTGGATTGTGCTACGCGGAACCTATAAAAGCTCATAGCATCACCTATGGAGAGGTAATACAACTTTGATTTCCGAATACACAGAGCTTTTGTCTATTTGTCTATTTTGCTGACTTAGGCATCGGAGAGATATCTGGCACACGCCTACCGGCTAGCTCACATTTGTGTTTTCAGGGAGTAAAGCAACGATGTTTGGAGGAGCGCAGACTTGATCAACAGGATTATACGAGAAAGTTTATTTCTTTCCCATACAGTAAGCATAAAATAAGGTTATATAAATCGGTGATTTATAATCATCTTATTGATACATATTTTAGGCATACTTGCAGTTGTAAGATAATGAATTAAATATTATATGATGATCCAATAGTTTTTTTTTTTTTTTTTTTTTTTTGAGGTTTGGATGATCCAATAGTTAGAATTTTATAATAAGATTATATGAAGTATATTAACAGCACATCCACTCTTTTAATCAGCTTCACTTCAGCTGCTCTATCGGATTCTCATATCTTTGCTGCTACGGATGTTAATTATTTCAATATATAAGCAACTGATCCGCGTACTACACTTGTTATTTTTTATAAAAAAATATTTAGTGGTACAGTATGTACGTTATAAAAGAATAATTTTTCATTGTAATTTAAAATTAAAATCAAAATATGATTTTAATTATTTATTTTGATAATATTGAAACTATCGTTCTATAAAAGTGTTACTTCAATACTTATATATATTAATTTGAATTAAATTATTTGTATATTTTAATAATTTTAGTTCTATCGTATTATAAAAGTGTGATTATCATATAATAATTTTGTATGATATATATTAAATTATAAGATAGTAAAATAAATACTCATTTTGAGATTAAAAATAATTTTTAAATTAGAAGAATAATTAGTAACATAAAATCAAAAGTAATTCTAATTATTTAATTTTCTTTTATATTCATTTCGAAAATAAAAATGTGTAGAAATAGAAACTATAAAAAATTTATTGAAAAAATTAAATATAAATATCACTACGCCAAAACAGGGCATTAACGGCGGTTTTTTTAACGGCGGTAACGAAAACCGCCGTTAAAGGTACTATTAACGGCGGTAACGAAAACCGCCGTTAATACTGCCGTTAATGTATCATTAACAGTGGTTTCGTTACCGCCGTTAAAAAAACCGCCATTGAAAGTGTCTTTAACGACGGTAATGAAACCCACTTTTAACGGCGGTAACAAAACCGCCGCTAATGCCCAACCATTACCGTCGTTAATGATGGCGGTCTTTGCCGGCGGAGCTCCGGCGAAACTCCGGCGTGCTCCGGCGAGTTCCGGCGAAACCATCTACAATAAAGTAAAAGTAATGTTTAAATATTTATTTAGGAAATATATTTCATGAAGAGTGGCTGTGGTAGAGTGGTTGGTGTGGGTGGATGAGAGTTCTTGGGTTCAAAACTTGGGGAGTGCAAGAAGAAAGAATTATTTTTTTGAAAAATTTGAACCTATTTACGGCGGTAAAAAACCGCCGTTTTTGGTCGACTTTTAACGACGGTAATTTGCCTTTTTACGACGGTTTCACTTTTTCCGACATGCGCATAAACGGCGGTAACGAAACCGCCGTTAATACCGCTGTTAAAGGCTTTAACGGCGGTTTTACAGGCTTTAACGGCGGTAAAAAACCGCCGCTAAAGCCCAATTTTGGCGTAGTGTATGTTGTAGTTAGATTATTTTATAATGATTTTATATGATATATATTAAATTATAAGATAGTAAAATGTCAACTATATAAAATAAATTCAACAACGACTAACTAATAAAGAATCTCATAACAACATCCAAATCCAAAAAGGAAAAATAAATGAAAACATTCACACGATAGATACATCTCAATATGTAGTGATTAATATCTGTAATATGATGTCAAAATATAGAAGAATTTACTGTTCAGTAATTGAAAAAGTAACTCAAGCAGTAAATCCAAACTTTAACTGTTTTTTGAGCGTATCATTGTTGTGAGTTGTGATTATATAAAATAATGTAAGAAAGATTTTGTACAATCAAAGTATAATCCATACAGAATTGGTAGATAGATTTAA
This sequence comes from Camellia granthamiana, assembly GCA_036172215.1. Lineage (NCBI taxonomy): Eukaryota > Viridiplantae > Streptophyta > Magnoliopsida > Ericales > Theaceae > Camellia > Camellia granthamiana. Next base: position 65,326,903 of record CM069914.1, read on the forward strand.
TGTAAAATTCAAATTGGGTTTGTGAAAGAAGTATTTCTTAAATAGACTACATATAAAATTGGTATTGGATTTGTAGATTTTCTGAATTTACGATGAAAAATATAAGAAAAATAACTATTTCTGAAATAGAGTCTATATAAAATAAGTAAAGTTAGTATAATTTAAATTGGGTTTGAGTTTGTGTAGAACTTGAAAATTCTAAGGTTGCGTTTGGTAGAGTTTTGTAATTATGATTTGAGAGTATGAGTTGTATTTTGAGTTTGTGGGGTTTGGAATTATGATTTGAGTGTGGAAAATTTGTTTGGTAAAGAGTTTTGAAAATAGTTTTGAAAAGAGTTTTCATTTGAGTGGGAAATTGTTGATGTGACATTTGATATTTGATACAAAAATTTATAATTCATAACTAAACATACAACTCAAAATTATTTTAAAGCACATAAAAAATTTAAAAAATTTCAGAAAATGTTTTTTTCGATTATATAAAAATTAACATATCAATTAAAAAAAAAAAAAAAAAAATTTCACTATTCCGGTCAACCGGCTGGACGACCGGTTAGGCAAAATTTGCAAAAAAAAAATTCTGAAAAGCGCGCCTAAGACAGAGCTCTCTGCAGAGTTTTGGAAATATGATTCCAAAACTCCTACCAAATATCATATTCACATGTAGGTGTGGAATCACGTTTACAAAACACAAACAAATAGAGCCTAAAATTTTTGAAATATTGATTTGTGATTATATTCTAATTTTAAACTATGAATAACAATTCCAATCAAACAATCAAAGACAAATCAACACAATGATTTAATGTGAAAAAATCACAATTGGAGCACAATGATTTAATGTGAAAAAATCACAATTGGAGTGCCTCCAATTGTGATAAAAAAAAAATTACGAGCCAAAACCACAAAACAAGAAGATAAAAAGGGAATTACACAAGTGTATCCTCAATTACTTAGCGAATTTACGCCCAAATTGAACCGATCTCAATGTGCCTCTTCCACCACCGTCTTCACCTCAGAATTTTCTTACCCAACGTTGAATCCACAACGCCAATGTCAAATCCACGATGATAAGTCACTCCGGAATCTACTAAAGTTTCAGACCCAAATTTCTCAGAATCTACCGAAAAATAACTCTTCCTTTTGTAAATAATGAAAAACAAACAAATCCCTTGGTGATGTTGATAAAAAGTTCATGGATCCAATGACCACTCTTAAATGATCAAGGAAACACTCATAAAGCACCCTTAAATATAAAACACTTTGTTTTTTCTTACTCTCTGAAAATTTGGACGGCTCAAATTCTAAAACAAGTAAACAACGTACTTCATAGTAAACTGGATCATGAAAACTGCTCGAGTAGTGTGAGTAAAGGCGGTGCAAAACATATAGTCTGATCGTTCGAGCGCAACAATTACTGCTCGAGAGGTAAAACTTGTTTTGCAAAAGTTCAGATGTTTTGCAAAAATACTGGATGATCATTTTCTCTACTTGAGCGCACAAATGACCGCTCGAGTATCAAACAACTTTGATTGCATTTTTACTTTTTGCTTCGCTACCCGAGGCCTGTCATAGGGCGTTGCCTTTTGGATCCCTACGAGCTGACCGGGCAGCTCGATCCCTGTATATAGTTAGCGAAGTGGCAAACATGCAAGGATCAAGATCACAAACTCCTATGTATAGACACAATTTGGGTTTGATTCGCATCTAAACACTCATAGTCTCACTGAAATAAAAGAGCGAATGAAATTACAATTGAAAGGAGTTTTGTCAAACGAGATTGTTAATTACAAACACCTAATAGAACTTTATATTTAAATAGAAAATGCATGTTGATGTGTCTTTTTCTTCTCAAATAGAGTCTATATAAAATAAGTACAGTTAGTATAATTTAAATTAGGTTTGCGTTTATCTAAAACTCTATATAAATGGAAAATACATGATGTATTTTTTTTAGAAAAAACATGCCCTTGGAATTGTCTTGAGGTGGGCAATATTTAAAAAAGGCTTATTGGTTAAATTAATATAAATTAATTAGGAGAGTTTGCGTCAAGAAGTAAAACTATGAGAAGGTAATGGCTTGTTTGGTTTAGTTTATAATTGTTTATAATTTTTATTTTATTTTATTTTAAATTTTTGTATTAAAGTGTTTGGTATAGTTTCTGTTTATAATTGGTTATGAGATAAAAATAACTTAAATAAATTGATTATTGATAGATTGGGGACTAGATGCTTTAGTTTATGTTTTTGTGGGTGGTGATTTTTGACCACACTGCTAAACAGGAACTCAGCAGGAGAGCACAGGCAGAATAGATCACGCCCGAACAACCTGTCACAGAAAGATAAGACTCCGACGGTGGTTTCTCCACTCGAGGGCACTCCGACGATTAAGTCAGCACTCAGTTATCTCTCAAAGATAGCAAATAGTGCTTAACTCACTAGTCAGAATACAAAAAGCGTACTTTAGACCCACCGGGGGTGCCTTACTTTTATAATGATCAGTGTCCAACTTCCCCTAGAAGTCTTACTTCATGGGACTCTATCATTTCCAAGGATAACATTTATCATAACTCATACTATTCACATTAAGATGAACTTCCTCAAGAGTCTCATCTCTATCCAAATAGGTAGTTTGATATCATCTAGGACTCTAGTCCTCTATCCATATATCTTGGATTCCGGTATTATCGCACCATATCTCGGTACTATGGTCCGCCCACGTGGCACCTCGACTAATAACCTCGGCCACGTGGACTACCCAAAAATATGTCCCCCCAACTACCCCCCTAGGTTCTATTACCTTGGCAAACTGAGGTGATGGAACTTGTACATGTAGTTCTCCGACCGAGATTGTGACTCGTTGGCACTAAGAAACAAGGACTCAAATGTCCACTTGTCAAGAATCAAGAATTAAGAACCAAGTTCTTTAACCGAGATCGCTTATATAGCCGAGGTTTTTGCTTCATTAAATTAAGAACTTTAAGAGTTCTATTTGTGCATGAGCTGTCACGCACGGTTTACTCAACCATTTTCTCCACGTGTCGCTCTCTCATTGGTTCGTACTTGACACGTGTTATCAGGTCGCGTCGCATTTGCGCACGCTGCCTGACAGACATGTCGTTCAAGGTAGGTCATTATGGTTTGCCGCCCTGTCGAATTTTTAACAAAAACAACCTTTCTCTTTCTGTCGTTTCACTTTGCATTCCTTCGTTTTTGCCCAAACTTTCTCTCTCTAAAGCTTCTCTCCCAAAACTACCATTATTTAAGTCTTCAAGCTCTACAATTTGCTCCGATCACCTCTTCCGGCGAAGCATTCACTGTTCTTCTCCACTCATTGCCACCGTTTGACTCCGGCGAAACTCAAACTGGTGTCCTCGATCTCGGCCCCAACCGGTGAGTTCTTTATTTCTTTCGATTTTGGTTTCAGCCTTTCATTACTCTGTATATATTCTTTGTATGCCTATTCCATTTCTGTTGAATTTGTTTGTTTTCATCTTGTTGCTTAAATTCCTCATTGCCATATTTAATCATTTGTAAATCAGTTCTTGTGTTTTAAGCTGCTTCACTTTTGTGCCGTCTTTATATTGCTAATGTTGCCACTGAATAGTTGCACTTTGTTTTTCTATGTTTTTCTCACATTTTCTGGATATCATGAGTCAGTTTCTTGTTCTTCAATGAAGCTCTGTCATTGTGTTTCTTGAATGTTTTTTGCACTGTTCTTGCTAAAATTCTGTTTGGTCTGAGTCTTGATTGTTGTTTTGTCTTTGAATCCCTCTTAGTTCTAAATCATGTTCATCTTTCTATTTTTCTTGCTTATTTCCAGATTCTTTCCATTGATTCGTGTTTCCTTATAGAGTTAGGTGTGGGATTTGATAGAAACAACATTCCTTAGGGAAATTGAAACAAACTCCCTTAGATCTTGAAAAACCTTGCCCTAGTTCCTTTTTAGTTTGGAATGGTCACTATGGATTTCGATATGCACTAGGTCGAATGGTCAAAAAGGGTGCCCCGGTAAAACCGGGGTTTGTGTTCCCATACTGGCAGAGCCCGCAACCGGTCAGCCTTACGGACATGCCTTGACAAGACAAGCCTCCGGCAAACCGCTCAGGAATAGTAGATGGCCAACACGGTGTCCTAGGCGCACCAATGCACATGCAATGCAAAGAAACACATATGTGTAGTCAAAACAGGATATCATGCGTTCGAGTCAAGCTCTCTAAATATCCCCAGCAGAGTCGCCAGAACTGTAGACGTCCCCGAACGCCCCCGGGAGGGTTAAGTCCCGTTCCGTTCGTATTGGGTTTACTACAGTTCGGACTCGATTTGTGTCGTTCTAAATCTGAACCAAAGAGTCCAAATCCGGCAAATCGTTTTGAAGAAAAACAGATTTTTTGAAAAGTAGTGCCAAACATGGACTGCTTTGCCAGATCACAGAGTCGCCACCTAAATATTTTAAAATGGGAAATTTAGGAAACCTTGACTCGGTGCCGAAGGCCACATGTCCGTCATTACCAAAGTGGTCTTGGCTCGGGAGCTTGGGTACGATCGGGGAAGGTCAGCTATGAGCACCCCCTTTCGCCCGGTCCGAAGACCGGCCTCTACTAACCGTGATATCCGTTTTTGAAAACCTTATGCGTTCTTATTCCGGTTATTAACCTAGAATTACTACGTGATGCGCACAACACAAAAGTATAGACTAGATTGCCTAACTTGGAAATAAACATTGCATATCCGTTTTGTCTCGAAAAACGTGTTGGTTTTTGCTACTCGCAAGTAGGCTAAAATACGGATTTCAATGAGTTGTTCCAACTCACGCAATCCTACCTCCACCCACAGGCATTCAAACAGTTTATCTCATGTAAGCACTTAGCCGCATGGTAAGCATACTGTCATGGCAACATCCACATGCAGGTGGTATGCTAAAGCGTAAAATACTTACATCGTACTCCGTGCCAAAAACAGTAAACTGGTTAGCAAACATGCATGACCTAGTTCATGTTAAGTGGCTAATGCAACACAGGCATAGATGCAATCTAGAGTAGGCTCGGCTACCCTAAACATGGCACATGAGATGTAACAACTATCACGTATTCAATTTGAATTGAAAATACGATAGCAGTTTGTATGATGTGCCGAGCCCGATGCATGTCAACAAATGCCATGGATGCACGCATGCCATAGCATAAGGTATGCTAAGATAGAAATGCCCTAATCTACCAACATAAGCGGGTAAATAAAAGGGATAGAAAGAGGTGGGGATTGGAAGACATACACCCACTCACACACACTTATTACAAATACGCCCTCACTCGGAGGGGCCAAAATAATAATACAGATAATCAACTACGCAAGCTAATTATTACAAATTAAATAAATTAATCAAATAACTTAATTCATCTAATAAAAACAGTAAATCGCCTCGGGATGAGGGCCGGATGCATGCGCGTGCCCGGACTCGCTCGGAATCGCACTGCCATGCAAGTGTGCCTCTGTTTTCCCTGCTGTCCTCCTCTGCAGACTGCCAAAGTCTCAGAACCACTTCTCAGAGCACTGGAGATCACCATCGGCTGGGTAGAACACCACCGGCTGAAGTAATGTGGCCACCGGCACTGAGTTAAACCACCGGTTGCCAATTGACTGCCGGTCGGCACTAAATAGTGCCGGCCGGCACAAAGTGCCTGCAAAACCTGCAACTCACAAGCAGCAGAGGACAGCAAAATGCATGGCAATGTGATTCAAGGTATTTATGCACTACACACACCCCTTATCATGTTTATTGACTCAAAGAGGTATGTGTCTCGATTCCCGGACCACCAATCACGCATTTCCATGCATGATGGCCCAAAGAACCGAGAATGCAACTTTTGCTTTCAAATGCATGCCATGCAAACAAGCACAAAAGGGCGCCAAACCTCTATCAAACTCACTTCAAGAGGCTTGGTATGCATGCCAATGTGATGAAACCCTAAGCATATTGCCTAGCATGCAACATGGATAATGTGATGCACTTATGCAAAAGGTTCAAACAAGTATGCAAGTCAAACATGCAAACCAATGGAATAGTGGACTTAGGCAACTCAAAAGGCCTAAAATCAATGGCCAATAATGCCCTACAAATGGAGACTAGACACACACACACACATGCACATGTTAAAGCATCAACACTAAGGCATGAATCATGGCAACTCTTAAGCACACTTGAAGAGACCAAACATAGCCAACTAGCATGCATTGAAAGCTCTAAAATTCATGTCAAACATGATGCCAAATCATGCAATGAGGTATGCCAAACAAAGCATGCAAATGGCCTAAGCTTCAAAGCAAGTCAATAAGGCATTAAACCATGCTTATACAAGGCAAATATGGTATGCACTTAACAACCTAAAACAGAGTTTTTAGCATGTCAAATTAGGCCCAAGGGACCACTTAGATGGCATCTAAGAGACATTAAACCAAAGGCATGCATTGAAGCCAAAACAAGGGGCATTTAACACAAGCTTAAGAAGTCACAAAGAAGCATGCAATGTAAACATACAAGCACCTCCAAGGGACTGAAATAGCATGCTAGGTGGTTCCAAACCATCAAAAACAATGCAAGCAAAGCATGCTATACTCACATGCTCTCAAGGCCAACAAGCCAAATGCAAAGGGGCTATATTAAACATGCCAAGATTGACCAAAATACTTATGGACAGACCTAAAACATGGTGATATGAGCACAAAATCTTCACAAACACAAGTCTAAAACATGCTAGAGATGAAGGCATACCACCTAAGCATGTTAAGCCATAAAGAGGGATTACAAGGCCACTATACCAAGCATGCATAAGGGACCTAAACCAACTTGAAATCATGTTATAACATGGCAATATAAGCATGAAAAACAAGTCAAATATGCTCAATACATGCTCAAGCATGAAGCTCCATTGGAGGCCAAAAACATGCCCTTTTCAAGGACAACAAGGAGAGGGGGTGGCCCTCCCCTTCCTAGGACTTTATGGCACCATCCCCACCACTGAAATCCCTCAAGATTTCAGTGGTGAAGAGGCCCAAGCATAAAAGTCTCGGATCTCAACAAAATAGCACAAAAAGGGACCCTTTTCAAGGTCTAAAGGGGGTCAAACCTCCCCAAACCACTAAGCACTCTTAATATACAATAAAGAGGGTCAAAAATCAGAACTTTTATGTGCCAAACACTAAGCCCAAAAACTGTTATAAAGCAAGCAAAAGGAAGGTACAAGAATGGGGTAAAAAGAGAGTTAGTGTCTTACCCTTGAAGCCTCTTCAACAAAGATGATGTGTTGGCCTCCTTGAGTACCAAACCAGCTCCAAAGCTTCAAAACAAACCTCTGGACCCTCAAGAACCAAAGGAAGGTGGAGCACTAGGTGCTTGTGTGCAAAAGTATGAACTAAAGCACCTAGTGTACTAAGTAAGCAAGAAAGGAGAGAGATAAGATAGATATATGATCTAACCTAAAACCAGAGCTTGGTCTCTCTCTAAAATGGTTGAAACCTCTCAAGAATTCCCAACCTTAAGCCAAGAAGAAGAGCCCTCCTCTTATAGAACTTGTAAGACTTACAAGCTAAGCAAACAAGGGCTCATCTCTCCATACATGTGTATGGAGGGGAAGCTAAAGGCACACAGCTGTCTGAAAATATCTCAGAAAGCAAGTGCACAGTGGTCGGCAGGGCAAAATGGTCATTTTGCCAAAATTTAGTGCCGACCGGCACAAAATAGTGCCGACCGGCACAATATAGTGCCGGTGGCCACTACAGCCAGCCGGTGGCCTCTAGCCATAGCCGGTGGTGTATGGGAATGCCTCACAAAGCATTCCCTGCCCTTCCAAGGCAAAACACAAGTGTTTGGTGCAAAACCAAACACTAACGGTCGAGTTCGGAGGTCCTGAGGTAAGGCGCGCGAGCCGAGAACTCCGGGAACTCCAAACGAACACAAACATGGATAATCACCGAGTGTTCCAACGGTGACGTCCAAGTCTTGAGGACGGTCAAAAATGGGGTGTCTACAGTTGCCCCTCTTTGACAGAACTCGAAAGTCATAACAATGACGGGAGTGAATGTCAAAGTCCAGAGACGACCCATTTTTGACAAGGCTGAAGACTTGGACAAACATGCAAGACAAAACAAGGTATGCGCCCGAAGGCAGGGGCAAAATGCAACTGAAAATGCAAGAAGCCGAGCATAACTTATGATTATGCAAAGAAAGCTGTAATGAAGCACACATGCAACAGTTATAAGCTAACATGCAACAGTCTACACTACAATGCAGAAAGGCTGTAAGAGAATTATGAAATTCTCAAAACGTCTCACTCGGGAGATACAATACCTGTGCGGCTCGCCTGGTTCCACCAGCGGTAAATGAGCCGTACATACAATATCGTGCCTGAACAGAAAGCAAACTTAACAGGTACAATATGATTAGCAACATGCATGACATATGCAATGCGACTGATGGATGCTATGCAATATATACAAAACTATGTATGAATAATGCAAATGATAATGCAATGCAATTAGAACTAATGCGAACTACATGCAAGGCAATTGAATCATGATTCACTCGTAAGCGGTTCAAAACCACACATATGTCAAATAGATTGATGGAAGTAGCAAGTCCGTCTACCATAGAACGATGTCTGAACTATGAGTGATGTAGACGGACACGAGAACAAGTATTGGGTGGGATGACATAAGTGGGGTAACGACCCGCTGAGGAGGGAATAATGATCCTAATGCCGGATGCAACAATTACACTATAATGTAATATGATGGATAGATGATACAATGGATATGGCACGCGGGCCAAACCAAATCTCGCCTAGGAAAGGCATGTACACGTACAAGCCATGTTTAACATAGAAAAGGTGTCGAAGCCCTCAAGGCGCGAGCGCACGCAGAACTATGAGTGTATAGACGTGAAAAGTATGAGCACATACCAGACCAAGCTCAACCTGGAAAGGCGCAAGCCATGGATGGAAGGTGATGCAGTGGATGCATGCAACTATAATGCAATGGATATGGATACTTACAGAAAATGCATGACATATGCACTATACTACAATGATGATGCATGACAAATGCATGTTCTTTTTGGTTTTGGATTTTTGAAAATGCATGACATATGCAGTATTTACAAATGATGCATGACAATGCATGTGATGCAATGGCTATGACTGCAGCTTTCCCTATTCTCCCGACAGGGCGATATGCTAGGTTGGTTCAGTATCCAGAATTGAGGCGTACACACGCCGCCTCAACCTATGGGGCTTCCATACAGATTTCAAGCCGAGGGTACACCCCCTGGGTATTTAAACCAGACTTTAGTCTCGGAAATTCCGAACCTTTGCGTTCTAGGCATAAGCCATTCAAACTCTAGTTTTCACCGTCCCCATTGGTCTCCTAGGAACTCACTGCAAACACAGACAGGTGGCTTTACCAGACCGCCGAAAGTCGTTCGGGCACGACAAACACCGAAGGAATTGCACCTTCAGAGGATTTAAGGTCTCCTAGACCGTGTGCAATGCATGACAATGCATGTTTTTTTTTTTTTGAAATGTGTGGCAACACGCGGCTTTATGAATGCATGACAACGCAAGAATTGAGATGCGGTGCACAAGTCAGTGTGACATAATGCATGCCAAATGCGATGAAGTGCATATCTTAACGCGCCGTAGGTTTTGCACCTCCCGAGGATTTAAGGTCTCCTAGACCGTGCGTGTTTAAGGTCTCGCCAGACCGGGGGGGGCAACTGTTTACACAACACTTTAAGTGAGTGTGATGCGAATGGGACACGCATGCAGATGCAAATGGGGCAAACGAGACGCGCGTGTCTCACAAGATGGAAAATGGAGTGCAATGAGGGTGCGCTAAATGGCGCGATGAAATGCATGCCAAATGCAATGAGGGGCGACTTAACACACCGAAGGTCTCGCACCTCCCAAGGATTTAAGGTCTCCTAGACCGTGCGTGTTTAAGGTCTCGCCAGACCGGACGGGGCAACGATACAAAGCATAAATGCATGACGGTGTTTGTAATAAAATGCATGATAATGCAATAAAGCGGGTTTTAGGTCTCGCCGGACCGCGCGTGTTTTTGGTCCTGCCGGACCTCGCGTGTTTTTGGTCCCGCCGGACCCTGCGTGTTTTTGGTCCCGCCGGACCCTGCGTGTTTTTGGTCCCGCCGGACCTTGCGTGTTTTTGGTCCCGCCAGACCTTGCGTGGGGCAACTGTGCGAATGTGACACACGCGCCACAAGGGATGCAAAACGAGGCACGCGTACCTCATTGGTGGGAAAATGGAGTGCAAGACGAGGCATACGTGCCTCGAGATGCAATGAAATGCGAAATGAGGCACGCATACCTCATCTGATGGAAAATGAAGTGCAAAACGAGGCATACGTGCCTCGAGATGCAATGAAATGCAAAATGAAACACGTGAGGTAGCACACCTCACGCGAATCAAAGTGAAATGCAAAATGAAACACGTGAGGTAGCACACCTCACGCGAATCAAAGATGAAATGCAAAATGAAACACGTGAGGTAGCACACCTCACGCGAATCAAAGATGAAATGCAAAATGAAACACGTGAGGTAGCACACCTCACGCGAATCACAGATGAAATGCCAAAATGAAACACGTGAGGTAGCACACCTCACGCGAACCAAAGATGAAATGCAAAATGAGGCACACATACCTCATTGAATGGAAAATGGAATGCAAAATGAGGCACACGTACCTTGAAATGTAGTGAAATGCAAGATGAGGCACGCGTACCTCATTGGATGGAAAATGATGCAAGCCGCAAGGGACGTGCAAGATGGCGCGTTACAATGCGCCGGACAATGTGATGGATGCATGCAACGCACACGGGGCAACTCCTGAATCTCTGTAAACAACAAAAGGATACAAAAGGATACGATCTTTGCTTGAATTTGAGTGCCACTCACGGTAGACACAGTCCGAAGTCAAAACGGAGGCCGGTTGAGCATCGGGGATGCACTTTCTTGCACTTTATTGATCTATGGAGACCCAAGACCCCTCATCTTGCCTAAAAACATCCTTGGGAACACCACCGGCTGGGTGGGAGGGCCACCGGCTGCCACCGGCTGCATAAAATCATCCACCGGCACAATATTGTGCCGACCGGCACAAAATAGTGCCGACCGGCCAAAAATGGCTGATCGGGGGCAGTTTTGCCATTTTGCTTCGGGTTTTATAAAATAGGGCTTGAAACCCTATTTCTTCACTTCCATACCGCCGAAAACTTTTGCCCTTTCTTTCTAGAGCCTCTTTTCCTTCTCATTCGCTCATTTCCTCGAGCTTTCGCGCCATTTTCGTCGTCCGATTCGCGAAGTTCACCGCGTTTCGGACATTTTGAACCGAACGAAACTTTGTTTCGGCGCCTCTTTTGCTATTTTCTCCTTTTCGGGACTTGTTCCCCTTGATTTCATCTTCCTTTCCGTGCCTTTTCACCTTCCGGCTTTTCCGGCCATTTCCGGCCCTCTCGGGGTTGACTTTTTTGGTTGACTCTTCACATTCCGGTTCTTCCGGCCATTTTCTCACCACCACTGTCATGGCCGACGACATTCCACCCGTCGGGACTCCCCCGGATCATGAGATGGATCCCGGGGTCGAGCTCCTCCCATTGAGCGAGCGTCCCTTCGACCCGGCGACCTACCGCCCGGCGATCCACGTACTTCCGCCAGATGGACTCCGCCATTTCCGCGGTTTTGACAGGGCTCTGGACCCGGAGCTTCTGCTGCGCGAGCCGACCTCGCACCTCTCATTCGGCACTTCCGAGGTAACATTCTTTTCTCTACTTTACTTTCTGCAATGTAGAACTGTAAACTGTCAACTGCCATAGCTGATTACAACTTTTACTTGCTTAACTCTGATATACTATACTGTAGTTGATTGTAAACAACTTCACAACTGATATCTACTTAGGACCGAGACACATGCACACACACTGCACCAGCCTCAATCACCCAAACACGGCACACCGTATTTCACTGCGAACTCCCCGATACCCGGTATTTATTTGAATCTGAACACCTGCACACATGCTAGATTTATACTAAATCGAACCACTCGAATACGCTGACGTATTACATGCTGTAGTTCACTGTAGGCTTACCATGACCCGTTATCTGCTTGAATCTGAAAAAATGTGCACACGTGCACCATATTTGCATTGCATTTACTAAAAAAAAAAAACACACTGCTGCATCACATATTGTAGTTTACTGTAAGTGCAACAGCACCTGATTTCTGTTTGAATCTGAAAAAAAACGTGCACGCATGCTAGATTTGTATTGACTTTAACATGTTCCCTCAGAACTGTGCATTTCATATTGCTTTGCAACCATTTGTTTGTAAACAGAGAGATTCCCATACCATCCGCGGGTATGGGAATGTTACGGCTCGAGATTGGTACTTGGAGCTTCCTGAGGCAGTCCGACACATTGTGGACGAGGCGGGCTTCGGCTCTTTCTGCAGGGGTCTGACTCGACTTACTGCCTGCAGGCTTCTTCTCGCGGCCCTGGCAGAGAGATGGTGGGACACCACCGATTCATTCCACCTATCGGCGACTGGGGACATGACGATGACCCCTTATGACTTCTCGGTGCTTACCGGCATCGGGGTTGGGGGTGATCCGATCCCCTTCGACATTGATATGGACGAGTGGACCGCCGCTCAGATTCATTTACTTGGCGCGGCTCCGCCTTTGGCACGCCCCGGTTTTGTCCGCTATTCTTGGTTCGAGGTGCAGTTCCGGGTGCAGCCTCTCCTCGTTGACGCAGCTCCGATGACCGCGGTCGCCGCAGAGCAGTATGCACGCGGCTTCTTGATGTTCTTGTGGGGACCACACTATTCGCCGACCGGGCGAACACCGTGCCTCTTTGCCTACTCAGTGCACTGGTGGACGTCCGGGACATCTTGCGCTATGACTGGGGTGGCGCGGCTCTAGCCACTCTTTACGGCTACATGAGCTCGGTCTCTCGTGGCAGCGGGCAGTTGCTCGGAGGCTACTGGCGAGCTTGGGAGGTACGTCTTCTTTTCCGCTTTACATTTCTGTTCTGCACTTTCTGTACTCTGCACACTGCACACGCCGTAGTCTGCTTTACACTTGCTGTATACTGTACACACGGCACACACATACTCCCGCTTTATACTGACTGTACACTGTTTACACTGTACACTCTGCTCAATACACTGCACAACACACGGCTCCGCTATTTCTGCTTTACTCTGTATTCTGCTTTTTTATTGATAAACGTTCTGACATCTGTCTTGCAGTTGTGGGTCTATGCCTACTTTCCCAGGCTAGAGCCAGCACCGGAGACGGAGACTCCTCTGGTCGTCCCCTTTTCACGTCGCTACGACGGGAGGTGTACCCGGAGGCCGCGGGAGACTTTCAGCTTCTTCCGCCGCTATTTTGACACCATCACCTCCGCCGAGGTATGTTTTACTTACAGTTTATTTAAGCTTTACTTTTCCATTGTATATTTGCAATATCAGTAGGTAGTAAACTGTATTTCAATTTCAGATCACCTGGCAGCCATGGGCTCCCCTGCCAGCGATAGTTCGGAGTCGGTTTGCCGGCGCGATCGAGACCTCGCGTTACCGGATTTTGCTAGAGGGCCCGGTCTGTCGGGCTTAGTACCTGGGTGAGCGCTTCTTGCGTCAGACCTCAGGGTTACCTGAGCAGATAGTTCCGATGCATCCTCCCGAGCATATGAGGGACACCGAGGGGTTCACCGCCGAGCAGATGGCAGACTACACCATTGGCTGGGAGGCAACCGGCTTCAGAGGCGAGGGCGATTACTCAGAGTACGTCCGGACCTTCATCATGCGGCCGCTGAGCGGGGGTCGCCGAGCTGAGCCAGAGAGACCCGCGGCGCCGGCGGCTAGGGCGGAGGTGGGAGCAGGAGCGGGATCGTCTCAGAGATCTCGAGCTCGTGGGAGGAGGGGAGTGCAGAGGGGACGAGGGACGGGCTGGCCCGCTCTGCCTACCATGTTGACTTACAGGGGGCAGAGTGGGGAGACCTACCAGATCCCTTTTGCTCCTCCCCCGGCTGGTCATGAGTTGGCTGGTATTCCTGACTTGCCTCCGGTATGTATTACTTTATTTCTGCATCTTGCATTGTCATTTCATTTCAGTTCATTTGATATTCCACAGAATATTGATGCATCTAATACTTTTGCAGGCCTCTTCTGAGTATACCCGGCAGTCATTGGAGCTGAATGCCTCCATGGCGGGGATGCTGCAGCGGACCTTCGAGTTCCTAGCCTTCTATGGCCTTCCGGTATGTTTTCTCCGACATAGTTCCAAACTATATACAAACTGCTTTGCATAATCTGATGCACAACACATCTGATAAACTGTTCACAGCACTTGGCACACTGTATTTATCCACTGCATTCTGCACTGATAAACTGCTCACGGCATTCACACACTGCACTCATACACTGTATTCTGATCCGACAAACTGCTCGCGGCATTCACGCACTGTACTCATACACTGCATTCTGATCTGATAAACTGCTCACGGCATTCACACACTGTACTCATACACTGCATTCTGATCTGATAAACTGTATCGTGTATACTGATGCTTCTGCCTTTTGTACTTTTCAGCCTCCCTTCCCGATTCCTGCAGTAGGTGGCGGCGCTCCATCGGGACCTCCCCTTTCTACTCGGGATGGCAGGATGTTCCCCCGCACCAAAGGGGGGCGTGGCCATGTGGGGAGCAGCTCACAGGCTCCAGTTGCAGGGGATGGTGAGTCGGAGGCGGGGACGGAGTCATTTGCGGAGGAGGCCGGGGATAGCTCGGGCTCGGGCTCTGACAGCGACACTTCCGATGATGCTCCTGTGCTTCTGCCCAGGAAGAGGGCGAGGATGGATCCCGCGGCGCGAGGCCATTGATGATGATCACAGACTTCTGCTGTTTTTCTTTCATTTTCTTTTCTTGTACTCTTCTCTTTTTGGTAGATAGGGTACTATGTACTGCCGCAGGCAGATTTTTGTCTTTTTCAAACTTGTGTACTCGAAAAAGATGATATGAAACGAACTTTTGTTTGAAAAGAATGTTACATTTGTATATATATGCATATTTCATACTTCGCACTGCATTGCATCATATTACACCTCAAATGTAAATGACATTGATCTGTTGTCTGACAATTGAACACTTGCACTGTAATAATCAGATAACCAACCAACTAAACAGCAAAAACAGCTTATACAAACCACTGCTCAATCCGAACATACAGCCCATGCTCTGCTGAAGACTAATCTGCTGGGGATTGATCTGCATTTAGCCCATAACTCAGTATTCGGTTCATTCTGCACACAGCAAGCTCTGAACAGATAGCCCTAATCTGATGAGACAGATCACAAAGCTGACACGGTTGCAGTTGAAACACACTCGGATGTCCCAAATTTTCCCTTTCCTTCTCTTGCTTTGCACGGATGTAGAGAATGGCACGGCATTCTGAGCACAGACGATTTTGAGGTAAAGAGAGGTTTTTTTTTTTTTTGTTTTGACTTGGGTATCGAGCCTACAACCGGACACCGCTGGAGAACTCGAATGCAGAAAGTAAAAGGCACACGACCTAAGCACAACGAGACACACTCGAAAAGACTCAAAACCAAGTTGAGACTAACAAACCAAAAGACACGACACGGACGTGTTTGAAAACAAAAGATCTTGAGGAGCCAATCCTTCCGGGCAGGTTTCCCACCCTCTCTGATTTGTGTGATTCTCACGCCACTCGGCCCTCGAGCTCGGTTTTTCTCTCAAAACCCTCTCGCTCACTTTTCTCTCGACTTACACCTCTCTATTCTTTATTCTCTCATTTTTCATCCCTCCCCAGGGTGATTGATGGATGAATAGGAAGCGGCGGATTCATGCCGAATACGGCTAGCTCACGGCTATTTCTTCTGATAGATAGGGCGCCTTCCTGGCAAGCGCGTTGATGACAAGGGAGAAACAGAACACCTGACTCAAACTGTGCCCCTGGTTCATTACTTTGACCATTTTTTGTTTTCTTTCTAAAACAGTTTCGATCAAAATGAACATCAGATTAGCGCGCTTGTTCGATTTTTGATTTTGAAAATCATGCAAGTCAGGCCGTAAGCACTGAAAGTTTTCCTTTTGGGTCCAAACATGGTCCGATTTTGGAAAATGAAATAATTTTCGAGAAAATAGTCAACCTTAGTAAAAATTTTCAAAAACTATTTTCGCGAACAGACAATGCTCGACATGGCGCGGAACCTACCCTCGAGATACGCAACCTCGGATCGGAGGCAATTTAGGAAAATTGCCCCTTGCTTGAAAGGGGGGAAGAGGGCGACGGAGAGTTGCCCCTAGTTTGGGCGACAACTCAGGGCAACTTTATGGCGATATGAGGCAACGGAAAGTTGCCCCTTGCTTGGATGATACCGCGGCATGCTCATCGATGATTGATCGCAACCGAATTCTCATGCACGGAGAGGACGAAGGCGGCCACAAACAATATATGGACACAGTCACCTTGACAGCATTGGTGGTTGGACTTCAGGAGGAAGTTGATCACGTAGCTCCAGTTGTTGCAACCGAGACATCGGATTCGGAGGAGGCAAAAGTAATCAAAACCATGACATGGACTGAGACGCTATGGAAGCGTTGGGGGCTGGACTTCAGAATGAAGTTGCCTACGTATCCCAAAACATGGGAATCAAGCCTTACGTAGTTCCGGTTAAGGTACTCTCGGGTATTTAACCTTCACTGTTTAGGCTCTAATTTTTGCCAAGGCGCCTGTTGCAGGTTTTCGACCTTGCGAGCTTTGTTTTTCTTTCTTTGTTCTTCTTTTTTTTTCTTTTCATTTCTTTTTTTTTCTTTTCTTTTGTATATATTTTTTTTTTGGCTTTTTCTTTTTTTCTTTACTTTTTGAATTTTCTTTTTTCTCTTTCTTTTTGCATTTTGTATTTTTCTTTTGCTCTAACTTTTGCCTGGGTCGCCCTTCCGGGTTTTCGACCCAACGAGCCTCTCGAAGGGTAAAAGTGTAGCAAGTCCACGCCAAATGGCTTTGAGATTGAAGCCCTCTGTAACCAGGAGAGTGGCTGTCGTATTGATTCGCAGAAAGGTCCATCACGGTTGCTTCGCGAGCCTTGTCTGGTGGGATCTGACCTTTTTGATCTGACCTTGGTGCCTCTTGCTCGAGGGCTGCTTCAAACTGGGCCACACGGGCATCTGACTGCTTGGACATTCTGAACGGATTCCTGGTTCGGAACAGATAGATGGAACCTTGAGGCTGAGAGCGATCCTAGGCTGCACAATCTCGAGAGCGATTCCACACAGGTCTTTACAGGACCGCGCAAAATATTTTGTTTTTGAAAGTTTTTAAGAAAGCGACACATCGCCTGCGCTAAAGATAGTGTGGAACCAGTCTGGATCAAGCCAGGGTCCTTCTCAGTACCCACGTTGACAGGCATGATTTCATTCATTAAGGGCTTAGCACGCCTCTCTTTCTCTCAAGATGATCAAAATTTTACAAAACCCGAGGAATTACTTCCTCTTCGTTTTTATCACCGCAGTGTTTGAAAAAGGTTTTTCTGAAAAGCTTAGGTCATTGAGATGATGTTTAGGACACAAGAGTGTAGGCGAAATGCACTGTCGTTCTATCCAAATTCTCTGGCACGGCTAGCTCGAATAGCAAAAAATTCGGCTCGTGATAGCCGCAGCTGTTTCATTCAGATTTGTCGGCATAACTGGCTCCTCAACAGAAACAAACTCAAAAGCAACTAATTGAAAGACAAAACGGTGTTTGAGGCAACAACCCCGAAATCACCTGGTATACTATACAAGAGGGACTGACTCGTTACAACAAGACAGACCCTGTAAGCAAAAGACTGACTCAATACAGAGAGACAGACTCAAAAACAAAACAAAGGACTGACTCGACACCCAAGTCAGGATTTACAAAATTAGCATCGGCAGGTGCTCAAAAACGCGCGCCAAACACCATGTCCAAAAATGTACCAGATATTGCCCGCAGGCGGTTGAATCCCAATTACATACTCGCAGTATCGGTGTCCTCGGTATCTGTGTCCTCACAATCCAAGAACTCTGTAGTGACTGATTTGGCCGAGGTAGGCGGGAGGATAACCTTGTTATCGATCAAATCCTGCACCTCATGACGGAGGCGGAAGCAATTATCAGTGGCATGGCCAGTCTGCTGATGGTACGCACAATACTGAGTGGCGTCATGGCCTGCTGGAAGGGGTTTGGGGAACGGCCTAGGGTCGAGGGGTGTAAGATGCCCCTTTTTGGCCAAGATCAGGAGTGCCCTAGACAAAGGCATGTAGAGAGGGTGGAAGACCCGGCGCCCCCGAGGCAGGTACTTTGAAGCCTGAGCACTTTTGCTAGATGAACTAGCGAACGGGTCAGCGGGTGCGGCTTTGGATTTCTGATTCTTTCCGGATGCAAGGCTGGGAGCGGGAAGAACTGTTTTGGCTTGACGGGGCCTATCCCGGTTCTCCGACTGACTGGAACTGCCCTCAGGCGGGGTGGGGAAAGCGTCTCCCACAGCTTTTATCACAACTGCAGATACCTGTTGCTTGTTCATTCCCCCGGCTTTCAAAGCCTCTACTGCCCACAGCAGTTGTTCGATAGGGTCGGCATCTGCCTTCGTCTTACCTTTGTTTCCGGCCTCAGCCTGGTCTAGAACTTGGTTTGCTGCGTCGTTGCCACAGTTGGAGACCATCTCCGGTTGGCTGAGCTCAATCACAATTCGTCCCAGTAGCGGGGGCTCCTGGGGTATAAAGCCTCCGGCATACGGTGCGGCTGGTGGCGAAACAGACATCCCATAGGCGAGATCCGCTACGGATCTTTGAAGATCACCTATCATTCCCATTATTTCAAAAGCAGTAGGCTCACGAGCCTGATATAGGTGAGGGGTCCAAATTGGGTGTGCGGCAGGCGACCTGGGCGGATGCGGCATGTCAACAGT